>CM037872.1:38454260-39054260 GCA_021292105.1 Anadara kagoshimensis | reverse complement strand
TATGAGTTCTTCCCCTTTAACTGTACTCTTGTGTAATATGAGTTGTTCCCCTTTAACTGTACTCTTGTATAAAATGAGTTGTTCCCCTTTAACTGTACTCTTGGACGATCATGATCGGTATTAAATATTACATGTATGACAAGGTTAACCATTCTAGGCCCAAGATATTTTTTTAAATATAGAAGATATTACAAGTCTGATGTTCACAATTTTGTGTCATCTACCTACTCCTCCTAAAGTTTATATAATAAATTTGTGAAAAAAGCAGACAATTCGAATGAATTTTCCTATTATGTGGCTTTATTGTATGGAACATTGAGAAGATTATATAATAAATATTTATTAATATACCTCAGTTGTTTTTCTCTCTCCTGAGACAAGAGATTAGCACCTATACTGTCTAGTTGTAACAACTGAGCAAGATATGGCTCCTGTGAACAAAGGTTGTCCTCTATCTTCTGTACTCTGTGTTCTAACCTCTCCTCATCTGCCAGATGTACCTGAAAAAAAAATCGCAATTTAAACATGTTATAACTGAAATGGGATTCCATTTCAAAAGCGCCCTCCAAATTGAGCTGGACAGCTTTTGCAAAACAAAAGTTGTCCTCTATTTCCTGCACTTTATGTTTTAACCTTTCCTCATCAGCCAGATGTACCTGAAGATTAAAACAAATTTATAACTGAAATGGGATTCCATTTTTAAAAGTGTCCCCCGAATTTTATTTTTGTCGCAAATTAATACACATGCGACCTTTGTAAATAAGTTTTAACTGGGATGCCACTTTAATTTTAAAAGTGTCCACCAAACAAACCCCAACTGCATGAGGATCCATGTTTCCCCAACAATGTGATAGATACCAATAGCACATCTACTTCTCACAGAGACTATTCCTGTGAAAGATCTGTTACATAGTTTTGAGAAGAGTGGCAGACAAAATAATGGCAGAAAACATGGAATCAACACTAAATGTCCCCTACTTTGTTTGGGGTACATAATAATTCAACAAACATTGCACTTTCTGTTAAATTTCTAAGAAGTAGATACAATAAGGTCCTTATTTAGAGTGGAGTAGTGTTGTTTTACACTCCCAGTTAAGATAATTTCACTTATGTCAAGGTAGTCATTTTATGAATAGTGGAGGAGACTAGAATACCCATAAAAACCATCAACCTTAACAAGCTAACTGACAAACTTTCACACACTGAAATCTGTCCAAGTGGAATTTAAGCTTAAGTGATAAAACATTATCTCACACTTTATACCAGTCAGCAACCAAGACCTTGACTTTATTTGACCTCAAATAAACAGTGCAATATAAACAATTTGTGTGTCCCATTGGTCCGGATATTTTCCTAGGGTTTTCCCACCTATTCAATATAAAACAAACCTTATACATTCCAGGTGATGTCCCATTATCAAACACTACATCAGAATAGAAATTCTATTGATCTTTTTTTACAACTTCATAACCTTATGACCTTTCACAAGGTCAAGGTCACAATTGAGAAGAAAAAGATCTTTCAAAGGATCATATATCATATAATAAAAAACTAACCTCAGATATCTCCACTAGAGATTCTACTGGCCTTTTCCTCAAACTTCATGACCTAAGCTTGTGACCTTGTTCAAGGTCACTTGAAAGTTATTTGGAGAAGAAATCTTGATCCTGTTATCATAGAATATAGAACTAACCTCAGATCCACCACTAGATATCCCATCATCAAATACTCCATACACTCCATCCGAGTCTGTCAGATATTCTGTCGGTTTCTCCGGCAAGCTGTGTGATCCTGACAATGCATTGATACGGAAAAACAACTCATCAACCTGATATTCTATTTCTGCCATCGTAAATTCCTGAAAAATAAAAGTTAAAAAAGATTATATACAGTGTTACATCCATATAGCTGGAAGTTTTTTTTATAAAATTTTTAAGGAGATTTAGTTAAATTATTTGCAGAAAGTTTAAATAGAAATGATGTTGGAAACAAATAATACTTTTAAGTGTTATTTGAGTGGAGTGAAGTGATTGAGTTTTATGCCTCAGTCAAGATTCTTTCACTTATATTGAGGCAGTCAGTTCATGAAAGTTGGCGCACTTGGGAAAAAACACCAATCAACGACATGTGAACTGACAAAATTTTTCCCGCTAGGATGGGATTCAAACCAAGTTGGTGAGAGGTGCTGAGTTTCATAAAATTCCTCTTAAGCAACGAGTTGGTGGACAGACATAGTATTTCGTATATTGTTTAATAATCTTTTATGATAGGCTAACTTTACTTACTGGAGGGAGGACATTTTCTGGTTCTTCCAATTGTATGACTGGTTTAATCCCTGTCCATACAAGAAACTCTTCATAGTAAAACAAAATGGCTTCTCTGGCAGTCATCGCTAAAATATCCATCTGCTTGTGTTTGTAGATCTTAAATCTGAATGACAAAACAGCAACAACCTAAAATGTTAACAAGATAAATAATCAATGTTGGAACTTACCATGTAGAAAAGTAATGGATTTTTATGTCCGAGTCACCTTATACAATAAAACACAAATATAACCAACACATATACAATGAATAAATGAATGGTACGAAGTCAAATATTGGGCCCCATTGTTCATCTATATAAGTCTATGTATAACAATATAATGAATGGGCTTAATAATGAAGCTAAAACTAGAGTCCCCATGGCTTCATTAGAAACATGTTTTACTGTATTTAGGTGGTCGGCTCAGAGATGGTTGAGGAAACCAAAGTGCCAAGAAAAATTACTGAACTTTGACAAGGGAACTAACAAATTCTCAAACTAGGACCTGACCAAAGTGGGATTCAAACCTAAGTGTTGAGAGGCATTGTGATCAATAAGTGCTCTTTTGACCGCACAACCACCGATTAATTTCTTGTCATAACTTGGGAAGTTGTGGATCATTATATTTTCTTTAAAATATTAAAAAATCTTTTTTCTCAAATCGAGATTATGAATCACATTGTCATGTACAATATATTCAATGCATTCATTATAGACTATGATTAAGAAAGAAACTATAACCATTACTCTTCATCTTAGATTCCCAATGAAAATGTGATACTGGGAAAATTAAGCATTAAACAGTACCATAATCAGCATCATCACTAATTCTGGTCTAAACAAGACATTATCCATAGTCCACTGCTAAGATCAACATTTATGTCTATCAACAGCTGGTGATGCCTCAATATAAGTGAAATATTCATTCAACTACTGTAAATTTATTTAATTCCTCATGTATTCATTTTCACAATAAAGGGAAATGACATATCTGCATAGTTAAATTTTTACATTTTTGAAATACACACTATATACCATGATAGGCATAATATAATTTTTACTCTGTATTAATTTTGCGCAAACCACAAACCATGAAATAAGCGAAAATTAGTACAATGCAAAAAAAAATATGTTTACAGTAATCATCAATATATTGTAACTTTACTTACATAACAAGTTAGGAGTCCTGTAGTAAACACACAGAAACAGAATACAAATAACCGAGCCACGTAGGGTAGCGATGGTTCTATCTCCATGTGGCTATAGTTCCTGGTCATCAGGGCCGTCATGGTCAGTAGGCCACTTCCTATGTCCTTAAAACTCCAACACAAGGTCCCAAACAAGGCATAGCCAAGACCAGAAAAACCAAGTAGTAAACCGATAAACAGGGCCTGAAAAATATATATATAAATTATGTAATGAGATTTGACTTCTTTCTCTCTCTCTGACCCTCTCTCTCTTTTTCTGCTAGGCCAGTGTTTATGTCAGACTAATACCAATTTTATTCTGAGATAAATATTGTTGAGTAAGGGAAATTTTCTATAATAATCTACTTTAAAAAAAAAAAAAAACATTTGTAATAAATTCACAAAAAATGAAAAACCATTTCACAGTTACTACTGTAAAAGCATAGATTTTATTGGTTTTTTTTGTTTTGTTTTGTTATTTCAGCAATTTTCATGATGAAATGTAGTGCCAATTTTAAACCACCAACAAATTAAATACAATCATAGTGTATAAGGTGATTCATGGGGTTTATGCTAATTCAAGTCTGCCTGAATCTACCCAAATTATAATACATGATGAAATTAATATACAGTGAATTCAGCTAAATTGCGTAACATGTTTGTTGGAAAATTTTATGCAAGTACATGTAATCGTACTATGAAAAAAACCTGTTTAATAAGCATTTCAGAAAGCACAATGCAAAATATATATGTATAGAGGATCTTGCATCATGAGTGGCTATATAATATTGGATTTGTTTAATGAGTTGTATAAAATGTTATACAACGAGCATTGTGTGAGTTGCATGGGCATTTAATTCAACAGGTTTAACAAACTCAATATTAAATAACATCAATGTAAGATTCTGTTTATTGTACAATTTGCTAAGTGTTTTCTAAGCTATAACAGAACATACAAAATGGCTGCAAAAACATAGGTCAGAAAAACTAAAATGTTATGTCATAATATGTTACAACAATGGGATTTGCCACTGTATCACGTGATACCTCCTAAATTTTGTGTGGAACACTTGTTTCTAATGGACATGGAATTGCATAAAACAACTTTTTTGCATAAAAACAACATTATTCCCAGAATTTGTGATGTTGATGTTATCTAAAACATTTCTCACAAACATTAAGAAGTATTGACCACTTGGTACAGTGGTTAACCCTGTTATATTGATGCCTTTTTAAGGATTTTTGGGGTAATTTTATGACAGAAACCCAATATAAACAGACTTACCGATAAAATAAGGATTTCTCGATGAACTCTCCTGTACACATTACCAAATAAGGCAAATAGTTTATGGTATCTTAGCAACCGTAGGGACTTGACAACAGTTAGAAACAGGATGAAACCAATCTGTGCTCTTAAAATCTATAAAAAAGAAAGATAAGATAATAATATTGTTTTTGCAGACTGATTTCTTAGATTTAACAGAAAAAAATCAATTTTTCTGATTATATTTGTTAAACATCTGACAAAAACATTTAATGATTGATTGATTGATTGAATGATTGATTGATTGATTGATTGATTGATTGATTGATTGATTGATTGATTGATTGAATAGAGTTTTATCTCCAAGTCAAGAATATTTCACTTATATCTAGATCTATATCACCATCTATAGGTGCTATATGTGAATTGGCAGAATTTTTTTACCTTTGCAGTGCACTCGGAACAATGAGCAGGGAAGTTCTTTAATGTAAAAAAACTTCCACAACTTTTGCTTTTATTTTCTCAAAACAATATAAAAACAAATGAGTAAAGTTTTGGACTGACATGCCACATTTAATAGTATGCAATCTTATGACATTAGATCTTTATGTGTTTAGAATAAGCGTATTATGGTATTCAAGAGTTGTTCCCCTTTAATCTGCAAACACTAAGGTTCACCAATGAAAAAGATTTTTCTGAATGTTAACTTTCAAGTTATGTGAACTTCCACCAACCAGGGAAGTGTGGTCGGTGATCTGAAAGTGTAAACACCTCCTCTCTAGCCTAGATGTACCTGCCACATGTGAAACTAAAATTTAGAATAAAAGAAACATAGAACTATGAGATGTCAAATATATCCAGGATAATTTTAGATACAGAGACATCATACTTACCAACAATATTGTAACATGTTTTCAAAATCTCAAAATTTTTCAATCTCGTCCTACATAGATGAACGTAAACTTACCTCATCCCAGACTGTAAGTAAGGAAATATCTACAAATTCTTCATGATATGTTCTCCTAAGGTTTTCTACAGTACCGGCCACCAACACAAATCTGTACACATAACAGGCTATATAACCAACAGAAAGGGTTCCCAAAATTACCTAAAATACACATAACAGGCTATATAACCAACAGAAAGGGTTCCTAAAATTACCTAAAATACACATAACAGACTATATAACCAACAGAAAGGGTTCCTAAAATTACCTAAAATACACATAACAGGCTATATAACCAACAGAAAGGGTTCCCAAAATTAACTAAAATACACATATAAGGGAATGTAACCAATAGATAGTGTTCCCAAAAATATCTAAAATACACATAACAGGAAATGTAACAGATAGATAGTGTTCCCAAAATTACCTAAAATACACATAACAGGAAATGTAACCAATAGATAGTGTTCCAAAAATTACCTAAAATACACATAACAGGGAATGTAACTGATAGATAGTGTTCCCAAAATTACCTAAAATAGACATAACAGGAAATGTAACCAATAGATAGTGTTCCAAAAATTACCTAAAATGCACATAACAGGGAATGTAACTGATAGATAGTGTTCCCAAAATTACCTAAAAGACACATATTAGGGAATGTAACCAATAGATAGTGTTCCCAAAATTATCTAAAATACACATATTAGGGAATGTAACCAATAGATAGTGTTCCCAAAATTACCTAAAATACACATATTAGGGAATGTAACCAATAGATAGCGTTCCCAAAATTACCTAAAATACACATATTGTGGAATGTAACCAATAGATAGTGTTCCAAATATTACCTAAAATACACATAACAGGAAATGTAACTGATAGATAGTGTTCCAAAAATTACCTAAAATATACATAACAGGGAATGTAACCAATAGATAGTGTTCTAAAAATTACCTAAAATACACATAACAGTGAATGTAACAAATAGTGTTCCAAACATTACCTAAAATACACATAACAGGGAATGTAACAGATAGATAGTGTTCCAAATATTACCTAAAATACACATAACATAGACAAGTGTTCCTTACATAACTTTAAATGCACCTAACATGCAATGTAACTGATAGTGTTCCCAAAAGTATCTGAAATTTATGCTTATAACATGCAATGTAATCCATAGATAGTGTTCTCAAAATTACCAGAATTACACATAACAGGCAATGTAACAGAAAGATAGTGTTCCTAAAATTACCCGAATTACACATAACAGGCAATATAACAGAAAGATAGTATTCCCAAAATTACCTGAATTACACATAACAGGCAATGTTACAGAAAGATAGTGTTCCCAAAATTACCTAAAATACATTAACAAATAAAGTGTTCCCAATATTTTCTAACAGATCTAGTGTAGCTATGTAACCTATAGAAAGTGTTCCCAAAATTACCAGTAGTTGAAGTACATATAACATGCAATGTTACAGAAAGACAGCATTAGCAAATGCAACTTGCTTACAGGGCATTATATTGTATGAAAAAACAAGTACAGTTAAACCTCTTTATAATAACTCTTGATAACTTAGCCACCATCGTTATCACCAAAGTATTTTGAAGTCCCAAAATCCATTTCTTCTATGTTTTTCTTTATAATATAATCTCCCTTGAATTATTATCAAACCTTGCTAATCACCACACTATTTTGAAGTCCCAAAATCTGATTTTTCAATATTCTCTTTTGATATATTGCTAGCTAAACCTTTTAATAATGCCAAATTCTGACTGAACAAACGACAATGATAAATTGAGGTTGTATTGTATATAAAATGTTAATAACACTTACCTCAATTATATTCCAGGCGTTATGGAAGTATGTTTCTCGTAACTTTATCATGTCACAAAGTTCATTTTTCAGTTTGTAGACTGTCAGAATGATGAAGATCAACTGTAAAATATAATACAAAATGAAGTACAGTAAAACCTCATTATAATGCCCCTACATAACTTTGCTACCTCGCTTATCGTAACACTATTTTGAAGTCCCAAAATCCATTTTGTTTAAGTTTTTCTTTATCTGCCTCCCTCGATTTATTGCCAAACCCCTTTATAATGCCAAAATTTGACTGAACAAATGATGGCGATGAATCGAGGTTTTGCTGTATTACATAAACAGAGTCTTCCATCTTCTAATCATTAGTCATTCTAATATACTTGCGTTTTTCATCTTTTGAAACATGAAGCACCCAGGTGTGGTAAAACAACAAAATACCCATGGCTGTTACATTTTACTGAAATACTCCCTGACTTATTTTATAATCCTCTGGCTATGTCCAAACAATAGTTGTGACATAATTTTAATTCAATGGAGGTAACTTTAACAGCCAAATTGTTTCAATGAACCTTTTTGCAAATAAATAGTAAAATGTACTTCTGAAGAAAGAGATTGCAATGTTTATTTCAATCCTTTTGATTTTAGTTATGTTAGAATAGAAATAATCAACATCTACCCTTAGTGTATCATCAAATAATACAAGGGCCATTGTTAACACGTCTAG
Source organism: Anadara kagoshimensis (assembly GCA_021292105.1). Taxonomy (NCBI): domain Eukaryota; kingdom Metazoa; phylum Mollusca; class Bivalvia; order Arcoida; family Arcidae; genus Anadara; species Anadara kagoshimensis. Next base: position 39,046,000 of record CM037872.1, on the reverse strand, counting down.
AATACATCATGCTATGGCATAGCCACCTCATGATATACTCTTCCACATATGAACTCGGGCCCATATATTATATGAGATATGGTAGATGTCAATGATTTCTAAAATAACAAGTAAATTTAGAGAACTAGGATCCCCTGCCAGTTTTTCAGTCAAAGTGACATAACTCTGAGAAAATAAGCAACCCAACTCTGGTTAGTGATATGTGCATCCCCTATTTATGTTAGTGATTTGCACTAAGTTGCTTGAAATATTGTGTCATAGCTCTGGAGAATAACTCTGGGGAGAAATTTCTGGATGAATGAAAGAAAGGAAATTTGAATTTATTAACCCCTTCTTTTTTTAAAACGCAGGGAATAACAATAACCAATCAGAGATCCATATTCAGGGATGAAAATATATAGGCAAACAACATTGACCTGTCGGCTTGACCTTTAATTCATTAAAAACAAGTACATTTATGTACTGTATAAGAAGAAACATTTGCATGGGAAAATATTCATGATTTTTACGATTACTCTTGTATCTCAAAGATATCATCTCAGCTAAATTTTCTTTTGTACCTTGGTGCACTTTCCTTAAAGTTTGAATTTTGAACATTTCATGCTGCGAAATAATTTAAGGGCAAAACCACGAAAATTGCCTACCACTAATGTTTTTCTTAAGAAACATGAAGTTTTTTTTGTTTACATATTTGGAAGTATTATTTTCAAAGAATAAACACCTGAGTCGTGTATGTTTTAATTGCGAATCCTAACACTACCCATACATTGAGTAAATCCTCCTCCATGACAATGCTTAATGGAAGGTCAAGCAGACAGGTAAATGTTGTTTGCCATAATTATTAAAACTTAAGATACAAACTTCAATTTAATTTCTTAATGAACAAGGATTGAACAATAATGACTGGTTGTAAACTAAATCAACATGAGTTTCTATAATTAATTTCCTGTTAAAGTGAATGAACATGTGTTAATATAATTTAATCCACATACATGCATGCACACACACACACACATGCACCCACCCACACACACACACACACACACGCACACATGTAAATTTGATATTGATAAATCCTAATTCCTGATTTAACTGTCATTACATATATTCAGTAGTAATTTTATCTACGGAGTCGGTTAAAACATTACTCGCCAGTCTGGGTCTAACTGATGCTTGGGGAATAAATACATTTGCAGCCATTGTAACATGAGAACTTAAGTTCTTAAAGCCCATCATAGACACTGAATTTTAGCATTAATCAAAGTTTAAGTTCTTACAATATAAAAGCCTATTTATTGTGACAAGTAACATATTTTCACAGTATTGATGGTGTTAAACACTGTTACTGGGTACATGTGTACTTAGACAATATCAATTACTGATATACCACTATGGTAGCTCAGTTGGTAGAGTGCTCACTTCATATGTTGGAGGTCATGGGTTTTAACCACAGCCAGGGTCTGACCAAGAGTTAAATTAGGTGGTGATTGTTCTTTTAGCAAGTACTCAATCAGCATTTAGAGACGGTCAGTTCAGGCATGGTGGAGAAAACCAGAGTGCCTTTAGGAACCTGGAGTGGCCAGATAAAACCATCAACCTTTGTCAAGCAAACTGACAAACTTTCTTAAACTAGGGGCTGACCAGAGTAGAATATGAGAGGTGCTGTAATCTGTAACAGCTTGCTTTAGATCACTTGACCTTAGTTGGTAGACCTTTGACATTAGTTAAAGAGGCCCTGAATCGGACCCTGAATTTTCTCTTTCTTCGCTACATTTGGCAACTCTGGTAGAAATGACTGCTTAAATCAAGTAGGATTGTTTTTATCCAATCATGGCTCATATATAATGGCAAGATGAAGTAAAATAATCTTTACAGGATGACTGGTAAAACATGATTACACATACCCATCCACCATCCCGACATTTTTACTTTTCCCCTTACACACTATTATGATATTGAAATAATAATTACCTCACAAGTTAATATGATACTGTCCCATCTCGTAACATATCTGTACACATAAGTCGACATGATCCTGTGATCAGGAAAGGCGCCACCTGTTGGTGGAAGTTCTAGCAGTAACATGACGGAAGAGAAAAGGTTTGTTGGTGCACTATAAGTTGTAAATTCTACAATAATGGCTCTGGATTTTCTGTCAATCCAGACGTCTTGTTTTAAACTTTTCAGCTGGGACAAAGCCTCTGACCTTTAAATAAAAAGAGCATAGGTTTCTTATTTTATATTCACTGTAGGTACTGTGGTTCTTTATATAGTAGAATAGATCATTTGTGGCAATAAAAAGTTTCTGTGAATTCTTAGCAAAAATCAGATAATGAAAAGTGGTATACAATCAAAATTCCTTTCTAAATTTGACATAATTCCAAAATATTAAGTCTTACGTTTTCTGCTATATAGAGCAAAATGTGGTCTCTTACAGATCTTTTTTACTATGAAGATAACCTTTAGTGCCCCATATGCAAATTTTATGTTTTGAGCTTACCCCTCTTAAAATAATCAACACACCTGTTGAACACCTTTTACAGGTGTGATTCTATGTAACCTATATATATACATGTGACATCATTTGGGGTATGTGGATAAATAAGAGGTACATTTGGGTGTTTTGTGACTTAGTTGCAGACTAAGTATTTTGTACAGCGTTCATTTTTTCTCTATACCCAGAATTGTATACAATTATCAAAAGTCTATAAGCATTTTTTCTTAAAAGGTATTTTAGTATTGAATATACTTTCACAGATCTTTCTTTATGATATTGAAATTTAGATTTTTTGTAGCCACAAATTACCTATTCTACTATTTAAAGAACTACAGTAGTAAGGACCTATTAAAAGCAAGATTAATACACCATCAAACAGGAATACAGATAATAGCCCAATAGCATGTGGCACGTCTACCTCACCCAAAGTTTGTTCCTTATAAGTTTCATTAAGATCTGTCAATTTTTGAGAAAAGTGGCTGATAAAATGTGATGTAAACACTATATGCTCCCCACTTCATTAGAGGGACATCATTACGGATCAATTTCAGGCTAATAGACCTATGGAACGGCCAAAAACCCAAAACAAATCATGTTTCAAAACATTGCAGTTTAAAGGGAGTAGGTGGGTATGCTAGAAGATTTAATACAATCTTTATACCTTGTTGTATTGAGTTTTATCACATATCCAGAATTATCATAAACTCCGTGTTTTCCAAATATTCTGTAGAATGATGATTCTCTCTGATAGTTGAAGGTTTGATTGTTTCCAAAAGAAGCTGTCATTTTATTGGATGTGCTGTATCCATAGTAACAAGTCTCTGGTAGATGTCGCAAGTTGATTAGGAGTTCAGGTGTACATGGTTCATCGTAAACCCGGAGTTGTCGCAGGTGAACATCTCCGATTATTAGGATACTACCATGTAAGATAGACTTCTGAAATATTAAAGACATAAAGCATAAACACAGTATTAAGATTTTTATGGTCAATGGTGGCCAGTCAGGTCTACCATCTGTTATGGAACAATGTTTTACTGCAAATTTCTGGAAAGACGTCATTATAACAAGAAAACAAATTGTGCAATTTCATAACAATATAATCTTGTGTCTTGCAGTGTAAACATCATATAGATTGGTACAGAACTTAAGAACTTTAGGGATGTTTTTGAGTATAAAGTAAAACTTTGATTCATGGCCAACATCTGTTCAGAGAGAGTATGGTATAAGGGATTTTTTGATAAACCGAGAGTCTAGAACATCTAACATGGAATTCATTGACCTGTTATTGTAGTCATCAGGAGTCCCATCATCACAAATTGACACTGGTTAGGTTATGATCAGACATATTAAAATTATTTATACAGCCTTACCTCTTTCCCATTTGATGTAAAATGGCTCCCTGTTTTACTGTTAGGGTATAGGACATCTAACATGGAATTCATTGACCAATTATTGTAGTCATCAGGAGTCCTATCATCACAAATTGACACTGGTTAGGTTATGATCAGACATAGAAAAATTATTTATACAGCCTTACCTCTTTCTGATTTGATGTAAAATGGCTGCCTGTTTTACTGTTAGGGTATAGGACATCTAACATGGAATTCATTGACCAATTATTGTAGTCATCAGGAGTCCTATCATCACAAATTGACACTGGTTAGGTTATGATCAGACATAGAAAAATTATTTATACAGCCTTACCTCTTTCTGATTTGATGTAAAATGGCTGCCTGCTTTACTGTTAGGGTATAGGACATCTAACATGGAATTCATTGACCAATTATTGTAGTCATCAGGAGTCCTATCATCACAAATTGACACTGGTTAGGTTATGATCAGACATAGAAAAATTATTTATACAGCCTTACCTCTTTCTGATTTGATGTAAAATGGCTGCCTGCTTTACTGTTAGGGTATAGGACATCTAACATGGAATTCATTGACCAATTATTGTAGTCATCAGGAGTCCTATCATCACAAATTGACACTGGTTAGGTTATGATCAGACATAGAAAAATTATTTATACAGCCTTACCTCTTTCTGATTTGATGTAAAATGGCTGCCTGCTTTACTGTTAGGGTATAGGACATCTAACATGGAATTCATTGACCAATTATTGTAGTCATCAGGAGTCCTATCATCACAAATTGACACTGGTTAGGTTATGATCAGACATAGAAAAATTATTTATACAGCCTTACCTCTTTCTGATTTGATGTAAAATGGCTGCCTGTTTTACTGTTAGGGTATAGGACATCTAACATGGAATTCATTGACCAATTATTGTAGTCATCAGGAGTCCTATCATCACAAATTGACACTGGTTAGGTTATGATCAGACATAGAAAAATTATTTATACAGCCTTACCTCTTTCTGATTTGATGTAAAATGGCTGCCTGTTTTACTGTTAGGGTATAAGACATCTAACATGGAATTCATTGACCAGTTATACCAGTCATCTGGAGTTCTTATATCCACAAATTTAGACGTTCCAGTTCTAAAGAAATTAAGAGATAATCATTTGATTAAACAACAGCCACAAGAGGAACTGTTCTAGCTGAAACGGTACGAGCCTGATGCAATTTCAGCAGGGCTTGGTAGGTCTAAATGCATCATTTTATAGCCATTTAACAATATTTTGCTAAATATGATGTCTCTCTATTTGCTCTTATGTTCCTTTCATTCTCAATTTTGATTACACACGTGGCGGGTGTAGCTAGCTAAACAGGAGGTGTTTACCCTTCTGGAGCATCTGGGCTCACTGCCCTTAACAGAGTTGCTTTGAATGCAACAGCATGTCAGACCTTGCTCAAATTTTTATCAAGTTTTTAAAATTTGTGGAAACTTAATTAACCTCACTAACCTCAATAGCTCGTTCCTGATGGCTTCATTTAGATAAAATGGAGAGCTGATGTCTTTACCATAAGCCATAACACACAATAAAACTAACATAACACCAAATCCAACAGAGTTCCTGTAAATATACCATGGTAAGTATAAATTTTAGCCAAAAATAATTCATGGAATTACAGTCAAATTTCATAACACACCACTCCTGAATTGATGGTCTCGATATAAGTAAACAAATCTTAAATGAGACATAAAACTCCATTACTTCACTCCACAACTTTAATCTGACATCATGTTAAATGTACCAGATTTTCCAGAACATTCCTGATTTTGACCCTTTTAAATCCTGTCCCTTTATATTATTTTGTCAAATGTGCATTTTTGAGTTGTAACATGAATGATCTGGCAAATTTGAAATCTGAGTCATTTTATTAGCACTTAAGACAAATCATGAAGGCCCCAAATGTGATTTATTTTAAAAAAAACACAATCCAAACATATTTCTACCAACAAAGTTTTTTAAAATTACAAAATCCCAAAAATTTAATCCCATGAAAATCAATGATTAAAGGATTGTTCTCACCTCATCAGAGACATAGCTTTTTTCTCTTTCATAATTTTTTTCCTGGCTTCAATAAGTTGTTTTTCTTGTGGTGGTCTGGCAAAACGTAAATATCTAGACCTCTGTCTGGCAGCAACCCCCTAAATAAAACACATAATGTTATATCAACTAGAATCACAATCAGTAAAAACATAGACAAGGATATTTTAATGGATTTTCATACCATGTGTCACCCCTAACGTTTGTATGAAACAATTTTATCCATTGGATATGGAATTCCATCAGTTGACGTTTTTTCATAGATGTGTGAATTTATGATGTAAACATTTTCCAAAACATTCTGCACAAACGGTGAATTTATGATGTAAACATTTTCCAAAACATTCTGCACAAACGGTGAATTTATGATGTAAACATTTTCCAAAACATTCTGCACAAACGTTAAGAGCTATTGATCATGGATAGTTCTTGTATGGATGACAGCTATTCTCATCAATGGCATTGCTGACAGTTGATATGGTGTCAAGTTCTATTGAAAGATTATGGGTCAAAGTGAAAAATGTTTTGCAGAGGCTTAAGTGTAAATCCTGCAGTGGCAGGACAGAAAATGAGGTTTCTCAGGGAAGGATAAAATCGAACCTGGGGTGGCTGCTCATAGGCCAGTAATTGATAACCTAGAAAGTTTGGGGAATGAAGAAACCACACAATTTCTGTTGACTAGTCTACAGGTTTACCTTTTGCTCATTTGGTAAAGGTGTCCATGTTGGCCTAGTGGTCTAAAGAGTGCTTACTGATCACAGTTCTTCTCACTGACTGTGTTTAAATCCTTCTCATTACAGATCCTAGTGTGGGAAAGAATGTCAGTTTATTTGCTGGAGATTGGTAGTTATCTAAAGGCACTCCTGTTTCCTCTACCATCCATGTAAAGAACACTTTGATATACATCTATATTAAAGACTCTTGACTGGGACTTAAAACCCTATTACTCCATTCCACTCATCTGTTAGGGCATCATGCTGGTAAAGAAACGTTGTCATGATCAGGGTTTTTTTTTGTGTGACCATGATTATCTAACACCTATACTTTTTACTTACTCTTTCCAGCTCTTCATTCTCATCACATGTTTCTTTTGATTTTTCCTTCTTTTGTCTCCTAATTTCAAGTTTTGCCTTTTCTCCAAAATATCCATCTTCATAATGGTCAAGAATGGACGGGTCATTTCTGTATGTTATAGCTGTATACACCACTGCTATCAGTATCTGTTTAAACAAAATTAACAATAAACTGCAAGAACCCCTCTAGTCACAGCAAGATACTTCTTTTTCAATTTTTGCTATTAAACTGTTGGTAAAGATTGCAATGATGGCAAAGTATAAAGGGACAAAAATATTAAAGCAATATCGTATAACAAATCCTGTTCAGAAGTGTGAGAGGAGTAGGCCAAATTAAAAAAAAAACATGATTAAAATTTCAAAGGGGCATAACTCTGAGAAATTTACACAGATTTACCTCCTCTCCTGGCATGCACAATGTGATATCTTGGTAATTATGTATACAAGTTTAGTATAAAAAAGGCAATAGTATTGAAGGAGTAGGAATAAGTACTTACCATTAATGGATGAGAAATAAAAACACAGATAAGAAAGCTAAAGTATAAAGACTGTAGCCACATTATTCCTTTTGTAGAACCAAATCTGAAATCAAAAATATGAAAACAAGTTAATTATAATGGGATCCAGCTACAACATCCCTAAAAACTAATAGCAAGTTGTTGTACAATTTTGACAAAATAAATTAACCAGGTATTAAACAAAAATAGCAAAAGGCTCAACTACATTCATCTTTTATTATTTCTATAGATTGGAAATATCCAACAACCCAAACTGGGACAACAAAAACATTCAAAAGGACTTTGGTCCACATACAAACACATGTAGCAAAAAGGCACAAAGGCACATTTATCCCTCATGATAAAAAGGAAATATCTGACCAAAAAAAAAAAAAAAAAAAAAAACACAGAAGAAAGTTCCAAAAAAGGCCACCATCACAGCAACTAATTACGAACTAGTGTCAGTGACACCATTACACAGCACAATTGCAGCAATGTTTTCATTCTTTTTGTATTTAATTCAAGCATGCTGGGCCTTTGTCGAAACATTGTGGGCATGGCCGGCAATCCAACAATTGTTACGATACTGCAGATAATTTAGATTAAAAAAATATTGACAGATGTTATAAGCTTAAAGTGATGTTTAAATTCACAACTTGAATTCATGAATATCTTGATAACTTGATAAAATTATTTTGTACAAGGAAATAACTATCCATTGGAACACAATTTTACTAGCAGAACAATTACTGGTACCCTGTTATATACTTACCTAAATCCAAACCATACAGTCATTATAGCACATCCTAAGGTGATAGCAGTGCACAGGAACCAGGCTACATACTGGCACCAAAATGGCAGAAATATCCTCCTCCTTGGCTTGTCTTTGGTAATGTTAGCTGTGATTAATAGAAACACTAAATTATATACTGTAAACTCATTCATGTTAGTAGTATATCATTTTTGTGGTGTATTAATTTTAGTAGTGTTTCAATTTTAGAGGTATACTAATTTTAGCAATTTCTGCAATAATACATGTGCATTAGGTATTCTATTAGACTTACACATGAAGTTGCCCCAATTAAAATTTGTGCAAAAATTTGTACATTCCAACATTTACTACATTTACAATATCACTACTCGATAGGATGTAAACTACAATCATTTGGGATATTGAATAAAAAATAGTTTACTTAAAAACAAATCTTTATTGCATCATTGGTATTTTCACTGCAATTCTTTAAAATGATGATGAGAACAATAGTTTCCAAAAATCTATCTTAGGTCAGAGAACAGGTCCCAGTTTCAAAATCATTTCTTAACTAAGATTTTTCTTAACTTGAGAATTTTTTTTCCGATCTTTTTTTGAAATACAAATAAACATATTAAGAAAAATAAAAAAAAATATTATAAGATGGAAATGATCTTCAAAACAATATCATAATACCGGAATGCCAGTATCTTATAATTAATTTCAAAATTGCAAGATTTAAATTAAGGGAACCTGAGCCTGCAACTTCATTTTCAATTTAAAATTTATAAGAAAACAAAAACTTAAAATTAAAATTTATTATGGGATACATGAATAACGATGAACTTTTTAAAATAATTTACCAGAAAACTTCTGACTTCCAGAACTGGACACAGATGGCGCTTTATTTTTAATACTACTGGCTTGAGAACTTATCGTGAATTGACGCCTTGGATCCGTACTGTTGGAATCTTCAAATCCACTGGATGCTTGATCAGTCTCTGAACCAATCACTGAAAATAGATATTTCATTGTCAGTTAAAAGTTATACAACTCAAATGTCATTTTCTCAAATATATATACACAGACACCATTAGGGTAACTCAGTTAGTAGAGTGCTCACTCAATATGTGGGCAATTGGGGTCTGAACCCTGGTTAGTCTGAACAAGACTTAAAAATAGGTAGCAACAATTATTTTGTCAAGCACTTGGCATTTAAAAATGAGAGTAATGGAGTTTCTCCGAAGAGATCTTAAATTTTCCATGTAATGGTAAGCATGGCACACTTTAGAACCCTCCCTGCTCATTTCCCTGAGTGCACTGCAAGGATTAAAAATTTCTACTTCTTCACTTTACTGGTGATGCCTCAATATAAGTGAAATAATTTCTGACTGGCACATCACTTACTCATTCCTCACTCACTCACACATTTACTCACTAAAGTCACTCACTCCTTTCTTTCATTTCTTCATTCATTCACTCATTTGCTCCATCCATCCATCAATCAATCAAATATATCTATGTCATGATTACTACTGAATAATTAGGTTTGATACCCACTTCTATAGTTGGTCAAATGCCACCAAAATTTAATATGTGGTTTGATACCCATTTCATTGGTTGGGCAAATGCAGTTAATTTTTCATGTGTGTTTTGAGGTTGTGCAAACGCCACAAATTTTTCATGTGTGTTTTGATGTTGTGCAAACGCCAGCAATTATTCATATGTGGATTGATATTCCCTTGGTTTAGTATTTACTAAATTTTCCCAATCCGACAGATCACCACTGTTACACTTACCTCGTTTCTGAAGTATCTGTGTAACTGTAGGACTACTCGATGTCTGATTCCCATCAGTCTTATTACTGGTCGTATCTCCAATAGACAGAGCAGATTGTTGACGCTTGACCCACTGTTTCTGTGCCCAGTCCTGAATACTTGGCCAGTTCATAATAGACTGATCAAGAATAGAATAGGTCATCACTGGTTGGACAGTCTCCTCGTCATCTTCTTCCTCCTCCCTTCCCCGCTCGTCAGGTTTACCACTCGGATATTCCTCTTCTTTTTCTTCTTCTGGAATTTCATCCTCCTTATTGAGCACCTGCTAATTAAAACAAAAGACATGGCAATTAAATATCAGACAAAAAAAAACAAAAAAAAAACAAAAACCAACCAACATATTCTGCCCCATACACAAATAATGTTGTTAAATATAAATACATTATTGATACCTATGTTACCTTTTTCAAATACAGACTTTTTTCTTTTTATAAACTACCGTAGTATCTAAGGGAACCAGTAAAAGTGTCCTTTATACAGAGGTGTTCTTAAAACAGGTTTGACTGTAGCAACTTTTTTTCTTTTTATATGTATTTTTGCATTTTACAAGAAACAGCTTTTTATAAAGTAAATTGAGGCAGTCACTTCAGGAATGTTGGAGAAAAGCATCAACCTTCACTGAATAAACTGACAAACTTTGTCACACTAGGATCCACCCCGAGTGAGATTTAAATCTAAGCAGTGAGACACACTGTCATCCGTAAGACGGTGCTTTAATACAACAGAACCGATGCCCCCCTCCATCAAATACAAGTGACCGTGACTTTCATTCCCTAATTTTGAGTGCTTGGCAAAAGAACAGTCAATACCCACTGTCAAGTCTTGGGTCAGACCAGGGCGAGGTTCAAACCCACGGCCTCCGATTAAGGATCGAGCACTGTACCAACTAAGCTTCCACAGTAGTTTGTCAAATACAGCAGAAAACTCATTAATAGCTCTCCCATATCAGAACATTATCAAGGTTTTTCATTATTTCATTTTTTATTAAAGCTAATTGCAAACATTAATTATAAGGGAGACAACTCTTGGTTAACTTGTTGATTTAGGGTAAAAAAGTTAATAGGGGTGTGCACACAAGGGTGATAACTATAATCTGTATTACCTTGCTTCTCCTGAAGAGCAGAGCTAAAAACTGGTTGATTGGTATAACACAGGCACAACACACAGCACCAATAACAACATTTCTTAAGGACAAGTCTAACAGACCAAATTCTCCACGATACTGAAAAAATATTTTGAAAAATATTTAAAACTCCATTGTTATCACAATGTAACTTGTATATCCTTCATAAAAAAAATTTCATGTTAGTGAAGGTTGGTTAGTTGGATATTGTTTTAACATTGCATAAACAATTCCAATTTTTTAAGTTGACAAATGTTTTTTCACATTAAGATCTTAGTGCTGCTGTTTGATCTCACAATAGTGAGCTAGGTCGCATGGATTAGAACCCTGGCTATTTTGAATATTAAGCTATAGCAGATTTATAGGGTTAAATCCCCAATGTTTACATAGCTTTAATTTCAAGTCTAATGATGAGGCCACTCAGTCATCATAACCTCTACAAAAAGGCGAGAGTAGGTAAAGGTTGAGTGAAAGAAAGGGGTTTATGTTGAGTGTTTCAATTATATGAGCCAGTGCATGCGAAAACCTACAACTTGGCAATTACGTCACAATTGAGAAAAATCGCGACGAAGTTACGTCACAAACACAGAAGTCAACTGCAAGTATTGTGCGTCAATTTACAAGTTTGACGTTTTAACTTTTAGAACGAGTTGAAGTTAAAACTGATTTAACGGAGTGATTTTAAGTGTTGGGGTGGTAAGATATGGTAACTGAAGGGAAGACAGATGAGGTTGAGTTTTTTAATTCATCCATATGTTTTTACAGCATTTATACGGGCTTAAAGTAGCTGTGGACGAGCACTCATTTTCGGTCATGTATCTTCGGAGTATGGAGATGGTTGTATTAAAAATATTTCGAAACTTATATTGGTCACGTTTTATAAATATTTATATCAATATTAATAATATAATACAAAATTATAAATTATAATAAATACAAACATTTTCCCAATTTTATCTAAATGAGAGATGGAGAGAGAGAGAGAGAGAGAGAGAGATATGACCCGGGAAGATTATGTGTGTATCACCCGGGGTTTACTTGAGTTATTGAATAACATACATGTTTAATAATATGTGTCTTACGATTTTATATGTCTTTTCAATGGCGATATAACAACTACATTAAATATTAGCCTATCGGTAACAAGATTCAGAAACCGTCTGTGAATGTAAACAAATGAAGAGTTACTGGCCTTAGCGGTGACATAACAAATTTTATACATTGTATAATTTTTCGCTGGATAAGTGGTCGTCGTGGTGTAGTGGATACGACTTTGGAATTTCACTTTTTATCTAACACAGGCTCCGGGAGTTCGAATCCCACTGACGGTTTTTTTTTTTTTTTCACCATAGCGGGAAGATTGCATGATAGGGTCCATTAGTATGAAGTATAAGACAACCAAAGAATACAAACAAAATGAGGAGAGAGACAGAATTAGCACCATAATTTCACCTTAAACGTACAGTAATTTGTCGAGTAGTATTTAAGATACGGTATGCCATCAGAGAAATTGGTTAAAGCTTTATCTTCCGTCATGTGAAGAATAATTTAAATGATCCAAGAACACATGGGAACAGGGTTCAAAAACCTCATAATGACTTTAGTATTAATAGCTTGGTTAGTTGAATGTTGCTTAACGTCGTATCAGCAATTTTTCAGCTATTTGCGACGAGAGCTATTTTATTAATCTCTATGGATTAATCTATGAACAAATTCATGTTTGCATGTGAGTTGCGAGTGTGTTGTATGGTCTGCCTTGTACTAGCGCGCACTCAGGGCGGCTTTTAAGGTGCTAGCGCGCCGAGTACGTCGCAGACAAGCGTAACATTCCCCCAGTTCATAAACTGATACCAGGTTAACCAGTAAAGGCCAACAGCAAAGAAAACTTACTTTCCCACATGTGGTCTAAGCGGGACTCGAACTCAGAGCGGTCAGAGACCCTGGATTTGTAGACTGACGTCTTATCCATTAGGCCACCGCGGCCTCTTAATCAATATAAATGGCGTTGAAATAATTGTGACTTACATAATTAATTATGCAGATGAGAACGAGGTGCCATTTCCTTCCCCATTTAGAGGTCGAGATGATATTCCACCCTCATGAAAGTAGAAGGTCAATTCATGAAATATATCAGAAAACGTGTTTTGCTAAAGGATAAAGTGCCATTTGCCTATGTTATTCATATAGTTGTTGTTTAAACTTTATATATTTAATTTTAAACTATTGTTTTAAATACCACATGTATGTACTTTGTATCGGCGGGGAGAAAAACTTGGTCACTTGCGCATGCTATGCTAAGAAATGCATTAGGGGCATTTTGAACATTCCTTGACCAAAAACCCAAAACGCCCACATCTGTATGTTTTGTTTTTAATTTTGGATATGACGGAAAAACAGTAGGAGTACAGGCTTTTCTAAAAAGAATTTCCGTTTCTTTTCCCTCATTCTTGTAAAAAAAGAAAATGTGTTCTTAAGACCTGTCTTACAAAGACACAAGAAGAACTATCCAAAATCTCAATACTAAGTGTACCAGTTGCGCCTTGTACCAAAACAAAATGTTTCTTTTGACGTCGCACAGAATGTATGCATACAACGGATGCTTAGTTGGTAGAGTGCGCGCTTCTTATGTGAGAGGTCATGGGTTCGATTTCAGACAGGGTTTGACAAAAACTTAAAAAAGTTCGCCAAGCATTCGACATTTAGAAATGAAAGTCACGGAGTCCTTCGGAAGAGACCTTAAATACCGATGCCCCGTGTCATCGCAGGCATCGTTAAAAATCCTCCCTGTTCATTGCACTTGGCAATTCAATCAAACTTTTTTCAATCTAAACCAATGGAGATGGTACAAGGGGTATATTCGTCATATAACATAACACACTACAAAGGTAAAATAATAGTGTACTACTTCACTTATAGCTGGAGACGTCCTCAATATAAGTGTAATATTCTTGACTAGGACGTAGATCGCCTTTCAATCAATCAATTAATTAATCAATCGATCAATAAACCATATTTTTATAGACAGATGGGTGCACTTTATTTTCTGACACCCTGTAAAATCCAGGTTTTTTATGTACGATTATGTTTTCAATTGCATCTAATCACTTAATGAACGAGAACCAGGCACTGGGTAAAAATGGCAAACAGTACCGAACTCGTCTGTATTTTTAATAAATGTATTAATTCTGATGTCTTACATTAATAGGGGCGAATTCCAAATATACAGCAGTTTGTGTTTGCTATTACAGAAATTTAGAATATTTTACAAGACAGAACAAAAATATGTATACAATGACTTATTTCGAATGGTGCATTTTGGCAGGACTCAACACTGCAGTCACTTTTTTAATAAATGCAGATTGCAGGACATGCACAATGCTTCATGACAGGAGTTCTATAGGATTTGCGCAAGAAAGCGTCAATGCTGTGGATCAATGTTGGCACTTTTGGATACTATACTGTTACAAAATCGGCATATAACAATAAAAAGCATTGCATACAATCTTTATGGGCCAGAAACTGGGAATTGAAAGATTGGAAAACATTTTAATTAGCTCATTTCTGATCAGTCCAGTATCATTTTGGATCATTTTATCAGCACATTTATAAGATATAAAATTTAACTGAAATAAAATAGGTCAAAGTATCAAATCGATAGGATGTTTATTGGAATGCACAAGCACCAGAGCATTCAAGAAGTTTATTTATTTATTATTTATTTATTTATTTATTTATTTATTTATTTTTAAATCTAGAATTATAATTCACTCGCTTCATTTAAATGACCGCTTAAGTCAAGAATTATAAAATACAATGGGTTTCAAAAATTGTAAACAAATGTTTTTAATAACTGAAACTACTTTTCTTGTAAAATGACCAATCATAACTAAACTTTATGGTGGGTGTCGGCATGATATTGAGTTTGTAGGGAGATTTAGAAATGTAATAACATTTATCAGTAATACATATTCTGAATTTTTTTACACAAAGATCCAATACATTTAAGATTTTCAAGTACAGAACCCGGTAAAATTTTTGTGAAGATTAGGGACCGTAATATCGATGAGACTACCTTTACACTTGTAAAGAGGTCTGTTGGTCATGTACCTTTATGGACCGACCAGATCAAGTCGCACCAAGTCTATGCAGCAGAGACCGACAATTAAACTCAGTTACACCATATCAGGTTAATGAATCAAGATATCACATGTCCAGCACCGTCGGAAGAGTGACAATCATTTTGTTAAACGATGTTCGAGTATTGAAAATTGAATGCAAAACTGAAAGCACTCATGAACACTTGACCAATAAATTGTGACGTCATCCAAGTTTTTATGACGTCTTTTTACAGTTTAGGATTTGTGTTTTACTTTAAAAATTTGTTTACACGTATAAAACATTATGGACTTTCATAATATGTAAAAATCTCAATTTTGAAAATTTTGACCAAGTTGTAGGTTTTCGCATGCACCGGCTCATATAAACACATAACCAGGAATGGAAAAAAGTTGCATAAATATAAATTAGTGTGTTGCTGCTAACCTGACCAACCCTAAAATGTTTATGAAATATTTTTACAAGCGCTAATCTTACCAACCCTAAAATGTTTATGAAATATTTTTACAAGCACCTGTTAAAGTTGCCATCCTTGCCCTATAAGGTCAATGTAAAAATTATATATATATATATAAATACTGCCTACAACAGTACAACCCTAAATTTTGAAGAGTGTTAGTGCAAAACACTTTTTGGCCTTATTTATATGGCCGTATCAGTGAGTTACACCTCTGTTTATATGGTGAGGGGTGGGCTGTATAGTTGTTTTATGGCTGTATCAGTGATGTTACACCTCTGTTTATATGGTGAGGGGTGGGCTGTATAGTTGTTTTATGGCTGTATCAGTGATGTTACACCTCTGTTTATATGGTGAGGGGTGGGCTGTATAGTTGTTTTATGGCTGTATCAGTGATGTTACACCTCTGTTTATATGGTGAGGGGTGGGCTGTATAGTTGTTTATGGCTGTATCAGTGATGTTACACCTCTGTTTATATGGTGAGGGGTGGGCTGTATAGTTGTTTTATGGCTGTATCAGTGATGTTACACCTCTGTTTATATGGTGAGGGGTGGGCTGTATAGTTGTTTTATGCTGTATCAGTGATGTTACACCTCTGTTTATATGGCAAGGGGTGGGCTGTATAGTTGTTTTATGGCTGTATCAGTGATGTTACACTCTGTTTATATGGTGAGGGTGGGCTGTATAGTTGTTTTATGGCTGTATCAGTGATGTTACACCTCTGTTTATATGGTGAGGGGTGGGCTGTATAGTTGTTTTATGGCTGTATCAGTGATGTTACACCTCTGTTTATATGGTGAGGGGTGGGCTGTATAGTTGTTTACTGTAAGTGATGTACACCTCTGTTATATGGCGAGGGGTGGGCTGTATAGTTGTTTACTGTAAGTGATGTTACACCTCTGTTTATATGGTGAGGGTGGGCTGTATAGTTGTTTACTGTAAGTGATGTTACACCTCTGTTTATATGGCGAGGGGTGGGCTGTATAGTTGTTTTATGGCTGTATCAGTGATGTTACACTCTGTTTATATGGTGAGGGGTGGGCTGTATAGTTGTTTACTGTAAGTGATGTTACACCTCTGTTTATATGGCGAGGGGTGGGCTGTATAGTTGTTTTATGGCTGTATCAGTGATGTTACACCTCTGTTTATATGGTGAGGGGTGGGCTGTATAGTTGTTTACTGTAAGTGATGTTACACCTCTGTTTATATGGCGAGGGGTGGGCTGTATAGTTGTTTACTGTAAGTGATGTTACACCTCTGTTTATATGGTGAGGGGTGGGCTGTATAGTTGTTTACTGTAAGTGATGTTACACCTCTGTTTATATGGCTAGGGGTGGGCTGTATAGTTATTTACTGTAAACCAGTAATGTTACACTTCTGTTTATATGGCGAGGGGTAGGCTGTATAGTTGTTTACTGTAAGTGATGTTACACCTCTGTTTATATGGGAGGGGTGGGTGTATAGTTGTTTACGTAAGTGTGTTACACCTCTGTTTATATGGCGAGGGGTGGGCTTATAGTTGTTTTACTGTAAACCAGTAATGTTACACCTCTGTTTATATGGCGAGGGGTGGGCTGTATAGTTGTTTACTGTAAGTGATGTTACACCTCTGTTTATATGGCGAGGGGTGGGCTGTATAGTTGTTTACTGTAATGATGTTACACCTCTGTTTATATGGCGAGGGGTGGGCTGTATAGTTGTTACTGTAAGTGATGTTACACCTCTGTTTATATGGCGAGGGGTGGGCTGTATAGTTGTTTACTGTAAACCAGTAATGTTACACCTCTGTTTATATGGCGAGGGGTGGGCTGTATAGTTGTTTACTGAAAGTGATGTTACACCTCTGTTTATATGGCGAGGGGTGGGCTGTATAGTTGTTTACTGTAAAACACTAATATCCTTGTTACAGTGTTCATAGTGACTAATTAGTCTTATAAAACCAGAGGTGGCCTTTTGATTTACTTATGAGTTACATATTTCAATCTTTAAATTGAGTGAGTACTGATTTAACAAGCAAATTCAGTGAATTAGGATCCCATCCAGCAGTTTTTTTTTTGTGTGATTTGCACTTATGTTCAAAAGGCACTTACTCCCAGGAAAATGAGCAAACTAAACTTTGATTACATATGCACATCTCTTATCAATGTATGCTTTGAACCAAGTTTGGTGAAAAAGTGCTTCATAGTTTAGGAGAATTTCCGCAAAAAAAAAAAAAAAAATTGGACGGACGGATAGAAACTCAAATTTAATATCCCCTATTTCCTTGAAAGGCCTTCAAGTAAAGCTGTGTTGTATATCTAGAATACACTCACCTCTTTATCTTCTTTATAGTTAAACCATGTGGCGTTTAGACACATATACATCACGATGGAGGTCAGACAGCACATCAGTCTCTGGACTCGGGTAAACTGACTGTAACAGGGTCGGGTAAATAACGAGATCCACAAGTGATAGTCAGACATATACTGGGTACCTTTAGCCCAAAATACCTGAAATATCAATAGAAGTATTAATCTACTGTACTTATCGCTCTGGTCATGACAGTGAAAGTCCCTGGATATTCACATAAGATCACAAAGTTATGAGTAATTTAATGTGCCTGAAATAGAAATTGAAGCATTAATCTTGTATATATGTATGTAGTATGGTCAAACCTGCCTTAAAAGCCACCCCTATATATAGCCCAAATGCTTTTAAAGGCTAGTAAAAGTTTAATCCCAGTTGCTATTTATTCATATTATTTGAACCTATATAAATGGGACACCTGCCCATAAAGGCCACTTTTACTTATTCCCTTTTTGTGGCCTGTATATGTACAGTAAACTTTATTTTAATGACCCTGAAATCTCGCATAACACCACACTGTTTTGAAGTCCAAAAATCTACTCTATGTTCTATATTCACCTTCATGAAGTTCATTAAAACTTTAATTTAATGCCAATTCAAAACTTTGCCACCTCGCTTATGGCAACACTTTTTTAAAATCCGTAAATTGACTTGTTCCATCTTCTCCTTTGAGCTCCCTTGTTTTATCCCCAAACCCATTTATAATGCCAAAATTTGACAGAACAAATGGTGGTGACAAATCAAGTTTTTACTATATGATGTAATGCCAGGCAAAGTCATGTAGTACACTGGCAAACCTAATTATACCCTGTTCTTTTTTACTTTTAAGTCACTTTTAGCATCATTCATGTATGAACAATATCAATGTAACTAAAAATGAAAAACAATTATATAATACAACCGTTTTTAAAACTTTAATCAAATCTTGTGATTTTCTATCTTCCGTTTCTTTTAATTGCTCAATTCTAATAAAATTTTAGTGCAAAGCGATTGAGTTATGGAGTTCTACCTAGAAACATCAGAATTTAATAGCTAGTTACAGCAGCCTAAGTTTTATAGGATTTCCAAACCTTATAAATGGCAATATTTATTTAAGAATAAGGCTTCAGCTTTAACAAATTATGTTTTATAAAAAAGAAAAAAATGGTTTTAAGTTCGTCTTTCTGATTTGATTTAAGATGAAAAAGTATCAAGTTTACATATTACTGAGCTAAAAAAAGTGGGGCAGTCTCTTCAGAGCACTAGGGTTAAAAAAGTAAAGGTCTCTTGAGAGCACTAGGGTTAAAAAAGTGGAGCAGTCTTTTGAGAGACCTAGGGTTAAAAAAGTGGAGCATTCTCTCGAGAGCACTAGGGTTAAACAAGTGGAGCAGTCTTTTCAGAGCACTAGGGTTAAAAAAGTAGAGCAGTCTTTTGAGAGCACTAGGGTTAAAACGTAGCGCAGTCTTTTGAGAGTACTAGGGTTTAAAAAGTGGAGCAGTCTTTTGAAAGTACTAGGGTTAAAAAGTAGAGCAGGGGTGGGTAACTCGAAGCTCTCTTAACAGTTACAAATACTTAACGCTTACTTACAAAACTCGTAGAATAAAATCGGGTAACTCGAAACAGTCGTAAGTAAGGTAGTCATCGTAACGTGTTCTTAACTTTAGGACAGCGGAATACCTCCCTTATACCATACTAGCGTAACATTGCACATTCAAACAAGAGATTTACACATTAAGGTAGTTCCATACCATAGTGACGTCGTCTTTTTGTGCGTACGGTCGAAATGTCTGATTTGACGTCTTTTTTATCTATGACGTCACGAATGTGTGGTCTTCGGCGCCTACAGAGTTATGGCGGGAACGCTGTTATGCTATTATGCAGTTGAATAATTTTCTGCATTCACAAAAGATTAGAATTCACAATATCAATTATGTGCACTATTTTTAAGAATAAAATGTATATTGTACATAACGGAAATTAGGTAGATCTACACTGTTGAGAGTACTATTCTAAATAATTGAAAGATTTGAGTACATTGTTAAAATGTTGAAGATGGTATTTTAAATGCCGCTTTATGTTTGGTTTCTTTCGGTGATTTTAAATACAAATAGTAGGACACAAACTGACGATTCTTCAATAAACATACTGCATAATAATTTTTCTCGGTGTCATATTTTAGCAATTTGACCGTTGTCTTGTATTTGCGTTTCATTTAGCGGCCTAGAATCAAGAACCCTCCTTCAATGTATACGAATCCCCTTTCCACTTTAACTGCTCTGTTTTGATCGAGTAACGGTTGCTATGGGTTTCTATGAGTGACAGACAATATGATATTTAAATTGGTTTTGTTTTGCACAGCCAAATAGCTCACAACCAGTGTTTTTGTTTATTTGTTAATACCAAACGAAAAACATTAAATTTATAAAAGTATACTAGGACATTGATGCTAACTTCTTATGTAAGGAATGAGGCTTTTTTCTTGTTTCAGGATTTTGATGCAATTTTATGAAAAAGTAGCTTGACGACCCCCTATTTTTTGTTTCCGAAAACCAAAATAATATATTCATGTGCAATATATGTGAAAATCAGGGGTCGTATTCGACTTAGTTTTTTTAAAATCTACAAATTAATGAAAGGGTGTAACTTTAAGTTTTCCGGAAATTTAATGTTTTCTCTTGATAGGTGGCGCTGTAGAAAAATACCACGTGACCGGAAGTAAAATTCCATTGGTCCAAATAATCTTCATGACATAATGGTTAATTTAAATGCAAGACACTTTTGGTTTCTAAGCATGTCAAAAAATTATTAAAGCTTATTTGTTGATAACAGTAGTTATACTTTGATCATTTATGTTGTGAAAATGGCCACCAGGTGGCGCTTCAGAACTTCTTAAGCAAGTCGAATACCTGCCCTGAAATTTTGGCATGTTGAATGGTTTATGGCTATGTACAACATATCAAAAATTCAATATGTGTTTTCAGGCGATTTGTAAAGTATGGAACTACCTTAAGTGCATTTGTTCTAGTTATTATTTCATTTTGACAACACCAATTTAAGTTTTTTTTATCATGTTGATAAATTCATTAAAAAAAACAAAAACAATTTAAACATTAAAGTGACTGTTTTTAAAACAACAATGGTTTGTTTCAAATTATGATCATGAATAATATCGTGATAATAATTATTAAATTTAAATTTAATCGGAATAGTTCTCAACTTATGCTTAAAACTGTAAGCATTTGTTTTACCTTGAATTATTTAATATCACATAATTGAGAGAGAAAGAGAGAGAGATAGTGTGTGTGTGTGTGTGTGTGTGTGTGTGTGTGTGTGTGTGTGTTGGGTCTTAATCTTTATGGAAAATAAGATTAATATTTATAAATGACATAAAAATTTACATGTGTAGCATTTCATACTACATCACAATTGTTTGTTAGTAATTCCTTCTCTGTGGATATTTTTTCACAGTAGAATTTAATACTGCTATTTTAGCGTCTTAAGCCAAATTATCCTATGTCTACGTGCAAATTCTTTCCATAATATTTAACAAAGTAACTTGTGCATGACACTGAATCGTTTATGGATTTTAAGTATCAATTGAGTTCATGTAAACTACAGATCTGCGCGAAGCATGCTCTCTTGAAAACTATGGAAACTTTATAATTTATTTAACATTAAAAAAAAAAATTTTCGGCGAATTTGCCTCAAGAATTTTCCATTTTGAAGCTTATTTTTATATGACAAGTATTTTGTTATTAAGAATGATTATTTAAACAAATTAGGATAAAGAAAACACATTAAACAGAAAACCAAGGGAATGTCACAATGAGAGAGATTTGCACTGGAAGTATCGGTGAAACTAAATGCAAAAATGTGAAAACATAGACAAGTGCAGGATTTTTTCGTAAAGTATGTGATCCAATGGGCACTATAATTTAATTTCACCCTGAAAATTCCCCTATTCAAGTGTATGTTGTGTTTTCAAACTACTAGTCTACCTTGCATAATTAGTTCATGTTCGTATATTGAACTTCAAAATTCAACAGGTCCACTTCCTAATCCAGTGTTATTTTTTAGCTCACCTGACCGAAGGTCATGTGAGCTTATGGCATAGCGCAGCGTGTGTATGTGCGTGTGTGCGTGTGTGCGTGTGTGCGTCGTTAACACCTATTTTCGACTTCTCCTCTGAAACTACTGGACAGTTTTTAATGAAACTTTGTCAGAAGTATATATGGGCTGGTGCAATTCAGATTTGTTCGTGGCGTTGCTATGGCTACCATAACTAGGTCAAGGTGACCTAGGGGTGCAAAAATCTTAAAAAATCTTCTTCTCCGAAAGTACTGATTGGAGAAAAAATCTGATGTGATATTTGGCTTCTCTAGGGTCTTAAGCCTATAGTTTGTTCATTTTGTGAAATTCGGATAAAAAATAGGTTACGCGTTTTTGCGTTTAATTTTGAAAAAATCGTAAAATAGCTTCAAATTGTTATAACTTGACTATTTGACCAGATAATGACATGGGGTTTTCAGTTTTGACATCTTCTTGTTAATATCTTCAAAATGAGGTCAAGGTCGATTGTGAAGGTCGTGACCTAATTTTTTGTACCTCTGATTATAATTATTATCTCGAAAACTATAAACTTTTTGTATAGGCATGTATATTAGAATGTTGTAGGTATCGATACAACGATCATTTTGATGTATAGAAAAAGGTCATGGGTTCAAAGGTCAAGGTCACAGATGCGAAACAATACCGAAATGGTTAATTATCTCGAAAACTATAAACATTTTGTATAGGCATGTATATTAGAATGTTGTAGGTATTGATACAACGATCATTTTGGTGTATAGAAAAAGGTCATAGGTTCAAAGGTCAAGGTCACAGATGTAAAACAATACTGAAATGGTTAATTATCTCGAAAAGTATAAACTTTTTGTATAGGCTTGTATATTAGAATGTTGTAGGTATTGATACAACGATCATTTTGATGTATAGAAAAAGGTCATAGGTTCAAAGGTCAAGGTCACAGATGTGAAACAATACTGAAATGGTTAATTATCTCGAAAACTATAAACTTTTTGTATAGGCATGTATATTAGAATGTTGTAGGTATTAATACAACGATCATTTTGATGTATAGAAAAAGGTCATGGGTTCAAAGGTAAAGGTCACAGATGTGAAACAATACTGAAATGGTTAATTATCTCGAAAACTATAAACTTTTTGTATAGGCATGTATATTAGAATGTTGTAGGTATTGATACAACGATCATTTTGATGTATAGAAAAAGGTCATGGGTTCAAAGGTCAAGGTCACAGATGTGAAACAATACTGAAATGGTTCATTATCTCGAAAACTATGAACTTTTTGTATAGGCATGTATATTAGAATGTTGTAGGTATTGATACAACTATCATTTTGATGTATAGAAAAAGGTCATGGGTTCAAAGGTCAAGGTCACAGATGCGAAACAATACCAAAATGGTTAATTATCTCGAAAACTATAAATATTTTGTATAGGCATATATATTAGAATGTTGTAGGTATCGATACAACGATCATTTTGATGTATAGAAAAAGGTCTTGGGTTCAAAGGTCAAGGTCACAGATTCGAAACAATACCGAAATGGTTAATTATCTCGAAAACTATAAACATTTTGTATAGGCATATATATTAGAATGTTGTAGGTATCGATACAACGATCATTTTGATGTATAGAAAAAGGTCATGGGTTCAAAGGCCAAGGTCACAGATGCGAAACAATACCGAAATGGTTAATTATCTCGAAAACTATAAACATTTTGTATAGGCATGTATATTAGAATGTTGTAGGTATTGATACAACGATCATTTTGGTGTATAGAAAAAGGTTATGGGTTCAAAGGT
This sequence comes from Anadara kagoshimensis, assembly GCA_021292105.1. Taxonomy (NCBI): domain Eukaryota; kingdom Metazoa; phylum Mollusca; class Bivalvia; order Arcoida; family Arcidae; genus Anadara; species Anadara kagoshimensis. The sequence goes on along the minus strand of CM037872.1, from coordinate 39,021,978 downwards.
CAAGGTCACATATGCGAAACAATAAGGAAATGTTTAATTATCTCAAAAACTATAAACTTTTTGTATAGGCATGTATATTAGAATGTTGTAGGTATCGATACAACGATCATGTAGATGTATAGAAAAAGGACATCAATTCAAAGGTCAAGGTCACAGATGTGAAACAATACCAAAATGGTTAATTATTTCGAAAACTATAAACTTTTTGTATAGGCATGTATATTAGAATGTTGTAGGTATTGATACAACGATCATTTTGATGTATAGAAAAAGGTCATGGGTTCAAAGGTCAAGGTCACAGAAGCAAAACAATACCAAAAGGGTTAATTATCTTTTTGTATAGGCATGTATATTAGAATGTTGTAGGTATTGATACAATGGTTATCATGATGTAAAGAAAAAAGTCATTGGGGTTTAGTTTTTATGTGTTCTTTAAATCTATCAGCTAGCCATTAGTTATCAGGTGAGCGTATCAGGCCCATGGGCCTCTTGTTTACCCTGTTCGAAGCAGTTGCTATCTAGTTCGTGAGTTTAATTTGCCGTATTTCTTTTGACTGTCATTTAATTAGTTCTACCTTAGACAGTAATTACGGGGTAACCAAACTGACCATGGGTTGCCATTTCAAAGTGTCCAAACTGACCATGGGTTGCCATTTCAAAGTGTCCAAACTGACCATGGGATGTCATTTCAAAGTGTCTAAACTGACCATGGGATGTCATTTCAAAGTGTCTAAACTGACCATGAGATGTCATTTCAAAGTGTCCAAACTGACCATGGGATGTCATTTCAAAGTGTCTAAACTGACCATGGGATGTAATTTCAAAGTGTCTAAACTGACCATGGGATGCCATTTCAAAGTGTCCAAACTGACCATGGGATGCCATTTCAAAGTGTCTAAACTGACCATGGGATGCTATTTCAAAGTCCCCAAACTGACCATGGGATGCCATTTCAAAGTGTCTAAACTGACCATGGGATGTCATTTCAAAGTGTCCAAACTGACCATGGGATGTCATTTCAAAGTGTTCAAACTGACCATGGGATGTCATTTCAAAGTGTCTAAACTGACCATGATATGTCATTTCAAAGTGTCCAAACTGACCATGGGATGCCATTTCAAAGTGTCCAAACTGACCATGGGATGTCATTTCAAAGTGTCCATCATCCCAACTGGGAAATCCCTAATTATGTCCATGATCAAAATACATATAGCCAGTGGCATGCCTTTTCCATACAAAGATTGTTCTTGGGAAGTTTTATAAATATCTGTTTTTAGGGTTAGGGTTAGGGATAGTTTTCAATAACAGTGGCAGAAAAAAAATGTTGATAGAAGAAAGGGAGTTAACACTATATCTTCCAATTCCTTTGAGGGACATAAATATAACCATCATTTATTACTGTATACATGTGTGTTACCTTTCTGAAACCTAGATTTCCTTCTAATGTCATAAATTCTCTCTCAACTTTTCCGTCATCTTCTTCAACTGCCAGCCATTTTTCACAGATAAAGTAGTAGGTTTTTTCTGCAAAGTAAAGTAAGCATTTTAAATTTGAATTTGAAATTGAACAAAACAATCTCACTATTAACATTTTTATCTCTTTTTTTTCATTTGTCTCTAATTAGTTTGTGATTTGTAGTTTGATTTGTGAATCTGAAGTCCTAATTGGAAATGTATTGGAATAATGTGTTTTATACTCCATGGAGTCAAAATTCTTTCTCTTAATTATTATCAAGGTGGTCAAATCAGGAATGGTGGAGGTAACTAGAGTGTCCAGAAAAAAAATCATACAAGAGAACTAACTTTCCCACACTAAGATCTGTCCTGAGTGGAATTCAAACCTAGGTAATAAAAGATCCTGTGATCCATAAGCATGAAGTTTACACCACTAGGCCACCATGGCTCCAAAGTCCTGATTGGATTTTACCAGGGTCCCATGTGATCAGTACTGGTACCAATAGTGTTTGCACAAAATCTTTGTGAAATGCTTACTCAACAAATTTCCAAAATAGCATTTATTTTACAAGATGTATAATAACATATCCAGTGATATATGCTTGTGATACCCAGAGCGTCTTTAAGGTGCTAGTTCACAAAGTCAGTATTCCACAGACAAGCATACCACTCTTCAAGTCACATTATACCGACACCAGGTGAACCAGTTGATACTCTGTCCTCTTAATACTCAGCACCTTGTGAGGAAGAAGCTTCTCAAATTTCAAAGTCTTATGTATAGCCAAGCCAGGGTTCAAACCCACAGCCTTCTACTCTTGAGGCAGGTGCTCTTACACTGAGCCAGAGAGGCTGTTAGGTGATGCTCAAATGAGTCAAATGCAATGAGATTCAAATCGATTGACCTTGAATAAAAATCAAGGTTGAATCAAAATTGCAACAAAAGGATGGGACTTAATGTACTGATACATATTCCTTTTTTGAAATCTATATAAAGCTCCATGCCATTATACAGTTAATATGATTTATTTTCTCTTCCTGGTTTCAATGTTTTCAATTAAAATTATTTTGAAGAATTCAATATGAAATTACCAAATTTTACCTTAACTGTGCATACACAAAGTAAGTTTAAGATGAAAATAATTAAGCAATTTAAAATTGGTTGCTATGGTTACCAACATAATTAAACAAAAATTATAGTTACCGCATGATGATTTATTGCAAAGCAGGAAGTCATGTAGACGAGATTGATGAAAGGTGACAATTATGTAAGAAAATGAATATGGATAAATAAGCTGTCTTTAATTAAAGTAAATCAGGATGTTTTTATGTTCATTTAATTATCTCATAAATTTTCAAGATTACAAGACCTAAGTATTTAGAACAATTCCAAACCATCTGATGACACAAAAAAAATTAAAGAATGCAAATATACTGAAATGCCTGCTATTTGTATAAATTACAACCATTTTCTCATTAGCAGTATGTTGTATCACTTTGGTAATTCAGTTGGTAGAGTGTTTGTTAAATGTTCCGTATGTTGGAGGCTTAGGTTCAAACCCTGGGCAGGTCTGACTAAGACTTAAAAATAAGTATTTTCAACAAACACTCAATATTTAAAAACAAAAGGTAAGATACCAGCTTATGGATAGACCAAAATTAATGTGCCAAGCCTTTGGAATTTTACTGCCTTGGACCTTTTTTATGGCTATGTGGTATATAATGGGTCCCCGTTTAAGTTTCAGTATTTAATTTTTTGACAATAACTTTGCTTAGATACCAACTTTGTGATGGGCCAAAATTATTTCACCAAACTGGGACCTTCCAAATCTTACTGGCTTGTATCTTTTTAAGATATGCTGTACATTGACAATAACTCTGCTCAGTATGGAGATGGACCAAAATTATTGTGCCAAACCTGGACCTTCCAATGTCACATTATTTTGGACCTTTTTAAGGATATATGGTACATTGTTCCATTTAAGTGGGCCATACTTACCAGTATTTAAATCTTTGACAATAACCCTGCTTAGATACCAGCTTGGTGATGGACCAAAATTGTTGTGCCAAACCTGGACCTTTGAAATCTTACTGCCTTGGACCTTTTTAATGTTATATGGTACAATGGTTTCTGTTTAAGTGGGTCATACTTACCAGTATTTAAATCTTTGACAATAACCCTGCTAAGATACCAGCTTGGTGATGGACCAAAATTGTTGTGCCAAACCTGGACTTTCCAAATCTTACCAATACTGTCTGGTAAACTGAAATAAATTGAGAGCATTAATAACACCAATGGCCATCACTTGTAAGCCGAGTCTAATATTTTTAGTATAGAACACATTTAAGTGAGTTCGAGATACAACTATTTCTCAACAAATATTTTCTTCAACTTAAATCTGGCAAATTTGAAATTTGAAAATAAATTTGCTAATTTGTTAAGATATTCAGGAATTGATGGCGTCATTGTAAATAATGCTATGGAAGCTTATAAATATGTATTTAAGTTTTCTTTTCCCAAAAATGTGTATTCATATAGTTCTAAAAGAGGTTGCCAAAATTGGCCTGTTTTAAGTTATGAAAAATCTCACTTTAAAAACTGATTACCATTATTCACTTTTAAAATAAAGAGTGGAAGGACTGGATTAAAAGTTTTTATTTTACTGTAGTCAATGTTATATAACTTATATCAAGGCGGTCAATTCCGGTATGGTAAAGGAAACCAAGTACCTCATGAAAAAACCCACCTACCCTACTGTTGGCAAAGAAACTTACAAATTTTCTCATACATATACTAAAATTTGTTAAAGCAGGATTTTAACTTAGTTGTGAAAGATACTATGATCCTTAAATTGACACTTTAGACAATTCAAACACCAAGACTCCTTTAAAGAATAAGTTGCAGATCTAATTGTGTCTTTATCTTCAATTCTAACGTGATTTGTGTTTTCCTTCATATGAAACATGAAGGAAGCCAATAATTGTAATGTAAGCAATTAACCTACGGCTGTTCTGTTTAACTGACATACACAATTACAGATCTTGTGATGTCACTTATATCAAGGCAGTCAGTTCTGGGATGGTCAAGGAAACTTGTGTGTGTGCACAGAAAACTACAACCTGTGGCAAAGAGACTGACAGATTTGTAACACTAGGATCAGCAGGAGTATGATTGTAATGTAGGTGGTTTAAGAGATATGATCAATAAGCACACACATTGGACCACTTAGCAACTGAGGGCCCCAAAATATGGGATCATTTAGATAGTAAACCCAATTATCTGACATTTCACCTATGTAAAACTTACGTCATGATAAAACTGTCTCGTGAATTTCTTTCAAACAAAGGTCTATGATCATCACTAATTAACTCCCTTGTTTCCGACATCCCTTCTTCACCGTGTAAAATTATGCTAATCTGAAAACATATTAATATATTTATGTCAGCTTTTACAGCTATATGTATACAATACAACTAACCCATCTTGACTGGACCATCAATAAACATAACTTTATGCCCCAGGCACACTTTCTGATCACCTCAGCAGATAATCTACAGATACAATTCAGATCATCCATGAAAATTAATCTGCAATGGAAATGAATGTGTGACTGGGACATTATCCATTAATTTTTGTTGCTGACTTTGAGTGTAACAGCAGAATTGGTTTCTTTCTCGTTCATTCATTGAAAAGTTGAACAAGAAGAATTTTTACTACCAAAGATAAACCCATGTAGTTTTAAAATACAAAATGTGAATGATTATAAAAGTTTCATATCAGCTGCCTCCATCAGATGTGGGAAGAAATTTTACTTGTTGCTAACCTTCAATAGCTAGAGTATAGTGTTTTAGTCTCCATTCAAAATTCTTTCATTTTTATCGAGGCAGTCAGTTTTAGGATAGTGGAGAAAACTGGAGTATCAAGAGCAAACCACCTACTTTTGGGGAGCTAACTTATTCACACTAGAATCTGCCAGGGTGGGATTCAAACCCAGGCAGTGAGAAGTGCTCTAATCAATAATCATGCATTTTAGACCACTTGGCCAACAAGGCTTATCTTTTCAGATAGTAGAGGAACCAGAGTATCCAGAGAAAACCACCAACCTTTGGTGAGCAAACTTTCTCACACTATAATCTGCCAGAGTTGGATTCAACACCTAGGCTGGGAGAAGTGCTGTCACCAATAAGCATACATTTAAGACCACTCAAAGAACAAGGGCACCAGCCAATATCCAACATTAACTGAAACTACATGTGTATTTATATATGTTTACCTTAGCTGTTGTACCAGCTCCTTTTCTGAACCCTGTTTCCATGGTGATCTCATACTTTTGTTTATCAGAGATAACATTATCTTGTAGGTACATGATGCCACCTTTCTTTGAATCATGGATGTCTGCCTTGTGACAGATTACCAGGAAACAAGCGTACATACAAAGTACCAATCCAATCAGAGTCAATGTTACAGGGTTTTTGTGGAGACTAAAATATGAAAAAGACCAATCAAATACAATGTTACAAGCAATTTACCAATCCAATCAGAGTCAATGTTACAGAGTGTTCATGTGGAGGATGACAGAGCTTTCTCTAGAAGAGACCACTTTAAAGGAGTTTAATTCTGTGTGTATTTATTTTCGAGATGTATCAAATTTAGACATATTGGTGTATTTTAATCTTTGCATTTTTTAAATATGCACTATAACACAATAAGGATAATATAATATTCTATTCTATAATATTCTAGTATTAATTATTGCTTAAAACAAATGACTGCGAAATAAGCGAAAATTAGTACACAGCCAAAATTAAATATTTTTACAGTAGCTCCTGCTCCCAATTGTTGATTGCAGATGATAGGTTATGATGCTTAACATCTGTGTATACAGTCCAACCTGCCTTAAAGGCCACCTCTATATAAGGGTGCTTATAAAGGCTAGTAGTATTGTATCCCAATTGTTCTTTCTTTATATTATTTGAACTTGTATATAAAGGTCACCTGCCCATAAAGGCCACTTTTACTGGTTCCCTTGGGTGGCCATTATAGACAGGTTTGACTGTGGTTGGAAAGAAAAATCGAATAATAAATAACTAAATAAACTCCAAGACAGAAAATGTATTTATAGCAAAAATTCTAAGTCTGGAAATGGCAATTATACAAAATTAAGTCCAATCAAACTTATAATCACAGGGCCACAGGTATGCAATCATATTTAATTTGAAGATGGATTTAAAATATGACTACTGATTAATTGCAAAAAATGATAAAGTTTGTATGCTGCTAAGATTAGTACCTTGACATAGTGTTATTAATTGAAGTAAAAATTATCAGTTCTTGCTATTTGTCTGTTACCATATTTTTTATGTGGTACTGTAAACCAACTGTTATTCATATGTTATTAAGTTTTGCATGTTTCGTGAGCACAAAATAATCATGAAAGTTAATGGTCACAAACAATTTTCTGAAAAATGATATTATCTTGCCAAATAGAGTAAAACCTTGATCATTGGCACCCTTTGTTCAGTCATATTTTGGTGTTATAAAGGGGTTTGGTGATAAATCTGGGGAGGCGGATAAAGAAAAACATAAACAAAATGGATTTTGGGACTTCAAAATAGTGTGCCGATAAGTGAGGTGGCAAAGTTATTGAGGGGCATTATAATAAGGTTTTATTGTATTCAGCTGAATTCCATATAGTGAAATTAAAGAGTCGCAAAATGGCTTTGGTAAGAGAATCATGAAAATAAATAGCCATAAATAAAAGTTGGTTTACATTATTTTATATGTAAAATAGACTGTTTTTTTATCACTCCTCAACATAGCTAATTAACTGAAAATAATTAATTAAAACTATTATACTCACGCAAAAAAGTCATCAATTGGGATAATCAAAAGTTCATTCTGAATTAACTCAAAGTGAGTACCAAACTCGGTCAGGTGATTACATCTGAAACAGAACCATGATAATTTTACCCATAAATAAGTTAGACATGATCAGCCATGAGCAGAGAGAGAGAGAGAGTGCGAGAACATGGCAAAGAGGTTTCCTCGTAAACCTGTTTTTTCACCAATTCCTCATAAACCATAATATTCCAGGTAGAGAGAGATAGAGAGAGAGAGAGAGAGAGAGAGAGTGGAATTAAGTAATAGTACTTTATGTTTCAGTCAAGTTTTTTTCACTTATATTGAGACGGTCAGTTGTAGGAGGAAACCAGATTACCTGGAGAAAACCACCAACCTTCAACAAGCCAACTGAAAAACTTCCACATATTAGGACCTGCTTGAGAAATGTGTACAAAGGAACTCCTTATTAGCCAGAAATATACAAATAAGGGTTCAAAATTCCTTGGGTCCAAGGTCCAGGACCTATTGCTTTTGCAATGGAATCTTGATATTTAAAAAGTAAAAGTTCTATGGACCTGTGGTTTTTAACCAAGATAATCCTACTTTTTCTTGGACCTTTCATAACTGATGTGGGATAACTTTACCAGCCAAAAATAAAGACAAAAGGTCCTGGACCTTCCATTACAAAACATAATTTTAAACCCCTTGTACAAAAGAATAATCAGATTTGAAGTCCCTGAAATGACATGATTTACCCTTCTGCCACTGATAATCAAAATTAATTATGATGTCCATCACCATTACTCCACTTATCAACATTTTTATACAGGTATAATACTATCTACAGGGGCATATATGAACAGTCAATAGTATTTCGATAGTTATGCAAATAGCATTTTCATTTTTTTTAGAACTTATTTGAAATAGTGTTTAAATGTGTATTTAACTGTCCAATAGTTTTGGGATAAAATGTTTCAAAATAAATTTTTATCACCAATCTAAACAACCTTGTCTACTACTATATTGATATTCACAATTTTCGGCTGAGGCATATAACTTGCATTGTGTGCCATAATAAGTTGAAAATTCAGATAACCAAACCTCTTTATAAACCTGATATACAAACAATAAAACTGCACTAAATGAAGCAATATTAACCTGCACTGTGTGACATAATAGGTGGATAATCCAGTTGACCAACAGCCAAAGTCTGTCCAATCATTTTCTTTTCTGTCCCAGGACAAGCACCTTGTCCACCAAAGCCTCAAGGTATAATTCCTACTGGTTATCTCCCCTGCCCTTGGTCTACCAAAATTGTACCCAGCATCCACAATACCAATATTGTATTCTCCAGTTACTAAAAATAACAAAATTGAAAAGATATTATATAAATATCATATTTGGCTCACATAAATAATGTGTTCTACACTGAAAGCAATGTGAGCACTGTGGATATCTCCCACTCACTGAAGGCATCATGAACAATGTGGATTCCCTCAAAACTCACTGAAAGCAATTAAAAAAGCATGGATTTGCTTTACATGCACTGAAGGCAATACAGTGGTGTGTATTCGGACTCTTTACACATTGGAGGCAATGACCACTCACTATGTGAATTCATTCCACACTTGCTGCATGCAACATGGACACTGCAATCAATCCACATTTAATGAAGACATCATGAGCAGTGTGGATCCACATCATCACCAACTGGAAACACTGGATATTGTTGATTAGCTCCACTCGGTGAAGGCAACAAGCAATAAGGATTCAATCCATTGAAGTCAACAAGCAATTAAGATTTAATCCACTGAAGGCAACAAGCAATGAGGATTTAATCCACTGAAGGCAACAAGCAATAAGGATTTAATCCACTGAAGGCAATAGAATGCATAGAATGCAATGGGTAATACATATCTGTCCCACTCAGTAAAAACAATGAACAGTGTGGATTCTATTAATGATGTGGATTTATTATCCATAGTCAATGGATTCTGAGTTAACAAACTTTGATAACTCTTAAATATCTTGAATAAAACTAAATCATTGTTTAATCCACATGATGTGGGTCTTTTCAAATTACAAAATCAAAGTTTTATGTATTATTAGAGTTTAATTGCACTTTATGGGTATTATCTACTGGTAAACATTTATATAATCAAAACAAAATTAAAACTGGAAAAAAATTCAAGTGAAAATCAATGCTCTTAACACAAAATCTTCAATCAAAAGTTATTTATATAAAAATTATTAATAAAGTTTCTAGTTGTAAAAAATATTTAAGCATGGTCTGACATAATAGTTTTGTTGTTGGCAGTAAAAATTAGTTTCAATTGAGTTTGTAAAATAAAGAATCAATGTCTGTCAGTAGTGGTTTGTTAATGGTGTGAAGATGACATGGTTTTCTCATTAAGCCTGTTACTAAATCAATTTAAACCTTTAATCGTTACGTAAGTCCCGGAGAAATATCCCTGGGAGTTACGTAAAACCTATATAGACTATGTAAAACTATGATAAAGTTTACACACTTATTGTACCCAGGATTGTATTGTATTATGTGATAATTAAGTTATTAAATCATTCTATGTGGTGGGTTTTATTTACTTAAATACATATTAAATGTGTTAAAAATCACACAAGTTACCTCCCCTTAGTATATTTATGGCAAGTGGGTCACCAAGAACATTGTTGAGGATTGCCATCACTATTTTATAAAAAAACTGGGCTTTATTTACTTAAAGACATATCAAATGTGTGAAAAATCACACAAGTTACCTCCCTTTATTATATTTATGGCAAGTGGGTCACCAAGAACATTGTTGAGGATTGCCATCACTATTTTAAAAAAAAAAAACTATATACTGAAAGACATATTAAATATGTAAATAACACAGTTACCTTGCATTTGTATTTTTGCAACGAGTGGGTTACAAGGAAAATAATGCTATCCATTAGCTAGATCTTATTCTATATAAAATCATAAAAAATTCTTCCACTTCCTGTACCAGGATTGTATAGCATTCCTTGATGATTGAATTATTAAATCATTCTATGTGGTGGGTTTTTTCTTTTACTTAAAGACATATTTAACGCATGAAAAATCACACAAGTTATCTCCCCTTAGTATATTTGCACCAAGTGGGTCACCAAGAACATTGTTGAAGATTGTCATCAGATCAATCATTAAGATTCTTTTAACACTACATTTAACATGCTAACTGAAACAGAATTATTACCCCTTAATACATTTGCACAAAATGTGTCGATGAGAGTTTTGTTTGAAAAAATATCATTTCTTTATGATAAAAATTATTTTTCATGCTAACTGTTTTATAACAAGACTACTAAATCAGATCATTTTAACGTCAACATTAAATTCATATTTAATACACGTGTTAAACATGCAAACTTAGACAAAGTTATCTCCCCTTACTACATTTACACTAAATATGTCTGCGAATTTTGCTGATGATTGATATGACTTATTTGTGGTAAAGATTAATTTTCATATTAACATCCAAAACATGCATTTAAAATGTGAAAAAAATACAGAATTATCTTTTTTATCTATTTGTATGGGAATGATGGCTGTAGCCATGATGTTGTTGGTGTTGGTGATGGCAGTGATGATGGTATTGGTGGCCATGATAGTTGTGATGGTGGTGATGGTGGTGATTTATCAGCTGTTACTTTGTAACATTGTTAGCACAATTTGCTGTGTATTGTGTTTACATATAACCATCTCTCTTGACTAGAGTCAATGAGAACATTGCCCAGAATAGTTTGGTCTATAACATACATTGTGTTAATTGTTTAATTTTTCAAAATATCACTGAAAATTACTGAACTTATATTTGGCACTAGTGTGATGATGTCATTGTCTTTGATGCCGCTTAAATTTTTAACAGATACAGATGTTAATGGTTTTGTACTCAAGGTATCAGTTATTCCCTGTCTTATGATGTTTTTAGTCTCCTAGTAGAAAACACATTTGTGACTACTGTTACGACTAGGTACAAGTGAAAAATATCAAACTTTATTCAAATTTATTTGATTTTCTATGGATATAAAGAGAATTTCACTGTCACAGTCGCAGTGGTTCCTACAGTAGAGACATATGTAAGGATAGAATGCTATTTAGTAATCACTTTTCTTCTGCAAAATAGCAATTCCTAATCCTAAATCTCACAGATGTCCTAGTTTACAGACAGTATATTATGGTGCATTACAGACCCATGGAAAGTTTAACAAGTGGTCAAATAGCAAAGACATGGTAGTAAGTGGTCGAGAAGCTGTAGAGAGATAAATAAATAGCAGCTGTTGAAATGCAACAAGCTAACAAGCGACCTCAATGAGTTACTGATTCAGCACTATTTCATTAGCTAAATGTTTTGACAAGTCTGTACTGTATGTGACATATTCCAGTTTGATGTCTAATGCAAACTCAATCTAATTGCACATCATTTATTTAGTTTTTCTTTACATGCTCAGTTCAGAGCGTGAAAAAGTTTGTCAGTTCACTTGCCAAAGGTCAGTGGTGTTAAGAATCTTGACTGGAAAATGAACACTTTTTCAACACTCCACCCCATAAGTGCATGTAAAAATTAAATATGAGCCTAATTTTACCAAACCTTTTAAATACAGCCCCTATGTATGTACAGTCACACCTGTATATAAAGGCAACCCAAAGGGAACCAGTTTATTGGTAGCTGACCTTGAATAGAGAGTTGAGTAATGATGTTTAACGTCCAAGTCAAGAATATATCACTTATATTGAGATGTCACCAGCTATAGGCAAAAGTGCAGAAATTTTGCCTGTGCCTTGCACTGATGGCATTATACAGCAGGGTTCTTTATCTTGCCAAGCACACCGTGACATGGGACCTTGTTTATTTTAAGTTCCCATCCGAAAGAATTTTGACTTTCATTTCGCAATGCCGAGTGCTTGGCAAAAGAACTATCACTACCCACTTTCAAGTCTTGTGTCAGACCCGGTTAGGGCTCGAACCAATGACCTCCCACTTGTGGAGTGAGCACTCTACCAACTGAGCTACTGCATTGGTAGCTATTGGGATAAAATTTTACTGGGGTTTGGTGGTACTTATATAGAGGTGACCTTTAATGCAGGTTTGACTGTATATGTTATAATTTGATCCATGCAGTGTATTTTCTTCAATACGTTAAACTGGTAGTCAATCAATATCTGAGACCGAAGAACTACAAGTTATCGAAGTTTATTTTATTATAAATTGACAAAAAGATAATGTGTTAATATGCATTAATATTTATCTAACAAGAAAGTCATGATTTAGTTTCACACTGTAACACTAGAGTTTAAACATGTTTGTTAAACAGACCATAATGATAATGAGACCAAGGAAATTTTACCCAAGTCTTTTCAACGGTGATATAACAGAGACAGAATTATAATGGATATTACTTGTGTATTAGATCAGAGGTTACATGTTGTTTTATGTCTGGTGTATATGATATTTTAAAAGTCCTGTAGTCTTGGAAACAGCAGGCATTGTCATCGTCATGGTTACGGTTTGTATATTACTCACTGATATGGTAAATTATGTTTTACTGGTTTTGTTGAATTACAATGATACACAAGAGAACCTACAGTCAGTTTTAAGATTACTGTTTTATGCCTAATAGTTATTTCACTTATGTAGAAACACACAGTTCTAGAATAACAGAGAGTCTGACCCACAGTCAAAGAAAAAACATGACCCTGTTCCTGAAGGTTAAACTTGAGTGACAGAGTGAATATTCCTTTAATAAATAAAAATATCTCCAATAAGTTCAATGTATTTACATACAGAAGGTGAAAAGTTTTATAAACTACAGTGCTATCTAGATATTTGGAAATAAAGTTTTATGTATCATTTCACAAGAAGCGTGGAACCATCTGTTAAGAGAAGTAGTTTCTGCTCCAACAGTAACCAGTTTCAAAATTAAATTCAACAAATACTTTATTGACCAATGTATTTTGAATTATGTTATAAGCCAGAAATATCAATCAAAATACTAAATATTATAACACTACTGAGGTAGCTCAATTGGTGTTCACTCCATATGTAGGAAATGAAATTGGAACCCAAGCCAGAGTCTGACCAAAACTGTTCAGCATTTAAAAACCAAAGCCTTGTCTCAGAGCATGCTCAAGAACACCCCCCCTTCATATTGTCCTGAGAACACCACAAAAGTAAAACTTCTGTCACTTCACATATAAAGGTGGTGACGACTCAATATAAGTGAAATAATTTTTAAACCATCCCTACACATTGCTCTTGAGTACACTGCAAGGATAAACACTTCTCCTACTTCCCCATAGCTAGTGATGTCCCAATATAAGTGAACTATTCTTGACTTGGATGTAAAACCCAATTCAATCAATCAGATAAAACAACATCTGGCAAGTCCATAATGGCTTAGTACAGATGTAGATCAAGTTTATCATGTACATAAGTAATTTTCTAATCGATATTTATTTTTTCAATTAATTTGTCAGTCGGTTAACCTCATTTTTCTTATAAATGTTGATAGGTTTTTTATACTAAATGGTACAGCTCTGATTGGTTTTATGCCTGACAAGTTACATTACCCGGTTTTTAGCTTCCTCTGTGCCCATGATTTATTTGTTTATGTTTTGATTTCAGGCAACAACATTGACCTGTCCACTTGACCTTTCATGGGAATATCATATACCATAATTCACCCAATACATGGGTTGTTAGGATTCACAATTAAAACATAACAATGAATGCTCCCCTAAATGTGATGAAAAACACAGGTGTTTCCTATACATGAATTTATTGGTCCATGATAAATATAAATGAAAGGTGAAGCGGACAGGTCAATGTTGTTTGCCTATGCGTTTTAATAGACAATACTAGGTTATCTCAATTTCAAAATTAGAAGCCAAATTTCTGAAATTTGTAAAATATATAGAGTCTTTTAAGTATTTTTCCACAGATTTGGTAAAATAGATTTTTGAAAACATTTCTGTCAGAAATTAGAAGCCAATGGTGATTTCGGCTACCAGGAAGGAAACCTACCATTAAAACATACTGGAATAATTGGCTGCTAAAGGTCAGGCTAAAATATGTGAGGCCACTACAAATTAATTTTTAGTTCCACATATTTTTTGGAAAAAAACAGATGCACAAAATTTGAACCAGGGAGCAAGTTAAAAAATCCAAAGAGAGTTGTTGCATGAAAAAGGCAAAAACTGTGTAAACATAACTCACAAAAGCATAGACAGGCTGACAAATTTGACATATTTGTACCATAAAATCGGATAAACGGACGAATAAAATGAAAAGGTCAAATTAGACAGATTTTTCTCATTTTGACGGCTTTTTTTAATTAAAAGTACTAAAACAAATTAGACTTTTTGTAAGGAAATTGCACTTTATGATAAAAAAGTATCTAAATGACAACCTTGTGTACTAAAAATGTATCGATCTGGGCAAATGATAAATTTGATTGGTCAGCCTGCAAAGAATATGCTGTTCTGGTATACTCATTAAATAAAGCAAATAATGAATCAACCAGGATACTAATACCATGGTCCAGGTGGTGGAATTTGTCAAAACAACAAACACTGGTATGGTTCACATAGGTCCACATCCCCAGGGCATTGATGAAGTCTAAAAACTCTTTTATCACAGAAATGAAAAAATGAACCAAACTTGCCATACTAGACATTTTTTAACAGAAGGAAAACAATTTGAAAATTGATTTAATTTCTTTCTTAAATCTATATTTTACAAGCGGGAGAGTCCACAAACCTACAACTTAATTTGGTTTGACCTTAGTGACCTATATATTTTTGCTTGTCATACAAATTAAGAGTAAGTGGAATAAAACATTAACTGTTTTCAGTCTTTGAGCTTTCCATTTAAGACTCATATTTGCCTTGTTAGAATCGTGACATAAACATATATATACTAATTACTTAAGTGTAAAGTGAATTAAAAAGCTAGAACGCTGAATTAGGTCAACCAGATCATAACAAGCATACCATGTGAGCAATACCACAGAAAATTGTGCAGAATTTTTTGGAAAACATTCACAAATTATGAAATTGGCATAATTATTAAAAATAAATATTGACTCATCTGGCTATATTTCCAATGAAAATATTAGTTCCTCACTTACCAGTAAATGTTATCAAGACAATTGACGTATCGCCAGCCATGCCCACAATGTTCCAACACTGGCGGCCATCATGGTACCAAACCAGTGTCACAGCAACTAATGACGTTCTAGTGTCAGTGACGTCATTAAGCCACACAATTCAGGCAGAGTTTTCATTCTTTTTGCGTGTAATTCAAGCATGTCGACCCTTTGACGGAACATAGTGGGCGTGGCTGGCGATTCGTCAATTACATTATAGAACTTAGTAAAATCAAAGGGAGATAACTAATGTCTCCAAAATTATAACTGAACATTCATTACAAATGTGGTAACATTATTATATTATAGAGTTTAGTTATAACAAAGGGAGATATTTGCACATAAGAAAATATCCACACTCGGCCATACACAACTGAATTTTGCTGGCTAAATACATGGTCAAAACATAATATATAACATGCTTTAGTACAAAATGTAATATAAAAGGATATACCAGTATGTTTATTAAAAGAATATAATTAAATTTCCATTGCCAGATATATTATCAAACACAATATATTAGTTTAATTATAACAAAGGGTGATAAAATCACAACTGACTTTTACCTGCCAAATACAAACCATTAATTACATTACACAAAGGGAGATAACTAGTTGGTTGGTTAATTTAGTGTTGCTTAACGTCGCATCAGCAATTTTTCAGCTATTTTATTAATCTCTATGGATTATTCTATGAACAAGTTTGTGTATGCATGTGAAGTGTGAGTGTGTTTTATGGTCTGCCTTGTACCAGTGCACACTCAGGGCGACTTTAAGGTGCTAGCTAGTACGCCGCAGACAAAGGTACCACTCCCCCAGTCACATTATACTGATATCAGGTGAACCAGTTAAGGCCATCGGCAAGGAAAATTCACTTTCTCAGATGTGGTTCGAGAGGGACTGGAACTCACAGCAGTGAGAGACCCTGGATTTGTAGACTAATGTCTTATCCATTAAGCCACCTCTAGATAACTAGTGAAACCAAAACAAAACCCTACATCTTCTTGTCAGATACACGACCAAACATATACATTGTATGTTATATCATCTTCTAAAGAGGTTTAACATACTAATGTCTGTAACTTAAACACTGAAAATTGATCATAAAATATTATCTGAAAAAAACCTTTTTGAAAAATTGATGATTTAATTAAGATTTTTATCTTATCATAATTTTAAAGTATCCAATAATGGATTTAGATAAAGGTCTTGAAACATTTTGTAGTAATCTGATCAGGTTTACAGCATACTAATGCCTTGTATTTAGATATTTATCATCTTTATAAAAGGAGTGTTAATGATCAGTACAACACTGGAAATTGGGGCTTGACCTAAAACATGGAAATGGAAAGTGATTTATCTAGAGATTCAAATCCCACTCAAGACGTGTTTTAGTTTCAGAAAGTTTGTCAGTTCACTTGTCGAGGGCTGGTGTTTATCACCTGGCAATCTGGCTTCCTCCCACATCCCTAAACTGACTGTTTTGATATATAAGTGACAGAATCTTGATTCATGTTTTGGCATATATTACCAGTGAAGAAAACAAATGGAAATTTGTACAAAATGATTTATCTTTGAGTAATTTTTCCATAAATAATGGTTATTATAAGAATGAATGGCTTTGAACAGAATTCAGGGCAAATTTGACAAGCCATTATAATTCATCTATACTTGAATGGATAGCCAGAGTTATAAATGGAATTTCATAAACATTCTGTATCAAGCTTTGGCCAAGTCGTATAAAGTTCACACTCATCAAACATCATCACTTCTCATCATCTAGGTTTGAATCATACTCAGAACAGGTTTTAGTTTAAGTAAGTGTGTCAGTTTGCTTATCAAAGGCTGATGTTACTCTCTAGGCACTCAGGCTTCCTCCGACATGCCTTAACTGACCCTCTCGATATAAGTGAAATAAGCTTGACTTATGTTTTGGCATATATTACCAGTGAAGAAAACAAACTGATTCATCTTGGAGTAGTTTTGCCATAATTAATGGTTATTATAAGAATGAATGGCTTTGAACAGCATTCAGGGCAAATTTGACAAGCCATTATAATTCATTCACACTTGCATGAATAACCTTAGTTATAAATGTCATTTCATAAAATTGATATACTGCAGTTTTACACTGTAGCACTAGCATCGGAGGTCATTGAACCAATTTCTAAACTTATAGGATTCTTTTAAAAAAAAAATTGGCTTTTTTATAAAGATTTTTTTAATTTGATTATTTTAGATTGCAATATCTGTAACATCTTCTTAAAGAATTGATGATTTAATTAAGGATTTTTATCTTATCACAATTTTAAAGTATCCAGTAATGGATTAAGATAAAGGTTTTGATACATTTTGTAGTAATCTGATCAGGTTTTCAACATGTTTGATTGATTTTACAAAATTTAAGTCACGTTTAAACCATAATAAATCATTATTTTCATAGATTTTTTTACCTGCTTACACATCCTTATTACAAATGGATGAACAAACTATTGTGGCTGGTTGGTAAAATGACAACAGATTAACTCTGCAACTAGCTGGAGTTATGGGCAGATTTCTGGTAAACCCTGAAACCAACTGGACCTATGACATCAGCTGAACCTTAAAACTAACCATCTATGTAGACATCAGCTGATCTCTTAATCAGATGGCAAGGCAGACTGACATCAGCTGAACCCTAAAACTGTCAGTATATTTATGAAATGACAGGCTAAAACCTGAAACCAAATAGCAGTGTACACTGACATCAGCTGAACCCTAAAACTGGCAAGCCATGTACACTGACATCAGCTAAACCCTAAAACTAACCATCTGTGTAGACATCAACTGAAAACTGGCAAGCCATGTAGACCCACATCGGCTGAACCCTAAAACTGGCAAGCCATGTAGACCCACATCGGCTGAACCCTAAACCTAAAATTGGCAAGCCATGTAGACCCATATAAGCTGAACCCTAAAACTGGCAAGCCATGTAGACCCACATCAGCTGAGCCCTAAACCTAAAATTGGCAGGCCATGTAGACCCACATCGGCTGAACCCTAGAACTGGCAAGCAATGTAGACCCACATCAGCTGAACCCTAAAACTGGCAAGCCATGTAGACCCACATCAGCTGAACCCTAAACCTAAAATTGGCAAGCCATGTAGACCCATATAAGCTGAACCCTAAACCTAAAATTGGCAAGCCATGTAGACCCATATAAGCTGAACCCTAAAACTGGCAAGCCATGTAGACCCACATCAGCTGAGCCCTAAACCTAAAATTAGGAGGCCATGTAGACCCACATCGGCTGAACCCTAGAACTGGCAAGCCATGTAGACCCACATCAGCTGAACCCTAAAACTGGCAAGCCATGAACACTTACATCAGATGAACACTAAAACTGGCAAGCAATGTACATTGACATCAGCTGAACCCTAAAACTGGCAATCCATGTAGACCCACATCAGCTGAACCCTAAAACTGGTAAGCCATGTAGACCCACATCAGCTGAACCCTAAAACTGGCAAGCCATGTAGACCCACATCAGCTGAACCCTAGAACTGGCAAGCCATGTAGACCCACATCAGCTGAACCCTAAAACTGGCAAGCCATGTACACTGACATCAGATGAACCCTAAAATTGGCAAGTAGTATACATTGACATCAGCTGAACCCTAAAACTGGCAAGCCATGTGCACTGACATCAGCTGAACCCTAAAACTGGCAATCCATGTAGACCCACATCAGCTGAACCCTAAAATTGGCAAGCCATGTAGACCCACATCAGCTGAACCCTAAAACTGGCAAGCCATGTGCACTGACATCAGCTGAACCCTAAAACTAGCAATCCATGTAGACCCACATCAGCTGAACCCTAAAATTGGCAAGCCATGTAGACCCACATCAGCTGAACCCTAAAACTGGCAAGCCATGTATACACACATCAGCTGAACCCTAAAACTGACAAGCCATGTAGATCAACATCAGCTGATCAAGAACCCTTAAACTGACAACCCAGGCAGACTGACATCAGCTTAACTCAAAAACTGGTAAGCCATGTAGACCCACATGAGCTGAACTCTAAAACTGTCCAGTCTTGCAGAACCCTGAAAACTTGAAAATAGGTAGCGATTGTACTTGCCAGGCACTCTGCATTTAAAAAATGAAAGTCATAGGTTCCTCCAGAGGAGACCTTAAAAGCCAGTGCCCTGTGAAACTAGTCAGCCTGGTAAAATCGCAATCAGCTGAAGCCCGAAATCATTCAGATAGGTATATATATATTGTATATTTATGTCAAGAATAAGACTTCCTTTTTGTAAATTTTATGGAAAATTTTCACAGAAATGTTCATAATAGTTTTTTTTTTTTAGACTTTTTTAAACATTTTAGTGGAGGGTACAAATGGAATTCCTTCCAAGAATATAATAATGATTCTTTCCTTAGCTGGACTAAAAATCTACATTTATTTACAAATAATATTCAGTGCATTAAATTATACATGTATAGCACTGGCTCAACCATTCTTCATCAATTAATCATCTCTATAAGGTAAAGATTATATTTATCCATTTAGCTTTGTGTAGATAATTTGTTCTTTAACATTGTCAATACCGACAAAGATGATGGACCTATTGTATTATAATTGTTATTTGGTTTCATAAAAAGCCCTTTGAGCACTGGATACAGCTTTATTCTTAACCATCTGTACGTGACATTTAACAATTTGTAGCGTCTGCAAAATCAACCCCTAGGCAACGTTTAATCCATATTAACTCGCTGCGATAGTTAATACGCGCAACAATAAATTGCAAATTTACCATAATCCAGTATTGAATTATTTTAGAGCTGATAAAAAGCTTGTAATAGTGGAGAATCGTGTATATACGTTCTGTTGTCTCGGGGATAAAATATTGCATTCTTGGTCTTTACAATGACTTGAATTATTTCCATGATTTGACATTTTTGAGTTTACAAGATTGCTGATGTAAAATAAGTAATGACAGAGTTATATGTATCAGTTGTCCTCTGTTGTGGTAGAAACAAAACATACCGTAAATGTATTATTTTTGGTGTTTTACCAGGAGTTCTAAATTATGTAATACTGGAACTAATGAAAGTTACAGGACCTTTTTCATTTATTGTTGGCTGGTCCTACATAAAGTTTTGAAAGTCCAATATCAACATAGAAAGGTTAATATACAGTGTATATGCAATAAGTTTATCATAAAGAAAGAGAAATAGTATCCTGGTAAAAAACTGCAGGTCCATTGGACCTTTACAGTTTAAATATCAAGGGACCCAATGTAAAATCAATAAGTCTTGGACCTAGGACCTGCCAAATTTTTAACTCCCGTTTACTAATATTAGATATTTTAAAAATGAAACAGACTCCCATTTCCCAATCTTTCCTTAACTTAAATCTGACAACTTTTGACAATATTTCATGGTACTACAAATACAATATCCAGCAAAAACAGAATATAGATGTAATAAGCTTAAGGCTGCTTCACAATGACACCTTACAATCATGTATATCTTGAAAACTAATAAAATTAATCAGATTTCTTTTTTTGCCAAGTTAAGTCAAATAACTTAAGAAATACGTGAAACTAGCATCATTAGCAAAAAAAAAAAAAAAAAAAAAAAAAAAAAAACTAGTGATCCATTAGATTTACACTAATTCAAAATCCACATAAATACCACAATTACAATATGTGCTTCAATGTACATGTTAAAATAAATACATGTATGTTTGCATTCCAAGTCTTTTAAGGTGACAAAATATTCTGTGATTTTCCTGACATTTAAAATTTAGCAAAATTAAAAATGGAGTGAGAATGTTGTTGGGGAGAAAACAATATTACATTTTGGGTCTACTATGATGACTTTTATTTTATTTATTTGACATTTTAGGGTCGGCAAAATTGCAGATGAAGTCATAATGAGCATGTGCCATACAAGAACTTCGTTGAACTGTGCCCTAATGTTAGGGGAGAAAACAATATTGTATTCTGGGTTTGTAATATTGTATTTTGGGTTGGTAATATTATATTCTGGGTTGGTAATATTGTATTCTGGGTTTGTAATATTGTATTCTGGGTTTGTAAGAGGTTATAAAGGACATCTTTGGTGTTTTGATATTGTAGATTTTGCCATATTGAAAGGTTGTCATTTTGGAAAATTGCATATACCTGTTATCATCGAGATAAAATATTGCAAATTATTTGAATGATTTATTTGTTTTGATATTTAAATGTTTTCCCTGTTGTAACATTCCTAATAAAATATTGCATTCTGGATGTTTTGACATTTTTGTAAGATTGCTGAGGACTCCATTTTAAATGAAGAATGTCATGTGTCAACGCAATAAAATATTGCATTCTGGGTAATTATGAATGCCCTTGGTTTGACATTTTAGAGTTTGCAAGCTTGCCCAGAAATAGAAAAAGGATTAGCCTAATTAGAATTCCCAATTTCCTTGACAACAAAATATTGCATTCTGGGTCTTTATGATGATTATAACAATCTCCATGTTTTGAAATTTCAGAGTTTGCAAAAGATTGGAGAAAAAATGATAATCAGAGTGATGCAATTCAAAGATTCAAAAGTTTTCAATTTTTCTGTAAATTCTTATTTCATTTTCAACATGTAAAAACATCCAAAATTCATGAAAAATTCAGAAAAAAACAGAAAATTTCAGTCAAATTTTAGACAATTTTTTATAAGTGAATAGTTAACATACATGTACTTAAAAAAAATCTTTTAGAAAAATAATCTGTATGACATTTTTCTTTGAGGAGTTAAATTAGAAAGTGATATCAAAACAGGGTTTCATTTTTAGATGATGTACTACTGATACAGTAACAATATGACATTTTTGTCTTGCTGACCGTCAAGTTGTCTAGAAACATTACATAGGGTCATTGAACCTAAGGCCACACCAAATTAATTCTAAGCTTTTTTTTATTATTCTTTATTAAATAGAGGAGAATGATCTATTAAATCGAAATGTCATATTGGGGCTTTGAACCCAAGATCAAAACAAATGGATTTTTAGTTCTTTGTATTTTTAGGCCGCCGTGGCCTAATGGATAAGACGCCAGTCTTCAAATCCAGGGTCTCTCATCGCTGTGAGTTCGAGTTCCACTCAGACCACATGTGGTAAAGTAAATTTCCCTTACCATTGGCCTTTACTGGTTCACCTGGTATGAGTATAATGGACTGGGGGAGTAGCACGCTTGTCTGCAACGTACTGACTCTGTGAGCTAGCACGTTAGAGCGCCCCGAGTGCACGCTAGTACAAAGCAGACCATACAACACACTCGCACTTCACATGCATTGTTAATAGATTAATCCATAGAGATTAATAAAATAGTTCTCGTCGCAAATTGCTGAAAAATTGCTGATGCGACGTTAGGCAACATTCAACCAACCAACTAATCTTTGTATTTTTTAAACATAAAAATAGAGGTGAGTGATCCATTAAATTGAAATGTCATATAGTGGCTTTGAACCTAAGGCCAAACCAAAGGAATTTTTAGTTCTTCATATTTTTGTAAAATAAAAATAGAGGTTAGCGATCTATTAAATGTTGAAATGTCATATAGGGTTTTTGAACCTAAGGACAAACCAAATTAATTTTCAGTTCTTCATATTTATATAAAAAATAAAAATAGAGGTTAGTGATCAATTAAATCATAATGTCCTAGCCTAAGGCTATACCAAATGAATTTTTAGTTCTTCATATTTAAAAAAAATAAAAATAGAGGTTAGTGATCAATTAAATCATAATGCATAAAATTTTTAATAAATGATCAACTATTTTTTGAAACACTACTAATGGAGATAAGAGGAAAAACTATTTCCTACTCTTCGTTTATTAAAAAAAATACTAACTCATCAATTGAACTTTTGATAAATGAAATAGATTTCTTAGAAAAACAAGACTTCTTACCAAATCCCGAGTTATTGGAAAGCAAAAAAAATGAACTAAAAAAACTAAGAGAAGAAAAAATGAGAGGTCATATACTGCGATCTAAGGCAAAATGGATTGATGAAGGAGAAAAACCATCAAGATATTTCTGCAATCTAGAAAATAGAAATTTCACAAACAAGACAATTCCGAAAATTGATAAAGGGGATGGCAACATTATTGTTGAACAACTTGAAATCCTATCCGAGATTGAACTTTTTTACCATAATTTATACTCATGCAATTCAGAAGATTCATGCAATGATTGGTTAAGTAGTATTGATAAATATAATGTCACAAAACTGAATAATGAACAGTCAGAAAGTTTAAATGGAGAATTAACCTGTGAGGAAGCTTTGTCATACCTAAAAAAAATGAAAAATAATAAAAGTCCTGGATCTGATGGCTATACTACCGAATTCTACAAATTTTTTTGGAAAGATTTAGGTATTTTTTTAGTTAGATCAATAAACTATGGTTACACACATGGTGAATTATCAGTTACACAAAAAAGGGGTATTATAAATTGTATTCCAAAGGGAGATAAACCTAAACAATATTTAAAAAACTGGCGACCAATAAGTCTTCTAAATACTTCATATAAAATTGCATCAGGCTGTATAGCAGAGAGAATTAAAACAGTTTTAGATACTCTTATCCATCCTGATCAAACAGGGTTTATAAAAGGTAGATATATTGGGGAAAATATTCGTTTGATTTATGATATAATGAATTATACAGATAATAATAACATACCAGGTATGCTACTTCTTATTGACTTTGAAAAAGCTTTTGACTCAATCTCTTGGAAATTTATCTCACAAGTATTAGATTTTTTTAACTTTGGCAACTCCATAAAACACTGGATAAGTACTTTCTATAATAACATTACATCATCAGTCACACAAAGTGGTTTTCTATCAAAATTCTTTACTCTGAATAGAGGTTGTAGACAAGGAGATCCCCTGAGTCCTTACATCTTTCTTCTATGTGCAGAAATTCTAGGTATATATATTCGAAACAATAAGAATATAAAAGGTATCTGTATTGATAATGAAATGTACAATATATCACAATATGCTGATGATACTTCACTTATTCTAGATGGATCTGCCAAATCTTTACATGCAGCACTTGATGTTCTGGAATATTATGCAAAGATATCAGGACTAAAAATTAATTTCTCAAAAACACATGTTATTTGGATTGGTAGTAAGAAGTTTTCAAAAGATGTCTATCATCATTCAAGATGGAAATTAAATTGGGGTGCACATAAGTTTACACTCTTGGGTATTACTTTTTCAGTCAGTATCAATGAAATGGAATCATTAAATTTTAATAAGCAACTTATAGAAATAAAAAAAATGTTAAAATCTTGGAGTAGAAGAAATCTTACAGTCTTAGGAAGAATTACAATTCTTAAATCCTTAATTATATCAAAATTAACTTATTTACTCCTGTGTTTGCCTAATCCTCCAGAAACATTTGTAAACACTCTTAATACCATATTTTGTGAATTTGTATGGCAGTCAAATATAGACAGGGTTAAAAGAGATATCATGATCCAGAGTTATGAAAATGGTGGGGTGAAAATGACAAATGTCTTTTTATTTATGAAATCTTTGAAGGTATCCTGGATCAGAAGACTTTTTGTTACAAATTCAAAATGGTATAAGCTTTTGTTGCATACATGTAAATGTAAACTGGAAAACCTTTTTAAATTGGGATCTGAATACATTATGATTTTAACAGAAATTACAAAAAATAATTTCTGGAGAGATGTTTTTAAGTCATTCTATGACTACTGCAATAACTTTTCTCCAAAAAGTGCAAATGATATTTTATCTACAGAGATTTGGTATAACAAAGATATAAAAGTGAAAAACCACACTATTTTCTACAATAACTACTATAAAAATGGCATTAGAATTATAGCTGACTTATTTAATACTGAAGGAGTACTTTATAATTATGAAGCATTTTCAAATAGTTTCAACATAAATACACATTTTCTAGAGTTTAATGGTTTAATAGCTTCAATAAAAAGTTATCTAAAAAATTATCAATTTAACTATCATGATACTCAAACAAGAAATCCATTTTGTCATTTTCCTAAATATCTTAGTATTTTACTAAAATCTCCAAAAGGATGCAGTGATATTTATCAAGTTTTTACAACAAATAAGACTATCACACCCACTAGCCAATTAAGATGGAAAGACCAAGGTATTTCTTTTTCAAAACACCAATGGTCAATTATCTATAAATTACCCTTCAACATTTCACAAAACACTAGACTATGTTGGTTTCAATTTAAAATTCTCCATAGAATTATTGAAACAAATTCTTACCTAACAAAAAGAAATCTACTGTCTGATATTAACTGTAGAAATTGTGAAAATGTTAAAGAATCTATTGAGCATATGTTTTTTTACTGTCCATCTATACAAATCTTATGGCATGACTTACAAAATTGGATAAAAAACAAAATAAATATCAACTTTGATCTTGATTTCTTCTCTATATTGTTTGGAAAAACCACACTTTTTAATGCAAACAGAGTAACAAATTTTATAATACTCCACACCAAATACTTTATTTTCAAAATGAAAACCCAGTGTAAAGAAGTCAATATTTTAAACTTGCAGAATTATTTAAAAGAACAGTTCTATATTGAGAAGTATCTCATGTTCAAAAATTGTAAATGGAAAATCTTTGAGAAATACTGGAAATCTTGGATGGATCTTTTTAATGAAAACTAATAAGTGTTTATCAATAATAGTCATATATAATAGTGATGTATAACAGCTACATATAACTCATTGTAAATTGTTATTATTGTTGTTGTTGTTATTATTAATAATAATAATGGTGATAATGATGATGATGGTGATAGTAATAATAGTAATAGTAAAATTATTGTTATTATATAGGCCATGCTTTATTCAAAGGCTGGTGTTTAGATCATCTCCCATCTCTACTTAATGCCATGTTTCTATATGCATGTTAATGTGTTGAGGGACAGTGTGGAGAA
Organism: Anadara kagoshimensis; assembly: GCA_021292105.1. Classification (NCBI taxonomy): domain Eukaryota; kingdom Metazoa; phylum Mollusca; class Bivalvia; order Arcoida; family Arcidae; genus Anadara; species Anadara kagoshimensis. The sequence goes on along the minus strand of CM037872.1, from coordinate 38,995,509 downwards.
CCTTAAATATCCATCTGGAAATTAACTTATTTATAGCTCTTCATACTCATCCCTCAACATATATGTATATATATATATATATATATGTATATACAGTTAGACCTGCCTTGGAGGACACCTTTGTATATGTATGTATGTATGTGTGTGTGTATATATGTGTATATATATATATGTATGTGTATATATATATATTATATATATATATATAATATATATATATATATATATATATATATATGTGTATGTGTGTGTGTATGTATGTATATATATATACAGTTGTATATATGTATATAAAGAGAGAGGGCACCTGTACATATTGTTAAAAGCCAGTACAATTTATTATAATTTATCCTATTTGGACCATGGGGGCCACTGGTCGGTCAGATCACTTTAGCTAGTTCCCTTCATAGGCGGGTCTGACTGTAAATGTATGTATATATATTATTTGTAATGTATTATATACTTCTTTGAGATAATATATATGTGTAATATATATATTATATGTACTGTGTCAAATATATATGTATAAAAAAAAATAAAAAATTAAAAAAAAAAAAAAAATTAAATCATAATGTCATATTGGGGCTTTGAGCCTAAGGCCACAACAAAATATTTTTTGTTCTTTGATTTTTTTAAAAATAAAAATACATATCTATTAATTTCAGATAGAATGAAATGTGAGGCATATATTTTATTTTTTATACATGTAAACAACCATTTTCAATGAACAAAGCTGAAAAGTAACACACTTTCTTAGCAATAACATTATAGAAGTACATTTCTATCAAATTTCAGGTAGAATGAAATTTGATACATAATTTTTTGTTTATCATATTTGAACAACCTTTCTTAGCAATAACATTATAGAAGTACATTTCTATTAAATTTCAGGTAGAATGAAATTTGATACATAATTTTTTGTTTATCATATTTAAACAACTATTTTCAATAAGCAAAGTTATATAGTTACACTGTCTTAGCAATTCAAAAGTACATGTCACAATTTCAGTAAGAATTAAATTTATGACATATTTTTAACAGTAACATAAACAACAGTTTTTAATGAACAAGGAATGGATGAAGTCATATATCTGTAAACTGATCTGATTTATACAAGTGAATACTTATTTTTGCAATTTTGAATTAAAGATGAAACACTTATTAGCTTATTCTATGTTTGACGTCTCATAGTTCCGTGTTCCTTTTATACAATTTTGATTACACACGTGGCAGGTGTAGCTAGCTAAACAGGAGGTACGTACCCTTACGGAGCACACCAGCCTCACTTCCCTGGTGGAAGTTCACGTGTCTAACCTAACTTGTCAATTCCAGTGTTTTTATTTTGCTTCTGGATTGTGATTCAGACATGGATTAATATGTTTGTTTTTGATTTATTTTTATAAATTAGTACATTTCTGTTAATTCCAGAAGAATGAAATTTGAGAATTTTTGTTAGTTATATAAACAATTATTTTTCAATGAACAAGGATGGGTGCAAGTAAACTGTACTGTAAACCACTTTATTTTAGGGATTTTAAATTAAAGATGGAATAAGCTCAAGATTTGGTTTGGTAAAAGTACATTTTTATCAATTTAAGGTAGATCAAAAACGATCATATTAATCCATGTCCAAATCACAATCCCAAGGCAAATTAAAAACTTAAAAACTGGCAATGAGAACTTCCACTAGGGAACTGAGGTCAGGTGCCCAAGAAGAGTAAGCATCTTTTGTTTAGCTAGCTACACCTGCCAAGTGTAAAATGGAAATTGAGAATGAAAGAACGATGAAATTATTGCACAACACATAATAAACCAATTTTAAATAGATGTTCAGTGCATGTGTACTATTAAAACAATATTTTAGAATTATTCAACATTCTAATTGTAAACATAAATAATAAAGCATTTTCAATAAGAGATGTTCGGTGCAGGTGTATTATTAAAACAATGTTTTAGACTTATTCCATATATAATGAAATGCTCAGTGCAAGTGTACTATGAAAATGACAATATTTAATACATCATCATATAGCCTTCCATATAAGAATAGGAATCTTTAAAACAGGAAATAAATTAATTGATTCTCAGCAAAATAAATTGTCCTAATGTGCATGTAATTATACTTGCATGACAAACAGTGCATTAGAACTACTAATTAGTGTCTGACAAAGATGTCAGTGCATCTGTACTCATATAGATGAAAAGACCAATAGAATCTACCCATGAAGAAATTTTATGGGTATAGTTAGCTAAACAGGAGGTGCTTACCCTTCCGGAGCACCAAGCCTCACTTCTCTGGTGCAAGTTAACGTGTCTAGCCTGCCTTAGTTACAAAGTTTTTTCTTTCCTTCTGGATTGTGATTGGGGCATGTATTAATATATTTAATTTTGACTACATAGATTTAGATTTCCACTGATTGACTGAATGTGGTTATACTTCCAAGACAAGAATATTACACTTATATCAAGATGTCACCAGATATAGGTGAAGTGGAAGAAATCTTTACCTTTGCAGTGTACTCAGGACAATGTGCATGTAGGATTCCAAGACACAATGACACCAGTTATAGGTGAAATGGCAGAAATTTATATGTTTGCAGTGCGAGCAGGACAATGTGTGGGTAGGATTTTTAATGTGCCAGGCTTGCAGGAGCTTGGTCGAGCCTTATTCCCCTGATACTAAGAAATTGAGATTTAAGTTTGTAGGTATTTTGATTCGTGTCAAGTAGATGTTTAATAGTTTTGCTGTTTAAGGTCACTGTGACCTTGAATGAAAGTTAAATGAAATCCAAGGTCAACTAGATTCACAAACTTGAAAGGACCTGGTTATGTTTCATTATCATTGTTCAACAAGTTCTGGAGAAAATTTTATTTATTTATTGACAAACAACAGATGAGGGAAGGCAGACAAAAGAGCATTTTAATTTACACTACAGACTTCTAAATGAAACATGCCTAGCAATATGCCATGCAATTTGGACATGCAAGGAGAATTATACTACCCTGTGCCAGATCAAAGCTATAGGTATAATTAACACTGATACAAAACATGAATTTATACAACTTTATATCCTTAATCTATTATTTTCTAATTAAATAAAACTTTATTTCAAATTTTCAAATGTATTGGAGCTTAGAGCTTAAAGCATAATTTTCTGGAATGACAATTTTATAATCATTAGTTATATAATACCGCATAAACCAAATTCACAATTATTGTTTTATTTGGATTAATTTTATTTTTGTATGAAATAATTTCCTTTAGATGTAATGATTAAATTACAAGTCAGTGAAATCTGATGAAGATTGAACAAATTCTTTTGAAGACAACATATGTTTTTCTGTTTTTATATAATTCAGTATTCCACTAACAACTTAATCAAAATGTATAGATGTTCAAGTCAAATTAGAATGTTGTATAATTTTCTGGACGGCAAATTGAAATACAAGTTAATTTGAATTATTGATAAATATTATTATAAACCATAGATCAGTCTCCTGAAAGACAAATAATCCCATCTCCAAAACTGTCAATTTGTTAATTCTAATATCAAGTTTAACTCTTTTTTAAATTTTACATTTATGCCAAGTTTTGATAAAATACTATCTATGGACATGGAAGATATGGAGCAGACATGATATTAGGACAGACAGCCATATATTGTAATATAGGGTAATTACTATATATACCCCTCAAAACTTCATATGCAGGGGACAAAATTATCTATTAGTAAAGATTTTACTGTTTTTATACTGATAATACTTTATATCTGATAAAAACTTTTTCATTATATTCAACCAATCAAATTACAGAATACCAACTTGAAGTTGTCATTAGGCTAATGACCAATCAAATGACAGAATGTCAACTAATGTTGTGATTGGACTTAAAATTACAACCGATGACCAATTAATTCTTGAATACAATTATTTTTGCGTTGTTTCACAGTGAGTAATTTTAATTTAAGGGAAACTCCTTAAAATTTATTAAAATGTAATATCTCTTATACAGATGAGGATGAATTGTTTTTTCGCTTACCAAATGCCATGTCTCGATATTTAAACTCTACCTATTTTGATTACCCTGTATACTGGGGGCAATGAATCAAGGTTTACTGTTATTTCATACTGCAGATATTTGAGGTTTTTTCAAATACAAAAGATAGGAGCAATGTTTGTTGTGTATTAGCATCCTTAGATGACTAATCATTTCTTGATACAGACAGGTAACAGACAGGTGTTATGTAGCATATATAGCATTACTGTCTACCTAGATATTAACAAGGTTAAAAAAAGATTAAAAAAAATCTGAGACACAAACTAGGAATATTAATTATGAGAGAGAAAAAGAACAATACAATATAAAGTTACAGTCTGCTTCTTGAATATAAAAAAAGATAAGAAAAAAACAGGGCCTGATATGCTCACCTGAAAAAATATTGGCTAGTTAAAATGTTTAAAGATAAATTTAAAACTGAAAACCTTCATGTAAAAATCTTTGTATAAGGTCTAAATGCTGTTTCCTCATTACTGTCACAACCCTAACCTTTGGCCTTGGGTTCATTTACAAGGTGCACTATTTCTCCCATGAATACTATTTCATAGTAAAGAAGCCTGATCTTAGTGGAAAGCCTTAGCATTGTATGCTTTCATTGGCGTGAATGCCATACAAACATATACACATGTGACCAAATGATTTTGCTCAGTGTTGCCTACATTACACCATACCCGATTACTTTCACCATGGAATGTATCAAACTTTCATTACTGTCTAAAAGGACCCCTAAATGTTACCCTTCTGCTTAAATTGTACAACATTGCTAGAGGTTGTCTAGTTATTTGTTGTAGGCTTTATGTTAAAGATTCAAATAAGATCTTACCATGTTGCTGCAATGGACCAATCTGTATTTTGTGTGCATTGCTCTTTTTCAAAACTAAATACTTGTATTTGACAAGATGAAAACTCCTAATCCAGTTTTGGGGTTTATGCAGTTTTTTTCACTTGTTTTTGTTTAGTTTTTGTTTGTGAACTCAGCTCTCTTATTTGCAGTAATGAAATGTTTTCTGCTACTAGAGTATATGTATTTTTTCACTTAGTCTGTTTCAATGTTTAAATCTGCTCTACTCGTTTGAGTCTTCTGTAAAAACAACCTACTCTTTTTCAAACTCTTAAAGTTGTGTTCTTAGGCTGGATTTTGGTTTTTGCATCTCACCTGAACTTCATACTCATACTTCTCTAGTATCAACCTTTTCAAAACTCAAGAATATGTATGAGAAGAAATTTTTAAGTACCACTTAATGATCACATGTGGAGGATGAAGTTAGCTTCACATAAGGTGCTTACCCTTTTGGAACACCTGACCTCACTTCCCTGTTGGGAGTTTTTATGTTTAACTTAATTTGCCAGTGTTCAAATGTTTTTACTTTGCTTTTGGGATTGTAATTTGAACATGGACACACATGTTTGTGATTATTTACACTTTGATAACTCTCATTGTAGACCCTGTCTAGTATCTCGTTTGTTGTATGAATGTCACAGACAGTTAATCTTGATTCCTTGCATTGTGGAGCTATAAAAGGGGGTTTGGGGATAAATTGTGGAAGGCTCATAAGGAAATAGATAAGAAATGTACGAGCGTATTTTGGGATTTCAAAATAGGGCGGCACTAAGTAAGGTTGGCAAGTTTATCTAGGTTATTCTGTATTATCTTTCTTTTTTCTAGAGACCACTGTGGTAGCTCAGTTGGTAGAGTACTTGCTCCATAAGTGGAAGGTCATGGGTTTAAACCCCTGCAAGGTCTAAACTCAAGACTTAAAAGTGGGTAGTGACTGTTCTTTCACCAAGCACTAGGCATTATGAAATTAGTCATGATTCTTTCAGTAAGTTTTGTGGCAGGTACTTTTTATTCTGGTCACTCCCATTTACTCCACTATCCGAGAATAAAACCTTTCAATGTGAGTAAAGAATCTTGACTGTGGTGTAAAACATTACTTCTATCCTCTATAATGTTGGAGTGATGTTTTACTAGATCTTAATTTCCAATCTGAAGAATTTGGTTGATATGTCAGGACTTCTAGTATGAACTGTAATCTTGTACAAAGATGTTTATGCCCAAGATTAAATTTTTCACTTATATTGAAACACCACCATCTTTAGATAAAGTACATGAAATGGGGGTTAATTTTAAGTTGATTATTTCATGATATAACAATGAGTGACATACCATAGTCATACCTTTCAGGTAATGATGATTAGACAGCGTCTAATTGCTGTAAACATTAATTTTAGCAGTGTACTAATTTTATCAATTTCTATGATGATACAGCAGTGCTAATTCAAATCCATCGCCAGAGTAAATATGATCATAGCCCACAAGCTGGTTAATGAGAATTTCACTTCATTTCACCAATAGCTGGTGATGTTGCAATATAAGTGAAATATTCTTGACTTGGATGCAAAACCACATTCAATCAATCAATCCAGACTCTACTAAGTAAAGTCAACAGGTTCTGATTTTAAAAGCCCTAGCTGCTGAATGGACCATCTATAAACTTTGAGAGCTCTGTTAAATGGGCCACATTCAATGGGTCAGATTTTTATTTTATATTCATATTCAAATTCAAATTCACAACTAGATGCTTGTATAAGAGGTTATGGGTAATACAACTTTACACAAATATGGAAAGTTAGATACAGTTTCTTAAGTTTACTGTCACCAAAGGCAGGCCAACATTGACTTGGACTCCAAATAAAGACAAGAAAGTATCGCTTATGAAATTTTATATATCCTCAATTTCCCTATAATTACAAAATTTCTTTGAAAATTTCTCAAAATATTCATCTCCTACTTTATTTAAAAGTGAAGAAATAAAATTCCATATTACACTTTAGATACCCTATAATCCCTTGTACAAGCACGAGTATACAGGAAAACACTTGTGACCTGTCAACTTGATCTTTAATTTAAATATTTATTCTGGACCAGTTCATTTACATAAATGTTTTATATTTCATCTACATTATGAGGAGCATGCATTACTTATGTAATAGATGTGTATCCCAACTCTACCCATGTACCATATTGGGTAGATCCTCCTATATGAATATTCCTAATGAAAGGTCAAGTGGACAGGTCAATATTGTTTGCCTATCATTTTTTGAAACTTCAATTAAAAAACAATAACATCAACAAACAAAGTGTTTTTTTATTTAATTCTTTTATTTTTTCTTTCATATCCCTTTCCAACAATTTACAAAATAATAATTCAAATTCAACAAAAATCGTGCAATAAAACAGATATCATATTCAATCTACTGGTAGGTCATTTAATAATAGACTATTTATTTATTTATTTATTTATTTACTTATTTATTTATTTATCTTTTATCAATTTATTTATTCTTATTCATTCTTTTTCATTTATGTCAAATTATGTTGAATCAGAAATACAATGCAGTTAAAATGTTCAAAATGTTGAAATTATTTCCAAGATGCCAAACAACAAACAAATAATTTTCAGAAAGTAAAAAAGAGAAGAACTTGTCAAAAGGGTTTGGATTACAGAGTTTAATTTCATTTACGGCAAATCTGGAAATTAATTTGTCAAAAGGGTTTGGATTAGAGTTTAATTTCATTTGGAAATCTGGAAATTTTTGTGTCCTTTTATATTTGTGTACATATGCTAGTATTACAAGACATGAAAATTGAGCTTTTGTGAATATCTTATTTTAATATAATTCAGTTGCATTTGCAAAGACCATCATTCAACAATGTGAAGATAAAATTACGAAAAGCTCCTCAGATTTTAGCAAACTGATAAAAAAATTTCCCAATGTATAATACTGGTAAATTGTTTTAAAATAATCAATTTTAACTGGCTTGAGGTTTTAACTCTGAATTCTATCTGATGGTATGTCCTATGAAAACATAACACAAAACTGCAAAGTTCCAACAGGTTTTAGATTTATTTAGGGTTCAGTTTAGACACGTGGACTTGTATATAATCATATGGTTTATATATATAAATAAGTTGATTGGTTAGCATTTCAGCCAATGACAAGCTGCGTCTTTTACTAGCATCTCGTCTAAAATAAACGCCTTATAGATCATATACCGACAATGACAGATGAAGGCCTGCTTTTTCTTTAGTTTCTTACATTTTCTATTTAAACCTGTGACATACCATTCATCATGCTTATAAACTTAAAGATTACAGTTTTCTAGAAAAAAAACCCATCTTTCATTTTGTTATTTTGGACCCAGACGTCTAAGTATAAACAAAATAAATTCAAAAGAAAAACATGACAGCAAGACTAAATTGATTCAATTCAAAGGAAACCAGGATATGGATATGGATTTATTTATGTATTTATTTATTATTTTTTATTTATTTATTTATGTAAATTATATAATTTAAACATTTATGAATGAAATAATAATATATTTTTGTTATCAAGCAATGCGTTTTTAAACTGTGAATTTTTTTTATATATCATCTAAACGTCAATTTGTTCCATGGTATGGTAGATGGCAATGGGCAATACATATAAAATCGGCATTAAATAATTTACAATTTTGGTGAAATAACATCAGATTTTTTTCTGAACTTCAAAGCTAAAACAACATAAATTACTAAAATGAACACAGTAAGAGAAATTATTAGACTGAATACGGTAAGAGAATTTACTAGATTGAATATGGTATCTGTTGATTAAAATTTTTTCACTTACCTTGGAAATCTTAATTAAAAAGATGGATGATAAGAAGATGAAATATCATGTGACTTACCTGGATGAAGAGTTTACCTTTAACGACAACTACACACACCTGGCTTTAAAATCAATGGGGCAGTTACTCTTGTGAATCAATAAGTTTTAATCATATTAAAAGTCAGTAAAATTTTTCATTACCGTAGTACTATCTAGACTGAACACGAGTTCACTCCACAGCTGATTTCATCATCCATGCTTGCATGACAGACTTTAATTAACATCACTGATCACGTACGCAGGTGATTCACGGAGATTACGTGAAAATTTTAACGAACAGCGCCACTAGGTGCAGCAAGATATGCCAATTTACATTTTTACCAATTTAACTGTTGGTAAAGATTACAAAATTCTATTTTAATAGTTGCAATACTTTTCAAGGAAGGTCTGCGTTATTTGGATTTAAGGTATCTAAACCATTTTTTTTTTCAGAATTCTGAGTAGTTGGCAAAACTCATCCATCCATTTTAAGTTTTGAACCCCTCTTCATATGGACCAAACACTCTTACAAAACAAACCCAGTTACCATGGTGATTCCCAATTAGGAGAACAGAACTAAATCCCTAAGTCTGTAATGTCAAGTATGAATTATGGAATCAACAAAGCTTGTTTTTAAACTCCATATGCTGTTATGTATCCTTGCATTAACTGATACTGGTATGCAGATGTCTTCCCATTAAGTGTTCCAGCCAGACAGTTCCGATTTCAGTGTCATATTCTGGTGTGAGTATACATGCACAAAATGCTGGATGGTTACCATGCTGTTATATGTAACCTAAATTAAAACAATAAAAATTGTCACACTACTGTTAATGTTTTATAAACTATAAGTATGAAACTTAATTCTGTAATCGATCATCTGTCGAGAAATATAAAATTTTTAAGTGACATGCAAGGAAATATTCAAACACAAACATATCAACCCATGTCCAAACCACAATCCCAAAGTGTGTTAAAACTTTGAAAATTTGCAAATTAAGTTAAACATATAAACTTCAGTAAGGCTGAGTGCATCTTGAAGCACCTCCTGTTCAGCTAGACATATATAAGATGCTTGAAACGAATAATGACTTTAAAATTAATTAAACATTGACTGTTTCAGGTTTGTTGTTTGGTTGACTGTGGCACAACTTGGGAAGTGAGGCTAAGTTCTCATGAAGGGTAAGCACCTCCTGTCTACAAAATGACACCAATATCTTGAAATTCAAATTAAAACTAACTGTTATGTTATGTTATAACACAAAGTGTTAATACACGTATTCTTCTAATAGCACTAGCTATGCAAACTTAAACAAGGGTGTGTTATATTACAAGGCTGCGTGTCTAACAATGAATATGCAGTAAGCAACAAAAACAAACCTAACATCAAACTTGTATATATATTTGTATATTTTATTCCATGCTATATATATTATAATGCAGCAAAATTTCCCTCTCTTTCTCTATCCGTGTTCAAAATAACGAAAATCAACTTATTTTTTGTTTTTCAAAAAAGATTTAACTTGCTCGCCTGGGGACACGTGTATTTATATAGTATAGTTAACCACTTTTCAGAATTTATTGGCTGATCTGGTTTCAGTGGTATTGGGCAACTGAGAGGACAATACTCCCATTTCATAAGATTTCATTGCAAGGATAGTCCCAATATTTCAAGTGGAACCAGCTCATTGCATTAGTCAGATGGATTTTAACAATGCAGCATCTGGCATGAAATATCTTTCAAGTACATGCAACAAAGCTAAGATCTAGTGAGATCATACAACCCTAAAGTCATGGATTTGCTGCCTGACAATAATCCTAGTTTTACAAACCTAACGCTATAAAAAGCTTAAATTTAAGACATGTACCAAAAACCTACCCTTGTTATACAGTAACCAAAAATGTGTGACTAATTTTAAGTACAATGTGATCAGAACACATCAATTTCTAGTATTTCTGAGCAAAGCAAAACAGTAATAATAATTTAAGACAACTTCAAGGGGTCTCAGAGAAGTTGTGTAAAATGCTTAACTACGTTAGTCAAACATCTGAAAATTATTTCTAATCACAGAATATTACATCCTGACTGCTAATAAGATTTACTTACCGTTAAAGTAGCCTGCTGGTAAAAATACTTTTAAATCTGTAGAGTCTGTCTTGATTTCTCCGAGGAAAATATGTCTGTCTGGTGTTGGTGGGTGTTTGTACCTACAAGTACAAAATGATATAAATAAATCATTCATTGATAATCTTGATCAGAAGCTAGGTCACAAGGTAAAATAAATGTCACTGAAGGACAAGTACAGTAAATTCTTGTTATATAATGCTCCTCAGTAGGTTTGTCCCCTCATCATTATTGACACAGCAATCACAATTTGAAGCCCTAGCATCCATTTTGTCTAAGTTCTCCTTCATATTGCTATCTCAATTTATCGTCAAATTCATAATGCCAAAATTTGACTGAACTAAAAGTGATTTTCAGTAAGGGAACTGTCAAACTTTCTCACACTAGGATCTGCCCCGAGTGGAATTTTGAAACTGGACAGTGAGAGGCTTTGTGGTTTGATAAATGTGTGCTTTAGACCACTCAGGCTCCATAAACTACAATAGACTCAAAAAGTATTCCATGATAATCATGATAGAAATAGTCAAAGTAGAAATACTATTATGTGTTGTGTAAATGTACAATGTATCATGGACAAAGAGATGTCTGTAGCAGGCAAAGTGGAGACGCAACAAATGAATGCAGAGGAGCTGAAAAACTAAATTATCCAAGTACAATTTGTAATGGAAATGACGTTACAAATGGACATATGAAAGGACAGTCACAAAACCTAAAAAATATCATAATCCACATATGATTTGCAATTGCCATGGAAACAGAGTTAAAATCTTTTACAGACCATTAAATCAGTGCTCAAATCAAACAATGTCTACTGCAGACTGTTTGAAATTTAAAACCCTGACAAGATCCTCCATCTTATTTAAGCCATGTGATTTATGACAGGGTAATATGTTTACATTACAAATGCATTGCCTTATATGAATCTCTTTGGAACCATTGCGTTAATTTTTCGATGACAGCAGTGTGTCGCGCGCTCTGTGTAAAGCGATACGTCAGTTAATATCTTCAGCCAATCCGCTTTCGATGTACAGCGGAGGAATACATACCACCAAGGGACTACTTATTCATTCATAATTTCCTGCGGGTTCATTCATAAATCTATCCGGCGACTGTAGGGACGCTCTTTACGAGCGGTAACAAACGTAGAAATTTGTCATACTGCACCAGTTTTAAAAATGATTTGAAAATAAAAAAGAACAATATTTGTTGTCTTTTTATATCAAAATAATTTTTTAATGATTAATGACCATTTCCCATGGCCTATAAACTGATAAAGATACGAAGTGAAAAAATTAGTGAGTCCGAGGACACCACATTCAAATTATGAACAACTTTTTGTTATTCGACTAAATAATTATATTCATGGTAATATCTTACCAAACAGATTATTGTTTAGTGAAAAAAGGAGAAATCGCATTTAATTTTCAAATGTGTTTTACGGAACTATATTTTACGATCGCCAAGCAACGAGACAAATCAACATGGCTGTTCTCTTTATATGGTTCTATAATAAGAGTTATCTCGCTTTAAGTGTTCCAATCACATTAGTACACCGACTTTCGGAAAATTAATAATACCTTTTTGTGGGTAAAAATAATGTAAACATAAGGATTGAATGTCACTTTGAATGCTGTCATCGAGGTATGACTGCATCAGCTCACGTTCAAAGTTAACATGAATCGCTTCGCGATTCACTTACTTTGAACGTGAGCTGATGCAGTCATACCTCGATGACAGCATTCAAAGTGACATTCAATCCTTAAAAAAATGCATTAAGTATAGATCGTCATAGCAACATATATCAATTGATTAAATATGTGAAGTAATATATTCTTTATTGTTTTTATAAAAATCCCTAGATAAATGCTGCATTTTCTTTTAAATTTATCAAAGACACCCAAGCGAAAAATATATCTTTTTGACTGGATAATTTGAATTTTGTCCATTAAAATAAGCAATCAATTGCAACTGTGTATATTATATTATTTGTATGTGTACTGTAATGTTCGGTCATATGAAAGATTGATTGATTAAATATGGTTTTACATCCAAGTCAAGAATATTTCACATATATCAAGTTGCCACCAGCTATTTGTGTAGTGCAAATTTTTACTTTTGCAGCACTCTCTGGGCAATGTGCAAGGAAGGGTTATTTGACATGCCACGCCTGACGTGACACAGGGCGAAAGGTTCTTTGACATGCCATGCCTGACGTGACACAGGGCAAAAGGTTCTTTGACATGCCATGCCTGACGTGACACAGGGCAAAAGGTTCTTTGACATGCCATGCCTGACGTGACACAGGGCAAAAGGTTCTTTGACATGCCACGCCTGACGTGACACAGGGCAAAAGGTTCTTTGACATGCCACGCCTGACGTGACACAGGGCGAAAGGTTCTTTGACATGCCATGCCTGACGTGACACTGGGCGAAAGGTTCTTTGACATGCCATGCCTGACGTGACACCAGTTTTCAATTTTTATGGTCATCAAAGCTCTGACCATTTCTCAGAAATTCTGTTTAGTGATTGGATTTTAGTGATTAAATATCAGATTTTTGATAGAGATACATGTACTTTTTTCAATGTGATTTATTTTTCGCAGAAAACAGGGTCCATCCCTAAATAAGTGAAAATTAATACACCAACAAAACAGTACAATTACAGTACATAAATATGTATATATAAATACCATGAATTCACTAAGAAAACATTGCTTTATTAGGTACCAAAATAGCAACATGGAATGATTTATTTCCAGTCAGAAAACAGAAAGATACTTTAAGAAGAAAAGTCTCAGCGACTTCTATTTCCATCCCAAACAAAACAGAGGCATAAAACACGATTGATTTTCCTATATAAAAATTTAAATATTCTGGGAAAAAACTCTGTGATCCTCCTTCCTTTAAAAGCATATCACAATACCCATGTAAAAAGACAATATTTATAGTATAAAAACGAAAGGCAATTCTTAGACAAAAATTTATAATATTCTGAAAGAAAACTCTGTGACCCTCCTCCTTCTAATAGCATATCACAATATCCACATAAAGAACATTATTCATCGTATAAAAACGGACGGCACTTTTAAGACAAAATCTGGCTGCAATCAGACTATAATTATCTTGAGTTTGGTTTATGTGACCTTAGGGGGACATGTCTGACCGCAGAATGTTTTTATATTGGTTGGTAATTGTATGGTGAAACTTAAAGTCGTCTCGATGGTCTTGAGTCATGCTGTCTTGTCTTATACAGAGATAAAGTGTTACAGAATAGAACTGAAGATAAACATATTTTTACATCCAAAATATTTGGACAGAGTTACATAATAAGCTTTATATTTTTTAACCAGGTTTTGGCAATTCCAATAATAAACCCAGGAAATATTCAATGTTTCTTAAAAACATTTCAAACCTTTAAGCTAAAATATAAGCCCAGTGAATACTAAAATGAGAAAAGTTTATTAAACATTTTCTAATTTTTCCCAATGAGAAATAATTTAATGATTTCCTTATATCTGCACTTACAATTATAAAGGCATAACTTCCTGATACAGAGGTGATGAATTATATTTTTAAGAGCACTGAAGTTCAGTTTGGAAGAATATAGAATATATTTCCTGGTTTTATAATTGAAACAAGAGACTCATGGGCCTCTTCGTTCACCTGAATGGCCTATCTTGTAGAATTTAATTCAGTTTTGATAAATTAAAAGACCCCTTGTGGGGTATCACCGACCAGAATTATAGATTAATAATTTCTTGAACTATGGATGATACATCTATAATTTCGAAGATTCAAAAATGAATTTAAATTTAAATTTTAAATGAAATTTGAAACTTGATGTCTTTTTATGCAGGAATGTGTATATGTGTAAAATATCATCATTAGTCTTAAAAGACTTATTCTGAATAAAAATATCCTCTAAATTTCTGTTCATGTTTACGGTAGCAAAATCGAAGATGGCTACTAATTTCTGAATTATAATTTCAAAACGTAAGTTATATATGTACAAAAAAGCTTTTAAAAATTATATTTTTTTCATAATAATTTTAATTTTAAATTTGTGGAAAACTAGTATAAATGTATGTGCCATTGGGGGGGGGGGGGGAAGAGAGAGAATCAACATTTTATATTGAAAAATTCAAATTTACACCATGCTAACATTTTGAATTACCCCTACTATGTATCTGCTATTTAAGACAGAAAAACTAATTCCAGTCGCTGGAATAAAAACATTAAATTAGTTTCACCTTCTTGAAAGTTTACATCATGCTATCATTTCAATAATCAAGAATATGTATATATCTTAAAAAGAAGAAAAAATCTCATTTTAGACGCTGCAATACAAACATTAAATTTATTTTCACACTATTGAAAATGTACATCATGGTTATTTTCCAAAAATAAGTGTATCTCTTGAAAAAGGAAAAACTAATTTAAGATGCTGCAATGCGAACATTAAATTTATTTTCACCTAACCTACAAGATGCTTACAAGCCAATAGTTAAGAGTAGATATACATGTATGGGTTGTATTGAAAAAGAAGGAAAAACTAATTTTAAACTCTGCGATACAAACATTTAATTCATTTTGACTTTTAAATTTCCGACATTACATACGTAATTAGAGATCAGGGTTTGAGGTAATCACAGATCTCAATACAAGGTTGATTTTATGTCAGTTTCTTGTAGTTCAGAAAGAATCCATTATTCATGGGTGTAAATAACGGTTATTTAAAATTCTAAATTTTATGCTTTCAAAGCAGTAAATCAATTTGATAAAATTATCTCAATAGTAACGATTGCATCCCGTTCATTAAATGCTTTAAATCGGGATTTCTGGATCCATGATGCATCACAAATTTCACATAAACAGTCAGATCCTCGGCACACTTCAATTTAAGTTTCAAGTTAAACCCCGTTAATCACATTATGCGGTGTATCGCTCTTGAAGGTTAAAAGGAGAGTGTGTTATCCAAACTCAAAGTGTAATATCTCATTTTGTAAATTTGATTAAAATGATGAAAAATAAATAATGTTTAGCCATTTCTTCACTCCCATATTAAGTAGAATGTTATTTGTTCTCCTATCTGACTTACACCAAGAGAATACAAATTTTTACAAGAGTGGAACAGAGTGGAATAATTAAGTTTTATGTCTCAGTCAAGATGTCTTCATTTACATGTACACTGGGGCGGTCAGTTCATAGATGGTGGGGGAAACCAGAGCTCCTGGAGAAAGCCACCACCACACAACATACAATAAAATTACAATATCCGAACAAGTTGGTGTTTGTCCTAATTATTACGTAGTATTTAATACCACATACACCTGCATCCCAGCGGATCCATTTGAAGATATTTTCAACACCACTATATCAACCTTAATGCATGTAGCCTTTCATAACAATACTGCATAGCCAAAGTTCATCAGACAATGGGACAAAATACACAGCAACAAAATTACTGTCCAGGTTTACCAGACAATGGTAGAAGATACATACAACAACAGCAACAACAATACTGCCTAAGTTCACTAGATGTGGTAGAAGATACACAACAACAATACTGCCTAGGTTCACCAGATGTGGTAGAAAATACATGACAACAAAACAATAATAATGCACAAGTTCACCGACAGTGGTATAGATAAACAACATTGACCTTTCTGTGTGACTTTTAATTAAAATATTTATCATGGATCAGTTCATTTATGTGTAGGGAACTCAGGTGTTGATTTCATCTACTATGTACTTCAATGAATAGGCACATGTACTGTGTATGTATTAACTTGAAACTGAACACTACCCATTTATTGGGTGGATCATCCTATATGAATATTCTAAATAAAAGGTCAAGCGGACAGGTAAATGTTGTTTACCTATAGAAATTACACAACATAGCAGCAATGCTGCCCAGGTTCAATAAACAGTGGTGGAAGATACACAACAGCAACAACAATACTGCCCAGGTTCACCAGACAGTGGTGGAAGATACACAACAGCAACAACAATACTGCCCAGGTTCACCAGACAGTGGTGGAAGGTACACAACAGCAACAACAATACTGCCCAGGTTCACCAGACAGTGGTGGAATGTACACAACAGCAACAACAATACTGCCTAGGTTCACCAGAGAGTGGTAGAAGATACAAAACAACAACAACAAGCTAACTAAGTTATCTGATGACTATTCAAATGTATGATACACCTGAAACTTTGCTCACCTTATAATTTGACAGGTTTGAGCGAAAATTTCAGGCACACCCTACAGCCGATTCTGTCCCTTTGAAAGGATCTCAACAATTTGTTAAATATAAGATGATTCTGACCCTAATATTGATCTTGATGACTCTTGTAAATATAAGTTAATTACCAAAGAACCAGTCATATTTGAACAAAACATTACCAATCAATTCTGACCATTGCTAAGCATTTTAACAATTCTGATAATATAAACTCCAAGATAACCATTTGAGCAAAAACACACATCCCTACGATCAGTTATGACCCTTATTATAAGCACTCTTAACAATTCTTATAAATAAATCAACTCTGAGAGCACCAATCATATCTTGAGCCAAAAATTTCCTATGCATCCTACAATCGATTATGATCTTCATCATAATAACTTTTGTAACATAAGTCAACTTTAAGCAAGCCATTCAGCTGATCTGTGCAATTTTTTGTAGTAATCCTAGAAATGATTCTCTATTATACTTGTAACATCAGTCAACTGTTGAAAAAACATCATTCATACTTGTAATATAACCCTGTCTTTCTTCACCTCATAAACACAATCTGATAATATCACAATTAATCGTGAAATATTAAGAACTCAAAAAACAGATCAAGAAAATTTTTATGATGAATCAAGACCTTTTAAGAACTCATAGAAAACATCATTTTACAAATGAATGTGACTTTTCTATATTTCGAAAGGAGTTAAGATAATGTCACGATGAATTATGACCTTTTATGAAGTCACCAAAACACAATATATTGTGACCACATCAGTACTCGCAAAAACTCTAATGACCATATCAGTACTCACAATAGGGAGAATACAGTCAAACCTGTCTATAAAGGCCATCCATGGGAACTGTCAAAGTGGCCTTGATGAGGATCGAGGTGGCCCTTATAGAGAGGTTCAAATAACATAAAAAAGAGCAACTGAGATAGAATCTTGCTGGAATTTAAAAGCAGACAGCCATCATATAGAGGTGGCCTTTAAGGCAGGTTTGACTGTACATACTAGACAAGTAAAATAAGAGTAGAGTGGGGTAATGGGGTTTAAAATCACAGTCAAGGATTTTTTCAAGTATTCAGGAATGATGGAGGAAACTAGGGTGCCCAAAACACACTAAGCTTCAGCAAGTAAACTGACAATTAACTTCTCACATTATCTTTCTCGCATTACAAACAGTCCTGAGTGGCATTCAAACCAAGGCACTGACAATCTTTCTCACATTACAAACAGTCCTGAGTGGCATTCAAACCAAGGCACTGACAATCTTTCCAAACAGTCCTGAGTGGCATTTGAACCAAGGCACTGACAATCTTTCTCACATTACAAACAGTCCTGAGTGGCATTCAAACCAAGGCTGTGACAATCTTTCTCACATTACAAACAGTCCTGAGTGGCATTCAAACCAAGGCACTGACAATCTTTCTCCAATTATGAACAGTTCCAAGTGGGATTTGAACCTAGGCATTGAGAGGCACAATGATCCCTAAGTAAAAGGTTTCAATCCACTCATCCAACTAATAAAATAAGAAATCAAAAACAAACATACTAAACCAATACCATAAACTGGAGACAAAAAGTCTGTCGAGGGAAGGTCAATTCTTGTCATTCCGAATTGTCAGGAAAATTGCAGTTCATTATAAACAAGTTATTACAATAGTAACCGATTACCAATATGTTTGACATGTATATTAAGATAACAAATCTGGGATATCAAAACCTTATAAGGTTGAAGGCGTCATTAGAGAGAAATTATTTCTGCGAGAAAATGACGTTTAAAGTCAATTGACATTTTCTGTATGATTTGATCTTTAAAATTTTTGGGTCAGAGGAAATATTTGTAAATTTTAGATCCCAATTCTATTCTCAATACTGTTAATGGAATCAAAAATAAACAAACATTTCTATAAAATTTATATTAAAACCCATTTTTCATTTTCTCCAAGCCATCTTTCAGGATGATTTGGAGTTAAGAAAACTCAGGACTCGTAATAGCTATTTAGTTACTATGGTAACCATTTTTTCTGATAATCCTTCAGGAGTTGGGCCAGATAAATCAGGTCTAGTAATGACTATCTGATCACCCTAGGACATATATATTTTCATACATCAGCTAGACTACTTGATCACTGTAGGACATAAATAGGTTGATCCATCAGCTAGACTTAATGACAAACTTGTGGGACATAGAATTGGCTTTATATTTTAAAATTCAATTTTTCATGAATCAAATGACATTTATGGCTGTTACATAATGGAATGTTGATGGAAAACATTCTTAGAAACAGGAAAAGCAAACAAATAAATAGGTTAATTCAGTATATATAGCAATATTAACACAAAAAATTTTTTTCCATCGGAAACCTGATGGCTTAGTAGTCCAAAGTGCACATTGCCTCTCAACACCTAGGTTCAAATCCTACTTGGACGGGTCCTAGGAAATAGTGGACCATCACTTTCAAGGTGGTGGGTGGGTAAAATATCATTCCTCCTCGGCAACCAAAACACTATATCTACTCAACAACCGATCATACCAAATAGGATTGCCACATGAAATAGTCGACCATTACTTTCTATGTGATCAAGTTATACTCTGATGTTTAGAGGCTAAGTGGTCTGAAAGAAGTACTAGGTCAGTACAGTTCCTCTTACCACTTGGGTTTGGTTCCCACTTGGAAAGCTCCTAGTGAGAAAGTTTGTCAGTTCACTTCTTGAAGGTCAGGGGTTTTCTAAAGTGCTCAAGTTCTAACTATCCCAGAGCTGATTGCCTTGACTGGGGTATGAATAAAACACCATCCATTCCTCTACCAATCTGCAAATCTTACCTTAAAAGGACTGCCACAGGAAATAGTCGACCATCACCTTCGACATGATCAAGTTGTAATCTGATGTGTAGGGAGTGAAGCAGGTTATCCATGCTGGTATTAAACTGATGTACATTCATGACAGACTTCAATAACGTATGGCTGTTCTCTGTACTGTTCTGCTGCAAAAAAAAATAATTAATTAATAAATTAATTAATTAATTAATTAATTAAAATAAAATTTAAAAAAAAGGTTTAATTTAAAGGATAATTTGAGGTAATAAAACGATTGACTGATTGATTGATTGATTGATTGATTGATTAATTGAGGTTTTACATTAAGAATATTTAATTTATTGGTGAAGTGGCAGACATTTTAACCTTTGCAGTTTGCTAAGAGCAATGCGCAGGGAGGGTTCTTTAACATGCCATGCATGCAGTGATACAGCTAAGGACATGAGTAGGGAGAGTTCCTTAATGTGCCACACATGCAGTGACATTGAGCTAAGGGCAATGAGCAGGGAGGGTTGCTTATGTGCCATGCATGCTTGACACAGAGTATCCGTAATACATTGCCGTCATTTGTTCAGTCAAAATCTTGGCATAATAAAGTGAGGTGGCAAATTAATCAAGATTAATCAAGGTACATTTAAAAGAGGTTTTACTGTATACTTAAATTCTGTTGTCTTATAGGGTTAGTAAAATCCAGAAAAAAAGTACACCAAGCGATTAAATTACAAAACCACAAAATGTTAACCTCAGAAAAATTGATGTACTATAAGTATAGCCCTTAATTATTGGTAGCGGAATAACAATACTGTATAAAACTAATCCATATAGAATATCTAAGACATCATGACTGAAATGCACTATATATATTATATTGCAAACTTGGTTTGAAAGTCAACATTAATCACAGGCTAGATCGCCAGAATTATAGTATAAAGCCGTATCAGAATTATTACTCCATCCATGACTGTGAAAATTTCTTTAAACATTTTAAGGGAATCTTGATGTATGTGTACCATGATTAAACCTTAGTAACAGGATGCAATGGTTTATGGGTATTTATTTTTTCTGGGGATGCAATGATTTATGGGTATTTAATTTACCAAGATGCAATGCTTTATGGGTAGGTTTTTTTACTCGGGATGCAATGCTTTATGGGTAGTTATTTTCACTCCAGATGAAATGGTTTATGGGCATTATTTTCTCCCATCACAGACAAGAGGAAATTTCTATGGCAGTTTTAGAGAATCTTAATTAATTTGTAGTTAGAAAATAGTACATATATCCAATACACAATCCTGATTAAAAGGTCATCCACATCTTAACGTCACTAACAGGAAATTTCTAGAACATTTTTATGGTATTTTGACAGAAATATATATATATGTATACTGGCATATATGCACCAAAACTCAGTAATTAAAGTACATACACATCGAGGCATTTGACTGGCTGACTGATGATGACAGCGATTCATGGGTTATAGAGTAGAGCCAAATCAACACTGCGTAGTATGCTTGAGGAAAACATTTTATTTCAAAATGTCCTCAGTGAATATTCTAGGGGTTAACCCAAAGATAAAATGTCCAAAAGGAAGCATTGTATCCTCTGTGTCATTAACATAAAATGTTCAACCTTTAACCCTGTCACCAATGACCTTTGACATTATTCTTGCATCATTTTCATGTAGAAACCTGTGATCTTTGACATTACTGAGTGATCTTATAGAAGTGATCAAGCTTAATTAGTCTCTCACGTAAATCTTTTTACCACACGTATTTATTGATGGTAACATATTTTCTAGTACATTAGACATTAGTGAGTCTGCTTGTATCGACATTTGTACATTTCATTTTGGTACATCACCATCAATAATAAATGCTCTCATACAATGATCATCATCATCATCATCAGACTCTGTCTATATCAGACAAATGCTCTAATGCGGCTACTGGGTAATAAAATTTCCTTTCCAGGAAAATATATTACTGTGAAACAGGTTTAAATAGAACAGTGAAGCAACACAAAGGTTACGTGGAAAGTGCAGTATATAACATCATTATAATGTCCCTCGATAATTTTGCCAACCTCACATATCACCACACTATTTCCAAGTCTAAAAATCTAATTTTTTTAAATATTTTTTTTTTCATACACCTACCGTGATTTATCACCAAACACCTTTTAACAGTTCAACCTGCCTATATAAGGGCCACCTGCTTATAAAGGCCTGTAGAATTGTATCCCAATTGTTCTTTATTCATTTGTGAACACACCACAATAAATTACTCTTTATTCAGAAAACACCACAATAAATTACCCTCTATTAAGAAAACACTACAATGAATTACTCTTTATTCAGAAAACACCACAATGAATTACTCTCTATTCAGAAAACACCACAATGAATTACTCTCTATTCAGGAAACACCACAATGAATTACTCTCTATTCAGAAAACACCACAATGAATTACTCTCTATTCAGGAAACACCACAATAAATTACTCTCTATTCAGAAAACAACACAATGAATTACTCTCTATTCAGGAAACACCACAATGAATTACTCTCTATTCAAAAAACACTACAATGAATTACTCTCTGTTCAGAAAACACCATGATGAATTACTCTCTATTCAGAAAACACCACAATGAATTACTCTCTGTTCAGAAAACACTATGATGAATTACTCTCTGTTCAGAAAACACCATGATGAATTACTCTCTATTCAGAAAACACCACAATGAATTACTCTCTGTTCAGAAAACAATATAACAAAGAAAAGATAAACATTATTCCTTCCAGTGTAATCGGAATACAAAATACTGTTACACAGACATCAATAATAATTGAAATTGAAAACATACAAGTCCCCAGAGTGACTGATTCTATTTGTTCTTTCTTACAAAGATCAATTTCGAGCTGAATTTACGAGGAAGCAACATTGAAGACAAGACACATGGGACATTTAAACCTTCAAAAGCAGGCTAATTACACATAGAAAACATAGTCTTTATCTCCATATTACAACAAGAGGGAAGTCGTTTACATTAAATTCATGTTTTAAAATTCAATTTATAATGTCAGGATGGCAATAAAAATATTTGAGTTTATTTTTTCCCCCTTTTAAAAATTAGGAATTGATTTCAATGAGCAAATGGCCATATCAAAATGTGGCTATTGTTAGGATAAGAAAAAACATTCAAAAATTAAGATTTTATTTCAATAAGCGAAATGGAAACATCAAATTCAATTTTATGTTCTCTGGATTGCAAAAAATATATTTGAGTTTTAATTTACATTTTAATTAACATTTGATTTCAAGGTGTGAATGAAAATTAAATTGCAAATCAATTGCAAAAAAAAGTATAAAAATATTAAACAATAAATTTACCATCAGATTGCAAAACTGCAGGTTTCAATTTTCATTTAAATAATGATTAAAAACTCAACAAAAATGAAAAAAAAAATGTCAAAAACTAAATGTTTTAAAATAAAATAATAAGGAACAACAATCACTTGAAATGACATAAATCTGTAAGGCTTCCCAGGTTCTCTTATGTTAAATCGTAAGAAATCAAATTATACCACAAGATTACATTGTAAATCAGCTAAGTAATTCAATTAAATTTGACAGCCCTTATATAACCTTTAAGTGCACTGGCATTCTGATTTAATTACACCACTCTTGTTTAAAATTACAAAAACTTAGGTATAATGAAATATCATTGACTAAAATCCAGCATTTAAAAGAGGAGAGAGCAGAATAATGGTGTTTTAAGTCCCAGTCAACAATATTCCACTAATATCAAGATGTCTCCAGCTATAGGCAAAGATGCAGAAATTTTGTCTGTGAGTTGCACTGATGACATTATACAGCATATAAATACAGCCAAACCTCGTTATAATGCCCCTCGATAACTTTGCCACCTCGGTTATCGCCACATTATTTTGAAGTCCCAAAATCCATTTTGTTTATGTATTTCTTTATGAGCCTCCCTCGATTTATTGCCAAACCCCTTTATAACGCCAAAATTTGACTAAACAAATGGTGGCCATGAATCGAGGTTTTACTGTGTCACGCCTACCATGACATGGGACCTTGTTTATTTTAAGTTCCCATCTAAAAGAACTGTGACTTTCATCTCATAATGCCGAGTGCTTGATGAAATAACAGTTAATACCCACTTTTAAGTCTTGGGTCAGACCCGGCCCAATTGAAGCCATGAACTCCCACTTACTAAGCGAGCACTCTACCAGCTAAGCTACCGCAGAGTTAAGTAGAAGACAATGATAACGCATAGAGTTACACCAATCAATTCATCGCCACCGTTTGATCAGTCAAATTTTGGTGTAAAACATCAGTTTGATGATAAATCCAGGAAGGCTAATACTAGATATGGGTGACTTAAACAATAACAGAGGTATCAAAATTAGCAAGGGACATTATACATGGTTTTACTTTTTAAAGTTTGTGACAGCGTATGAATACTCAAAATTGTGATATTCACTAAAATTACATTACGTCCATGGGTGGAACTCAATATAACTTAGTTACACAGATAATTGTTACTTACTTCTTCCACTAGTCTTGGTATCTCCATGGTAACCAAATTGTTATCCGGGAGGCCATTTATTGGTAAAGGTGATCCATCAAAATTGTACATCTTTAAAGCAATAACTTCTGATTGTACCTTGAAATATAAAACAGGGATGTTGTAAAATAAGTGTTGTAGTTGGGTGCATTGTGGGGTGGATGGGTGCATTATTAGGTGGTTGGATGCATTGTGGGATGGCTTGGTGCATTGTGGGGTTGGAAGGTGCATTATGGGGTTCAAGAAGATGCATTATGGGGTTGTTGGATGCATTGTGGCTGGGTGAATTGCCGTGTGACTGGGTGCATTGTGGGGTGGTTGGGTGCATTGTTGGTTGACTGGGTGCATTATGGGGTACTTTGTTGCCTTGTGGAGTAGCTGTGCACATTGTGGGGTGGTTAGTTGTATTGTGAAGTGCTTGGGTTCATTGGATTTTTTTTTACATAAAATAAGGCAGACAAATCTTTGATACTTACAGAACTTGCATGATGGAGTGACAACTTACAGAACCTGCATGATGGAGTGACAAGAGACAACCACTGACTTACCATAAGAAAACTGACAAATACTTTAAATTAGGCAGTGAGAGGCATGAAACTTGTGTTTGTTGGGTTGATTGAGCAAGGTGACATAAAATGTCTCTTGCTAAAGTAAATACCAGCTAGGACTCAAACACATGGACTTGAAATTGTGATACCATGATCTTAACCGCTAAGTTTTATGCCTCAGCTTGTCAATCAAGTTTCGGGATAAAAACATATCATCTAACAAAAAAGATGATTTAGAGCATGTGTCTAGAAAAACATGTCTGGATAAAAAATATTTTATATCAAATTGCGAAAAATGCTTTCAACCAAAAAAACAAAAACCAAAACAAACATGATTTAAAGTACATGCATTTGTCTACTACAACACTTCAAAATGAAAAACATTTCTATAAATGTTCATTTTATTTCCGACTCTTTTGTAATGTTATATCATTTTTATCACCAGATATTGGCGGAGTTTTATTTCCATGATTAAGTTATTCTCTGTCAACAGTCTTCTATTTTCACCTAGACTCATACTCTCCGATACTGTATAGTAAATTATTTATTACAAGACAAGTTTGATTATAATACAGTAATGTTGATTTAGGTTGATAATTCTATTTTCTATAATTATTACAAATTCTGTTACAAATGTTGTCAGCTAGACAGCTATTATATCCTCAGTATATATAAAGCTTACTTTGTCTTATATGTAACTCTCCATCAGACAAGTACCAGGATGCCAAACAAGACGGGGTGGGGCCTTATTGTTGTTATGGTTACAGTTAAAATTCATTGACTGAATGGGATTTTTCTTCCCAGTCAAGGATTTTCCACTTATAATGAGGCAGTCAGTTCTGAGATGTCACTAGATATAAGTGGAGATGGGCTATGTGTGTGAGTGTTCCTTAGTGATTGAGTGGTCTACTGCATGGTGTCACAAATAACAACATCTCCCTACCTAACAGATTTCACTTGGGCAGATAAAATACACTTTAAACCCTTTAACAAAGATCTTTTTTTTGAAGGGCAAGTTTGGTGTCAGCAGCCCAGGTAATTCCAACTTCAATAGCGCATAATAAAGTTGTTGCAGTTAAAAAACTTGTAGTTGGATCTCTGGTCCAGGCTTGCAGTCAAAATTGTGTGAGAAACTTTGTCAGTTCATTTATCTAAGATCAGTGGTCTTTTCTATGTGCTCTGGTTTCCTCTATCATCCAAGAACTGATTGTAATGATACAAATGCAGTAGCAAAAATAATCATAACACCATAATGATTTTCCTCTACCAAATGAGTCAAAATATATAGGCCCTATACAATTATTTTTGCGGTGTCCAATTTTCATGGTTCTAAGAAAAATAACATTGCACGGAGTGGTAAATTCATAGTTTGTGGTTATCATTTCAGATCAGGTTGTAATATAAATATTTTGTTAACATGTAAATTCATGGGTAGGGTGTCCACAGAATCAACGAAAGTTTAGACTCCACTAAAATCCATGATTTTACAGTAAATTGAATGTAGGGTTGTTTTTAGACCAATCACAATGGAGATACATTTTTATGAATGAAATACTAACTCACCTTTTGACTGTTTCTGTTTTGAAAGCTAAATGGATTCCGTTTAAATCTGGTCATGTGCACTTTGTAACATCCTGGACAGAGTACAAACTTATCTTCATCAGTCTGATTGACCTTTGAACTGACAGACATAACATAATCCATGTTGTTTGGTAACACAAATTTTGATTGGTCAATTTTCAATACAGGCACTTCCTGTTTCTGATTTTTGTATATGGTTGCCAAGGTGCTCACAAACTCTGCTTCTTTCTGTATTGGTGGCTCTCCCAATAAATGAAAAGCTAAGTCTTTCTGCAAAACAAGAAGGATGTTAACTTAGAAAGGATCATAACAGGGATTCTATATTTGGTCTTTTACAGATTCTTAATCTCAAGTTTGCTTCCCTGGATATGACAAGAAACAAATAAGACAAGTTCTTCCATTTTCAGCAAACAACAGATTTCACAATTCATCTCCCGAATAGATTCTCTTTTTGGACAAACTTCAGAGTAACAAAATCAATAAACTCTTAAATAAACATTGCTAAACAGGGTTCCCCGCTGTACCACATGATACCTTTTAACTTTTGTGTTAACACTTATTTCCCAAGGATATGGAATAGCATAAGATAAAGTAAACCTGTAAAACACAACTTTTTTGCTGGAATTTGTGATGTAAACATTTTCCAAAGCATTGCCCACAAACCTTAAGAGGTATTGATCACATGGTACAGCGTCAAACCCCATTGTATACTCTTTATCAACAACAAACATACCAGTCTATGTCCAAATCACAATCCACAAAGCAAAGTGAAAACTGGAAAATTAAATGAAACACATAAATTTCCATCAAGGAAGTGAGGCTGGGTGTACTGGAAGGATAGGCACCTCCTGTCTATCTAGATACCTCTGTCATGTGTAAAACCAAAACTGGGAGTGAAAAGAAACATAGATTTATGCCAGACTTGTAGAGTAATCCAAAATTCTTGTTTTAAAATCAAGTCTAGTCATCATACTACAAGCCTGACTGTGGTATTTTGTTAGGGGTACACAGACTGTTAAACATAATTACAGGCTGCATCATACAACATTACTAAACAATCATACAGTTGTTCATGGCCGACATCCTATTGCAGGAGTTTTCATATCCGGATACAAAATTAAAGATTTAATGGGCGACTTATTGACCAGATTTGTCAATTATAAATTTATGACTAGTCAGAAGAATGAAGCATGTGTTAGCCGAGATGAAGAATGAATCAGAAATTATTATTAAAGTACATGTACTAGCTACAGTTTACTCTTCAAGTCAGCCCCTCCCATATTTAAATTATTTGAACAGGCATGCTATAAAACTCTGTACTATCACGCAATGCATGCTTCTCCAAGTACTAAAGAATAATTAATTTGAGATAAACTTTTAATTTCAGTTATCTAGACTCTGAATTAATGACATCCATCAATAAACTTCAAACAAAATAATCAATATCGACAGATTATCTCCCTTTAATATTGGTTTAATTAAACGTGACTCGCATTTATAAACATAACCGGTTAGATAATAGCGGCTTTGTCCAAATATTCAATATATTTGCCTTTATAGCTACACCAGCTATATATAATACTGATAAATTCTTCAAGCAGTTTATAATATTGATTTAGAATCAATACTCGTACAAATGATGTGAATTTCAGATTTTTTTCGTTCAAATAGTTAAACACAATGCCATCTGTTTCCGAGCGAGGCGTTCGTTTAAGCAAACCAATTTATTCAAGGATGCAGTAATACTATTGTATCTTATTGATTGTTCAGTTTTAAATTTGTTGTAAATTTCACCGTTATCAATGAGAAATTGACATGATATAAACAATGAAATTTACAACTTAACACCACTTCTTTTTTTAGTCAATTTTTAGACGGTGTAAATCTCTCTGCTATCAATGGAAACTGACATGCTAAAAATATTGAAACAAGCTCTCGGCAATATTTTTAATGATGTTTTTATTTATATTATGATTGATACGAGGGTATTTTTGTTTTTATTGTTAGTGATACGAGATGTTTAAATAAGAGCTGACACCATATGTATCATGGCTTTTGTTTTCTTTTGTCATATGGCATAGTTCAATCAATAAGTGTAATGAAATTATTTTAAACACGTGAACAACTAAAACAAGGCTTGATTTGGTTAAATATCTCTAGGTGTCAGTTAAATGGTTTGCCACTAGGGTTGGGATCAAAGTGATCACAGTCGTAAAATAAATGCATAATGTTGAGTAAATTTGAACTAATATCCCAGGTCCCGGTTTCACAATCATTTTTTTCCTTAGCTTAAATTTAGCAAATTTTGGTAATCTCTTTTAGGAACTTCTGAGAAATATTTTTCTCCAAACTAAATGCAAATGTTTGAATCTATATATTGACACCTTAAATCCCTGAAAATCTTAAAAAATAACAAAATTATGAAGATTTTGAATTTTGCAGGATTTAAGTTAAGGAAAATCTTAGCTAAGGAATGATTGTGAAACCAGGGCCTGGGCCTGGGCCTGGGCCTGGTCCTAGCTTCCAGCTTTACAAAAATTTCTTAACTAAGATTTTCTTTAAGTCTGGTGTATTTGAAATCTGACTAATATTGCCAGTTTTCAGGTTCTTCATGGATTTGAAATATCACATTGAAGATGACTTTATACATATATAAGCTTTTTACATCTTTGAAACATATTATTTGTAGTACCATAAAATGTTGCCAGAATTGACCAGATTTAAGTTAAGGAAAATCTTAACTAAGAAGCAATTGTGAAACTGGGGCCTGGACATACTAGTAATTCATGTTAGAAGCACTTAGTCACATTTAATAACCACTCAGTTCTGGGATGTTTACACAAAAACCAACATACACCATACTTTTCAGAACATTAATCTCAGAAAAATAAAAAAAAATCTATATTTAGAATAGTATACAATAAAATATCATTATAATATCCCTAGATAACTTTGCCACCTTCCTTAACATCATAGTACTGTGAACATATTTATTTTCACGGAGTACTATTTTCCTTAACATCATAGTACTGCAAACGTATTTATTTTCACGGAGTACTATTTTTCGCTTATTTCGCATTTGTTTGTTTTGCGTGAAAATTAATACTGAGTGAACATTATATTATTCTTAATGTGCTATAGTGCATATTCCAAAACGCAAAAATTTAACGAAGTGGAAATGTATATATATTCTATATGGCGAAAATAAATATATGCAAAATTAAATACATTAACAATATTTGAAAGTTATAAAATCCTCGATAAATTTGCCACCTCCCATAGTATTTTAAAATTAATTTCTTCTATGTTCATCTTTATAAGCCCTCTCCCCCCTTAATTTATCCCCCCCCCCCCCCCCCACTTTATAATGCCAAAATTTTACTGAAAAAATGCGGTGATGACTCATGGTTTTACTGTATATTATTTACTAAATAAATGTAAATGTTTTTTTACTGCAACAATGTGATTGCTGGATTACACAGCTTTGTTAAAAATTCATGTGAAAAAATGTTATCATTCTCTGTCCGATACAAAAAAATCAATATCTTATAGGTTAAAAATACTGTCCCATATCCATGTTAAAAAAATTTACCACAAAAAATTTAAGAAAAATATGCCACAATAATAATTGGGTTTTAATATATATATATTTTTTACACTTCTTGCACTATGATTCTATAATTATTGCAAGAAAAATTCAAAATTCTTATACGAAAAAAAATAAAATAAATAAATAAATAAATAAATAACTAAATAACTAAATTTTAAATATGGATCAACAAATTACACTAAACAAACAGAAAAATAAATCAAGGCTTCCTTACCTTTATAACTTGTTCCAGGACATCCAACGATTGACTCAAATATTGTTGGTAAAACCATTTATGTGACGATTCAACCTGGCCACTTTCTGCAATAGCCTTAATTATATTTGATGAAGCCTGGACCAACAAGG
The DNA here is from genome assembly GCA_021292105.1 of Anadara kagoshimensis. Classification (NCBI taxonomy): domain Eukaryota; kingdom Metazoa; phylum Mollusca; class Bivalvia; order Arcoida; family Arcidae; genus Anadara; species Anadara kagoshimensis. Next base: position 38,964,896 of record CM037872.1, on the reverse strand, counting down.
TAGAAAGAACTTCATTCAGGGTCAGAGACTCGCTGTAGATAGTGAACGAGGATCTTAAAATGTCGACAGCAAGGTCCAACGCTCGGCTCAGCTATAAGATAAAATGAAATCCCGTATAATCAATAACGTAATTACTGGATAAATCATGACATCCCGATATTGTTCCCTGATAAGTAGTTTGATGTAAATATTCAGACTACTGATAGTGTAGTTTTTATTTTTCTAATTTATACTCTTGTTTATTTAAAGTTGGTCTCTCATGTCATATTATATCTTTTAAGAAAAGAAGTTTTTATAATGATTATATTTTAAACATCCCAGAATAGGAAAATGGTTTTGAGATGAGCTAATGAATACACTGTCAAAGATTATGTTTGCTGGAATATTAAATGATGAAAGAGAGAAAGAGAGAGAGAGTTGTGCTTTGTGTCCCAGTCAAAAATATTTCACTTATATCTAAACATCACCAGCTACTATAGGTAAAGTGTCAGAAGTTGTCACCTATGCAGTGCTTTCAGGTCAATGGGAATGGAGGGTTCTTTGAGGGTGTCATGCCTACCATGACAAGAGGCATCGGCTTTTAAGGTCTCTTCAAATGGATGCTGAGTTTTCATTTCTGAATACTGAGTGCCAACAAAAAGGACAGTCACTACTTATTTTCGTGTTTTGGTCAGATCCGGGCAGAACCTCCCATATACTAGTACAAAGCAACCAAATGTAGTCATGTAAATCACATAGAAAGAAAATGGCTTAATTATATCATGGCATCACCAGTTATGGGTTAACAGATGAATTAAGTATCAATACAATTTTAAAGACTTATATCAAATTGAGATAGGATTCAAAACCTGAACCTCATTTTGGAAAGGGACATAACTCTGGTCATACAATTATACAAAATGGAATAACCATTGGCTTGAGGAGTGTGTAGATTTAGAAAAGACTTAAGACTTCTGAGGAGGCAATAAACATAACAGTAAAAGATAGAAATGCATCAGAATGGGTTTCAAAAATAGTAACCACCACCACGCCCCTTTATTACAGTCAAACCTGTTTATAAAGGCCATCATGGGGAACCGTAAAAGTGGCTTTTATGGTCAGGTGATCCTTATATAGAGGTTCCAATAACCTGAATAAAGAGCAATTGGGATAAAACTTTACTGGCCTTTAAAAGCAGGGGGCCTTTATATAGAGGTGGCCTTTAAAAGCAGGTGTCCCTTATATAGAGATTGCCTTTAAAAGCAGGTGTCCCTTATATAGAGATTGCCTTTAAAAGCAGGTGTCCCTTATATAGAGATTGCCTTTAAAAGCAGGTGTCCCTTATATAGAGATTGCCTTTAAAAGCAGGGTTCCTTTAGATAGAGGTGGCTTTTAAGCAAGTTTGATAGTATTAAGTGATAGTTTTCTGATGCAACAACCCAGACCGATCTATGTACTCAGACGATTGATGAATTAGGTCACATCACAAGGATTGTGCATTTTTACTTATTTATCTTAAAACAACACAAATTGACTGGAAGAAAATGTCTGGGGAAAAAGTTGATTAATGTGTGTGGAAACCATTCATGAACTGTGCTAAAATAGAAAAACATCTTAATAGAATGAAGCAATGATGGAAAAGCTTGGCAGATGGAAATATTAATAAAAACAATCAGATATATATATAGTAAAAACTTAAAAAATAAGTGAAAATGTTTTCTAAAACATGTTTTTAGAAAACATTTTCATTTATTTTTAAGTTTTTAATATATAAATTTACCTAACAAAAAGGATAAACTTTATCGACACATTTGGGCACATTATAAAGGTAAAAATTTCTGCCACTTTACCTTTAGCTGAAGACATCTCAATATAAGTGAAATATTTTTGACCGAGATGTAAAATCCATTCAACCAATCAATTCTTGGGACAAAGGTGTAGAAACTTCATTCAGATAACTGGAGATTGATTGTAACAGGTGGCAATTTATTTCATTTTATTTTCTTAGAGTTTTTAGCACTTATACACTCTCCAAAGTAACTGACACAGAAGTCACTAATAATACTTCAAGACAAGACCATCATCTCTGCTGAACCTACCTAAGAAAACTTCTATAAACTAATTAATTCCTTAATAGCACAAAGTAACTATAATTGTCCATGTAGAAGTAACAACAGAATCACTGGTGACCACCCTACCAGTTTTTTTTGTCAGTTTGTTTGCCTAAGTTTTCTCAGGACACTCCTGTTTACTCTACCATTCCAGAACTGACCCCCTAGATACAGCCAAACCTGTCTATAAAAGACACCCAAGGAAACCCGAGTAAAAAAGTCTTTATGAGCAGGTGGCCTTTAAATACAAGTTCAAATAATACAAATAGAGAACAATTGGGATTCTATTTTACCTGCCTTTATACGCAGGTGGATCTTATATAGAGGTGGCCTTTAAATACCAGTTCAAATAATATGAATAAAGAACAATTGGGATACTATTTTATCTGCCTTTATAAGCAGGTGACCCTTATATAGAGGTGGCCTTTAAATACCAGTTCAAATAATATGAATAAAGAACAATTGGGATTCTATTTTACCTGCTTTTATAAGCAGGTGAATCTTATATAGAGGTGGCCTTTAAATACCAGTTCAAATAATATGAATAAAGAACAATTGGGATACTATTTTATCTGCCTTTATAAGCAGGTGACCCTTATATAGAGGTGGCCTTTAAATACCAGTTCAAATAATATGAATAAAGAACAATTGGGATACTATTTTATCTGCCTTTATAAGCAGGTGACCCTTATATAGAGGTGGCCTTTAAGGCAGGTTGGACTGTATATGCAAAAACAAATTTTGACTAAGGTGTAAAACACCATTACTCTATTACATTCCTCTTCCAATTATTTGACCTTAAAGATCTTTTTTAAATTTTTTACCATCAAAAATATGAAACAAAGCCAACATGGATTCGGTAATCAGAACAGGATATGATGTAACATGCCTCAGTAAATATGGCTTTTAAAGGATTACATATCCATCAATTACGTAAAACAGTACATTTTAGTAGGAGCCGAGAGAAAATCTGTGTTTTTGTGACATGCCAGACTTCGATTAAACAAATTAGCCAAAAAAATCACATCGCTGGCTTTCACATCCATTCTTTCATCATCAGAATAAGGCGATAATATTTCTATTCTTTCATCATCAGAGTACTAAGGTTATATTTCCATTTCCTTAATGGACAACTATTCATGTCAGATCGACAGAGACATGAAAGAAGAGAAGCTCTAAAATAAATGTAATATTATTTTTCTGCCGTAATTTTATTATAAATCCACTTTATGGGTTCTAACCGTTCCTTTGAAAATAAGAGATTTTTTCCTAATATATTTATTGTTTTGTTACGCGGCTTTTATCACCGACGGCGATGTAGATGCTATATTATCAGCAATGAGAGATGAGATGTTTTCATCGGAAGATAAGGGATAGATTTTATTAACTGGGTTCCGATCAACACATTATGATTCCATTCAGGGAGTTATGATTCCATTCAGGGAAAATGTTCTGATTTAATTAGTTTATTTATTCATTCGTTTATTTTCATTTTATGACAACAATATCATTCAAATACACTAAGTACCAAAAGTTCATGAATATACTGTATATTGCTTTATTTTTGCTGTGTCAAATTTTTCCGGGTTGGCGATGCTCAGTGTATTCGGGATGTCAAATTTTCCCGAAACAATTGCAGAAAGCATTGGGTGAGAACCTGAAACATTTACTGAAAGCCTTAAAATGTTGTATTTCATGGTGGATTTATTTTTGCAGGAATACACTGGATCACAAAAATAGTGACAAAAAACTACCGTGAAATAAGAGCATCATACAGTACCAAGTTAAAAAAATGTACAAATGGGTGTACAACATGGGCCAGATTCAGTATAAAATACCCATGGTATAAAAAAAGAGTAAAGAGGAAAAACGAATCAGATTTTTCACTTGAAGGTTCTCTGACAAATTCCAATAAATTCTTTTAACTTGTGTCTGATCATGGTGATCTTGGTGTAGTTTTGCTAATTTATTTTATAAATTTTATAAAAAGAAACACAGAGTTAATGGATTTCTGGACTTAAAGATTGCTAGAAGGCAAAATTATCAAGGAGCATTCAAATAAAGAATGTTGTATATTTCAATATTCTTATTGCATCATGGATCTGAAATCAAGAGTTTGTCTCGAACTCTCTTCTGACACTCACTTTCCCTCTTGAAAACAGTTTCATGTATTATTTAAATTTCAGCTCATATATCTATACAAAAATTTCCTTGATTCATCAATGGTCATAGAAAACCCAGCTAGTTCAATACAGACAGTATTCATATTTAGGGACCTTAGATAAATATGCTCTGCCAGCCTTGTCATTCAGAGAAATCTGACCTGAGACGACGACGGCTGTTTTATATTACTCATCAATATTTTTACATTTAGCATTAGTTTGATAAACGGCTGGGATCATTTATGATTGTGTCATAAAATATCTATGACATCTGCGACTTATTGGTAGTTTATAGAAATTTTATAGTTTAACTTTAGTTTTTTAAACATTAGCATTGGCAATATTTAATAAAACAAACAATATCTATGAGTGGAATGGAGTGAGTGAGTAATGGTGTTTAATGTCCCAGTCAAGAATATTTCACTTATATCGAGACGTCGCCAGCTTTAGGCGAAAGTGCAGAAAATTTGCCTGTGTGTTGCGCTGATGGCATTATACAGCAGGGTTCTTTAGCATGCCAAACCCACCGTGACACGGGACCTCGTTTATTTTAAGTTCCCATCCTAAAGAACCATGACTTTCATTTCGTAATGTCGAGTGCTTGGCGAAAGAACAGTCACTACTCACTTTAATGTCTAGGGTCAGACCTGGCCGGGGTTCAAACCCACGAACTCCCACTTACAGAGTGAGCTCTCTACCAACTGAGCTACCGCAGTGGTTTTATGAGTGGAATGGAGTGAAATAATACTATGCTGTTTTACATTCCATTTAAGATATTTTTTACTTATATTGAGGTAGTCAATTCATGTATGGTGGATGAAACTGGAATGGTCAGAGAAAACCACAGACCTCCAGCAAGCAAACTAACAAACATTCTCACACTAGGACTGATCCACAGTGAGTATGGTATCGGACAGGGATTCCAACTAAAGACTTCCCTCTAAGTTATAAATGTCTGTCCCACTGATGTGATTCCGACAATCTGTAATTTTTTCATATCAGCCTTTCAGATTGTCGTATCTGTTATCTTGTGTTTCCTCTTCATCATTCAGACTGCTGCGACTTTGATCTTGTGTAAGTGTCTCATCTTTTCCTGGTCTCTGTTCTAAGTTTAAATGATTATCGGTTACAAGTGACAACCGTATATTGTCATAATCTTCTTTTGTACTCAGTTGCTAGGGTTTGGACTTGGTTGCTATGACAGTTCTGATACATAAATCAGCTTTCAGCTCTTTAATATGGATAGCCAATCAAAATGTATTAAAACAGAGGATGATAAATTGCTTCTAATGGCAATTATCTCATCAGAGTTTATAAAGTAATAATGAAATACCAAGGTTCTGTTTCTTAAGGACCCTCGATGTCACCGCATTTAACGATTTAACGTTGATATTACAGGGCGTAGATGGAAATCTGTGCACGTTTAACTGTTTACATAGCTGATTATCTTGTTGACACTATCAACAGATGCTGGGTTCACATGGCAACAGATACAAAACAAAAGATTTAAATTGGCCAACCAAAAGCTTAAGAAGTGATATAATTTGTATTAATCAATCAGTTTACGTGGCGATGATTAAATGTGAAGTAGAATCAATGTAAGATTAACAACATAACTATTTATTGATATTATATTATTTTTTCACTTCATCAACGCTGACGACGACGCTAATCTGTAGGCTTAGGTATTCATCATCCTTTGTCAAACCTTATATATGACATGAACCCTAACAAAACCTTTAATTGCTCGGTCAATGATTTATACACATTCCTAGAAGATTGAATCATGGTTTATAATGAACTTAATTTGTCCAATGCTTAGCTTTTTTATCCTGGTTGCCATAACAGCAATCAACTACAAATTTCTGATAAAAAGGCCATCAAATGCACATCAACAACTGGTATAGTGGAGTAATGGTGTTTTACGTCTTAACCAAGACTCTTTCACTTAAATCGAAGGGTCAGATCTGGAATAGTAAAGGAAATGTGGAGAAAACTATAGAACTTTGGCAAGTGAACTAACAAATTTTCTTACAATAGAATCTGCTTGAGAAGAATTCAAACCTAGACAGCGAGTGGCACACTGATTAGTAACCAAAGCAACCAAAGCGGTCGTATTGAGTTTTGAACTTTCAATAATTTTGAATATACAAGTTTTTTGGGATTATCAATTTTTACATGTTTGGTATTTTTATGAATGTAATGTATTGTTACATTAAAATTTTAAATAAAAGGCGTTTTCATTATTTTGTTTATGTGTTATTTTACCTAAGCTACCTATAGCTGACTGGTAAACTTCTCAATTTAAACTTGAAAAAAAAAGAAATTAAAAAATAAAAAATAAAATCTACAGCCTGGAGAAGCTGATTGAATTGTTTGTATCCAGCAAGTGTTATTCCGTAAGGATCATTATATGTGATGACGTTCAATGATTTTGTGATTGCAAGGCTCATTTACGACTTCTAACATCATGATAACAGTTTTCACTACATTTTCTTAACATCAAGATCGTTGTAGAGTTCATTAAAACTTCACATTTCATTAAGACTTTATCAATCAATTAAGAAATTTAAATTGTTTTAAATTGTCATGCATGGATTTTAAAAGCATTTATTCTGCTTTTTTACACATTTTCCCAGATATGTGTTTTTTTGTTTTTTTTTCAAGGGCATTTATTCTGTAATGTCAAATTCTAACACTGTAAAATAATATCATGAGGTTTTGTAATTTAAATTTTAGTTACTTAATAGTGACATATAAAAATGGCACAGCATATTAATTATACATGGCCTTTTCTCTATGCATGACTTTTTTTGTACCAAGAATACATCAAGAATACATCATGCTTTGGGATTTTTTATTTTTATTATTTTGTTTTTTATGTTTTTTTGGGTTTTTTTTCATTTTTGTTTATTTTGGGGTATAGAACCAGTAAAGATAATGGTGTTAAGACATTAACTATGTATTGCACATTTCTATGCATGTCAGAAATTTATCAAAAGCTGCACACTCACTGATCACAGGGCTCCAACAGCTTAGGTTAAAATCCCACTGAGGCAGACCCAAGTGTGAGAAGGTTTGTCAGTTTGTGTGCCCAATGTCTTGTTTTGGTAATGTTGTTTAACATCATATCAGCATTTATTTTTGAGCTATTCACAGCCAGAGCATGTTTATTCACCTCCAAGACAAATTCATGTGCGAGATGTGCCAGTTTGTTTTATTGTGTTTGTACTAGCAACAATCAGGCAATTTTATGGTGCTAGCTAAAAAAAAACAGTATGCCACAGTCAAGCATATCACTCCTATACTATACTGACACTGGGTAAACCCATCAATATTCTGTCTTCTTAATACTGGGTGCCATGTGAAAAAGTTGTAACTAAAATTTTAAAGTCTAATAATTGATCTGGCACGGGTTCAAACTCAAGACTTCTCATTGTCCAAGCAGACAAACACTCTACAACTAAGCTACAGATATGGTTGCAAAAGTATTATGATTTCTGGTACACTTTATCTGGCATGTCACAAAAATAGAATTGGTGGATAATGCAACAACATTGATCTGTCCTCTTGACCTTTGATTTATATATATGTATGATGGACCAGTCTATTTATGTATATGTATGATGGACCAGTCTATTTATGTATAGGGGACATGGGTGTTTATTTCATGTGCATCATTCAAAACATGATGTGTATGTATTAACTGAGAATCCTAACGTCACCCACGTGTTTGGTGGACCATAGTATATGAATATTCCTCATGAAAGGTCAAGTGAACAGCTATTGTTTGCCTTTACCTTGAGTGAGTGAGTGAGTGAGTAATGGTGTTTAACATCCCAGTCAAGAATATTTCACTTATATCAAAACGTCGCCAGCTATAGGCGAAGGTGCAGAAATTTTACCTGTGCATTGCGCTGATGGCATTATGCAGCAGTGTTCTTTAGCGTGTTAAGCCTACCGTGACACGGGACCTCGTTTATTTTAAGTTCCCATCCGAAAGAACTGTGATTTTCATTTCATAATGCCGCGTGCTTGGCAAAAGAACAGTCACTACCCACTTTCAAGTCTTGGGTCAGACCCGTCTGGGGATTGAACCCACAACCTTCCACTTACGAAGCGAGCACTCTACCAACTGAGCTATCACAGTGGTTACCTTTACTTTAATACTTTAGCATCAATATTCATGTCCAAAAATAAAAATATCGAACAAAACATATATTTCTCTCGATGACCTCTCCTTGTGTAAATGCAATCATTAAATAAACATTTGATAGACAACATCGTTTGAATCAATAAACATAATCACACAAATGTTACTATACCAGGATAGTATTACTTTAATTAAGTCCCTATTAAAAACTATTATAGAAAATCTATTACAGCTTTTTTGGGCCAGTTAATTTGTGTATGTGCATGTGTGTTGGATACAAGTTTTTTTCTTTCCATTTTATTTTTTGGCATGGTCAATGTGTGTTTGTGTGTGTGTGTGTGTGTTTGTATGTGTGTTGGATATAAGGTAATTTTTTTAATGTGCATATGTGTGTACGTGTGTTGGCTGCAAGATAACAATTTCATAAAAATACTCCATTATTGATCTATCATATCACAATATCACTCAGAATTGTATTTCATTAATCATTCATTTGTCAGTTTTAATCTTCCACTGTTTTTAAACAAAATATAACCTTTCCATCTTTTTGCAATTATTAAGCAGCAGCAGAAAATTATCCACCTCATGTCAGAAATGTGTTGTTCTATGAAAATCACCCAAAAGTGTAATGAAGTGGTGTCATGATATTGGAATATAGTGGTGTCATGACAATTTATGTCTCCATCAGAATTCTTTTTTCATGCAAGGAGGTATGGGATGGTGGAGTAAAACAGGAAAACATTTAGAAAACCATCCACCTTCACAAGTGATCTGACAAACTTTCTCACAATAGGAATTTATGTTAGAGTTGCTGTGACTTCCAAGCTGGGGTGTTGAACCACTTGGCCACCAATATCCTAAAGGAACTTGCATTATTAGTGCTTGGTATTGAGCCCACAACCTTTGACTTGGAAATCCATTTACACTATCAACAGGACAGACTGAAAAGTGTTCCCCACTGCGGGAATCCATGTTATGTCAACCAAATGCCAACCATGTGCATGATCAAAATATGAATAGCCAGTGGCACATCTACTCCATCCAAATGTTACCTCTGTGAAGTTTCATAATGGTCTGTTAAATCGTTTTTGATAAAATTAGCAGACAAAATGATGGCAGAAAAAATGGAGTGAACATTTTTTGCCTCCCCCACCACTTTGTTTCAGGGTCATAAATATATTTCTCCATCAATTTTGTAAAACAATTCCAAATGAAACAAAAACCAATTTGTGTTTTCCAATAAATTGTGACTTGTGACATCCACCATCGTGTTAACGCATGGTCGATCACAGTCAGTGTCTATAAAAACAAAGTTTGTTATATATCTCGGAAAATTTATTGAGACAAAACATCCTAACAAATACGTATTTTATTTAATAAAGTCGCATTACACAGTGTCCTACTTTTACCAAATCGAACAAAACAACATTATATAAATGTCCACGATTCCTGCAAAACAACTTTAAACAACCACGACTTCAGCAAAACAATTTCATATTAACGTTTTTGGCAAAACAACTTTATGATTCCAGAATAAAACCTTGTATTAGTGGCATAGGTCATTTCATCTTCCATGATAAGCAAATATTACTCAGTGCACTTGTTCAAATCCAAACAATCGTCAGAATTGGAAAATCAAATAATGTGGGGAAATCATGCAGAATTATATGTCGGGTTCCCTGACAATATAGCACTGAACAAAAGCAAGAGCAATGACTTCAATCAGATAAATGGCCTTATTGGAATGAACCAAAATTAATATTCTATCTTCTAGTTCTCGGTCGGAAATATTGATGGCTTCGCCTGCAATAATTCTCCTAATTCTATATCAGGCATTATATGTTCTTGTACATAGTAACACACACACTACCAGCCTAAACAATTCACTAAATTAAGTTTGCTGTCAACAAAATAAATATCATTGGACATGGGGAAATGGGCTAGCGAGTGTTACAAAGGATTGTTGATCTAATTTAGGTGTGTATATACAAAAGATGGCGGATAAAAAAAAGAAATAATTCGTATATAAAAGATGATGAACAACAAACCGAGTAAAACCATGATACTGTAAGAATAAATCTATTAAAGCGAACATATATACAAAAAAATCTTGTATGATTAACCCGGTAAAAAAAAAAAACTAGCTTATGATACTGTTTACAATTTAACGTCGACCAAAAGAAGTAATAATTTTTATGCAAAGAAGGATGGTGTACAATGAACCCAGTAAAAGTATCTAGCTTATGGTTCATAAGCAACTGATAGGAGACCAAAAGATGAAATAATTTGTATACAAAAGACGATGTATGACGACAAACAAAGTAAAATTATATAGCCCATGATAACTTAAAAGAATTGATGGTAGACTAAATGTATTATAAATATATTACAAAAGATGGTGGATAAAACAAGAGGCCCATGGGCCTTAACGCTCACCTGAGGAAGAGTACATATCTTATGCAGAGGTTCAATGGTCAATAACATTAATAAAAGAGAATATCAAAATTTTCAGCAGTAAGGACCAATAATATGCAAGTATTTTTGCAAATTAATTATAATAATTATTATATTAGTATGCTATATATAACATATTTAAAGTCTAGCTACAATATATTATGTATAAATAGCTAAAACATCTGTATATTAAAATGTGCATTAGGCCAATACCTACAATATTCCAATATACATGCCTATACAAAAACTTTATAGTTTTTGAGATAATTAACCATTTAAGTATTCGTTCGCGTCTATGACCTTGACCTTTGAACCTATGACCTTCATTCATATATCAAAATGATCTTTAGGCCAATACGTACCTTATTCCAATATACATGCTTATACAAAAAGTTTAAAGTTTTTGAGATAATTAACCATTTAAGTATTCATTTGCATCTATGACCTTGACCTTTGAACCTATGACCTTCATTCATATATCAAAATGATCGATAGGCCAATACCTACAATATTCCAATATACATGCCTATACAAAAAGTTTATAGTTTTTGAGATAATTAACAATTTAAGTATTCGTTCGCGTCTATGACCTTGACCTTTGAACCTATGACCTTCATTCATATATCAAAATGATCTTTAGGCCAATACATACCTTATTCCAATATACATGCCTATACAAAAAGTTTATAGTTTTTGAGATAATTAACCATTTAAGTATTCATTTGCATCTATGACCTTGACCTTTGAACCTATGACCTTCATTCATATATCAAAATGATCGATAGGCCAATACCTACAATATTCCAATATACATGCCTATACAAAAAGTTTATAGTTTATAGTTTTTGAGATAATTAACCATTTAAGTATTTGTTCGTGTCTATGACCTTGACCTTTGAACCTATGACCTTCACTCATATATCAAAATGATCGTTAGGCCAATACCTACAATATTCCAATATACATGACTATACAAAAAGTTTATAGTTTTTGAGATAATTAACCATTTCAGTACTTGTTTACATCTGTGACCTTGACCTTTGAACCCATGACCTTTATTTATAAAATGACCATTGTGCCATTACCTACAATATTCTGATATACATGCCTATACAAAAAATTCATAGTTTTGCAGATAATTAACTATTTTGGTATTCTTGGACATCTGTGACCTTGACCTTTGAACCCATGACCCTGATCTATGTATCAAAATGATCGTCATGTCAATACCTACAAATAACTGAAAATCCTGCGCCATTATCACAAGAAATGTTAAAAAAATAGCATTTTTTATCAAAGGTCAAAAACTGGGACATGACCTTGACCTTCGACCTTGAGATCAATTGGAAGAAAATTGCAAGACAAGATCAACAGTGAAAACTCCATACAATTATCTTAAGCCGTTATGAAGTTATAACAATAAATGTCTCATTTTAAAAATTACGTAATTTTATGCAAAAAACGTAACCTATTTTTCGTCTAATTTTCATGAAAAACACAGTTTTAATGTTCCCAGGTATGCTGAATCCAAATATCCAATCAAAATTTGCCTGCACCTTTTGGTTTCAGAGAAGAAGATTTTTTGTCTTTTTGCTATTTTTAGTAACAGCGGCCATCTTGTTGGGTGTGGCCAAACCCCGAACACAATTTTAAAAGGCTGTTACCCAGGCATGATAATCACCAAGTTTCATCAAATATGGCCCAGTAGTTTTGGAGGAGAAGATTAAAATGTAAAGTTTACACACGACGGACGACGCACGACGGATGACGCACGACGGACGATGCACGACGGACGACGGACGGTGATAGATTGCAATAGCTCATCTGAGCCTTTGGCTCAGGTGAGCTAAAAAGAGGTAGTGTACAACAAACTCAGTAAAAACTGTTATGGTACTGTAAGTAATTGATGGTAGACCAAAAGAAGAAATAACATCCCCTATAAAATCACATTCAGAAGAAGAAATAATTTTGCCAATAAATTTGTATTCAGAAAGAAGGCAAGCCCAATTTATATGGTAGACCAAAAGAAGAAATAACCCCCCCCACCTTACAATTGTATACAGAAGATGATGTTTAGAAAATGAAGAAGAAGAAATAATTTTGCCAATAAATTCAGAAGGCAAGCCCAATTTATATGGTAGACCAAAGAAGAAATAACCCCCCCCCCACCTTACAATTGTATACAGAAGATGATGTTTAGAAAATGAAGAAGAAGAAATAATTTTGCCAATAAATTCAGAAGGCAAGCCCAATTTATATGGTAGACCAAAAGAAGAAATAACCCCCCCCCCCCCCCCCTTACAATTGTATACAGAAGATGATGTTTAGAAAATGAAGAAGAAGAAATAATTTTGCCAATAAATTCAGAAGGCAAGCCCAATTTATATGGTAGACCAAAAGAAGAAATAACCCCCCCCCCCTTACAATTGTATACAGAAGATGATGTTTAGAAAATGAAGAAGAAGAAATAATTTTGCCAATAAATTCAGAAGGCAAGCCCAATTTATATGGTAGACCAAAAGAAGAAATAACCCCCCCCCCCTTACAATTGTATACAGAAGATGATGTTTAGAAAATGAAGAAGAAGAAATAATTTTGCCAATAAATTCAGAAGGCAAGCCCAATTTATATGGTAGACCAAAAGAAGAAATAACCCCCCCCCCCCTTACAATTGTATACAGAAGATGATGTTTAGAAGATGAAGAAGAAGAAATAATTTTGCCAATAAATTCAGAAGGCAAGCCCAATTTATATGGTAGACCAAAAGAAGAAATAACCCCCCCCCCCCCTTACAATTGTATACAGAAGATGATGTTTAGAAGATGAAGAAGAAGAAATAATTTTGCCAATAAATTTGTATTCAGAAAGAAGGCAAGCAAAGAGAAGTAGTAATTCAGCCAAATTTTGATTTGATTGTGTGTATGGAAATTTGTATTGATCTAACGGCGGCCAAAATCAAAACACGAGATAATTGAATGGTTTTGTATAAATTGACCATTTATTTCTCACAGATAAGCCATATAACATGTAAATTTGGTGTTTTTATTTGAAGACATACACTGTGTATTATCGTGAAGTATCATGTAATTATTTTCTATCATTTTCATGTAGATAACTGTCTGGAAACATAACGAATCGACTCAAGAAACATGATGGATATCCCTGGATACCAAGATGTGACCTTTTGAAGGTACTAACGATAAAATACAGTTCAAAGGCAAGAGGTGACCTTTCAAAGATTCTGACAATCAACTAGATATCCAAGACTAGATTTGACCTTTTGAAAACTACAGTTTTGAAGCAAGAGGTGACCTTTTGAAGATTCTGAGGATAAATTAGACTTCCAATACCAGATTTATTTAACCTTTTGATGACTACAGTTCCGAGGCAACATATGGCCTGAAAATGGTAGCACTAATGGACAGGTAGTCTTTATATAGAGGTAGTTACTGTAGCAGGTTTTACTGTATCAAGATATCTCAAGCTCTATGTGAAGTTTCAGTATACCTTTTTACTGTAATTATGAAAAGAAGTACACGCATGGACGCAGGGGATTGGTTTAAAGGTTTTTTTACTAAGTAATACATGCATTGACACAGGGGATTGGTTTAAAGGTTTTTTTACTAAGTAATACATGCATGGACGTAGGGGATTGGTTTAAAGGTTTTTTTTACTAAGTAATACATGCATTGACGCAGGGGATTGGTTTAAAGGTTTTTTTACTAAGTAATACATGCATGGACGCAGGGGATTGGTTTAAAGGTTTTTTTTTACTAAGTAATAATTTAAGGACTTAAAATTTGGGGAAATTCTAAGCAGTGCTGGGGTATGTTTCAACCCATGACCCCCTGTAAATGAAAGAGCAAACTAACCTCCAACCAGACTTCTCTCTTTGCTATAAGTGGTTGTGGTGTCCGTAATGTTTTTGTGACAAAGATGAGCGCCTGTAGACTTTCTATAGCTTCCATCTGAAATATAGAATAATGGACAAATATGAAGTGACTGGTTAGGTTTTAACACGCAGTCAAGAGTATATCACTTATATCCAGACTTCACCAGTTATAAATGTTACTGTATACTCCTGTCTTATATGGAGTGAAATAATGGTGTTTTATATCAGAGTCAAAATTCTTTCACTCTTTCGAGGAGGAAATCTGAGTACATGTAGTGTTGGATATAGAATGGGACTTTTGGGTCATTGTCCTCGAAATAATCATTTTCTCCCACAAATTATTGTCTGAAGGCAAATGTTAGTCCATCTTTTCAATTTTGTTTGATTTTTAAACTTCTTGAGTAAAATGAATTCCATCTTTTTCTTATCTTAACTTTAGCTTTTAATGACACCAAACAACATTCACTGGTAAAAATGTGTTGCTGGTCTTTTAAAATGAAATGCATCAAGTCATGTTATCATGTCAACTCGATTTTTGAATTAATGTCCCAATTTTTGTAAAGCCTCCATAAGGATGATCAAACCAGCTACAGATCTTGATAGTACCTGGAGAAAAACACCAAAAAACCTTACAACAATTTCCATTCTAGGATCTGTCTGAGTGGGATTCAAACCTGGAAGTCAATGTTATAAAATACTTGGAAATCGCGTCCCGTCCTGCCATATAATTATATTGAACCTAGAAAACTGAAACCCATCCTGTCATATATATGATAAAGTATATAAAAACTAAGTAATTACCTTGTCTCTGATCGGCAGCTCTGATAGTATACCGAGTAGGACCTTCCTAATCTGTAACCTCTGTCTCCATGCCTGGTCTTCAAGGTCAACTATCTCTGGGAGGTTGTTTAATCTAGAGGAAAAGTATCTGGTCAGTACTTTCACTGTGTGGTCATCTCCTTTGTCCCGAGCTGCCGCTAACTGACCATGCCTGTCAAAAGCCTCCACATATCTGAAAAATACAAAAATTATTATTTTATTTGATTAGTTGATTCATTTTCAAAAATTTTCATGAAGCATGGGCCTACACTCCTGAACATGCACACACACACATGACTTTTATCAAAGTAACACCCTCTAAGCAAAATACCTGCCTAGGGGCCAGATTTAAATGAATAATTAAAATTCAATCCAAAAAATAAATTTTTAAACTAAATACCATCTTTCTGTTCCTAATTCACACAACCAATAAAATATACAATAAAACACATTAAAATCCCCTGCGATTACCCGTACTTGCACGTTCCCACAATATTTCCAAGAACCTATTTTTCTATATTTTTTCTTAATAAGTTTCCTCTCGATTTATCACCTTTATAATAGCACAGTTTGGCTGAACAAATGGTGGCAATCAATTGCGGTTTTACTGTACATTCAAGTTTTATTAAAATCTTGTGGCTAACCAACATCCTTGGAAACTAACAAGCAGATCGAAACAATACAAGGATTCAAGTGGCTTACATTTCCCTATTCTAGGGACTGCTTTACTGCTTCTTCTTGTTAAAACAACTACTGAAGTGGCGTCTTGAATTCTATATTAACTTTTTTATAAAAAAGCATTCCAAAAATGACCCTTATATCTTAAATGTCAAACTCACAAGATCTGAAGGCATTCTTATAATTTTATACTCAATATTATAAACATGATCTAAATACTTTAACGACAACCTCAGTACACAATGGATCAAAGTGGTACTATGTAAACCAAATGATTATTTAACATTATCAATAGTCTTCAAAATTTCTCAATATTTACCTAAAACTTCTATACAAATATCCTAGTTATTGACATTAAATAAAAAATAAAAAGACCTTTTACGTTTAATTTTTCCATTTTACACTCCAAGTCAACAGTGTTTAACAAAAATGAAGCACATTTGTGTCTTCAAAACCAATATCAAAATGTATCATATTTTTGACTTATAAAAAGTGCTCCTTCTATCTGCGGGATTTCAATCAACAAGCAACAAAAAGACCTTTTTATATTAGGAGCCCCTTCTATCTGCGGGGTTTCAATAATCAGTAAGATTAGAGAGCTTGAACAATGAAAAGGGGCCTTTTAAGTTCTATTTGGTGCTTAAAGTCAATAGTAGTAACAAACAGAAGCAAGTGTTCAGTCTTAAAATTGTATCATATCTAGTTTGCTAAAGGTGCCACTTCTATCTGCAGGATTTCAAACAACAGCCAGTGTCATACAGGTTAGCTTTGTAGTATTGTTACATTTCAACATTAAAAATACACAAATTATTTTTAACAATTAATCATTTTAAATACCAATCACACATTATTTTTGCAAGACTTCTCAAGTAGTGAAACTCCATGATAAAAATGAATAAACTAATATCTTACTTAAACCACACATTTTTTCTCACTTACACAAAATTTTAAGGTCTTTTGAGTAATATAAATAGCAATATTTGGTCACAATTATTTAAATGTAGGGAATTTATACTACAGCATATTTATTATGTAACGACCTTCAAAGGAAAAGTAATTCATTCAATATAGGAGGTAATTATAGGTTAATTTTAGCAAATTTAAATGGAATCTGATTGTAAAAATATACGCTTTTTATTTTGAGAAATTGCTAAATTTTCCACACATGTAATCAAAGACTTTTTAAAAGATAAAAAAAAATTCAAAAAGCCTTTTTTTTAAGTGTTTATGTTGCTGATACAATTACAAGGCCATTTTCTAATTAAAGATTACCAGACAGGCTATGACAATTAATAAACCAAACTAGCTTTCAAGTTACCTTAGCTTCATCAACTAGGTTCAAATCCAACTCTGAATGGACAGATCCTAGTGTGAGAAAGTTCCGTCAGTTTGCTTGTCAAAGGTCATGGTTTTCTCTGAGCACTCCACCATCCATGAACTGACCACCTCGATATAACTGACAAAATCTTGACTGTGTCGTAAAACTCCATTATAAAAACCACTTGTATGCAATATAAACGACCCCTGATCATAATCATACGGTCATAAAATATGAAAATAAATATCATATACTTATGTCATAACTCGTATCTTTTCACTAGATGATTGTAACCTCGTATGCATTGTCGTAAAATATCAAAATAAATATGCTATGGTAGACCTTGTTATAACTACAAGAACTTTATACAACTAAGCAAGCTGTCTACAAATTGTGGACGCAGGGTTATTACAAGCCTAGACTTATCAAGACCCTCAAAAAGATTTATGGCCGTCATCGCAATATAATGTTGATAAGTATGATGTCTCTATATCTAAATTGTCCCAGATATATTTGACCTATCATAGTTCCATGTTCCTTTCACTCAATTTTAATTACACACGTGGCGGGTATAGCTAGCTAAACAGGAGGTACTTACCCTTCCAGAGCAGCACCCTGCCTCACTTCCTTGGTGGAAGTTCACTGTACATGTATTTGCCATTTTTCACATGATTAACTGTATCCACACTTTTTAGTTAAAATTCTCAAAGCTTTTTTTTCCATATTTGAACATGGACCATTATGTTTGTTTTTGATCGTTACTTATGTCATATGCATCTTTCAACAGGATGATATTCACCCATTCTCAGTAATAAGGCCCAAATAGTGTTATATTACAGTATAATGAATTGGCTTTGGAAAAGACCAAAGAATAAATGTACCAACAGAAACTACACATTATATCTACAATTATCAATCACAGTTTTCTAGTTAATCCATGTATTTGATTATTTTCCAATCTCATAAACCTTCAAAATGATACAAACGTTACTGTTACCGGGTAAGGTTTTTTGTTTTAAATCGCCAAATCTTCAATATTTGGAAAGTAACAAAAATTTAAAGAATTGCTTTTGTTAATGCTGCATTGTTGTCATATCTAAAACTGGTTTCTGATGACAATGCAAGCTATTGGTAAAATCTGGTGCCAAATAAAGATGTGTTACCAGCTGTCGGATACAAACGTTACCACATATAAAACTGTCTCCATGGTTATCATATATTAATGTCATACTTACCACTGACGTGGGCAAATTGAAGCTTATCTTACGCATACTTAACGGAACAATAAAATTTTCAACTTAACAGTCGCTATTGGGCCTGAACAAGCATGACACAAAATTGAATGGAAGGTTTTATTTTCATCAATACTTACGTTACGTCATTCATATGGTTAAATATTTTATCCAAGTCAAAATTAATATATTGTCAAACGAAGTACTTTGATATAATATTTAAAATATATCATCTTTATTCCGCACAAGTTCCTATTATTTAAACCACATATTGTAACAGTTGAAAAAAATACATACGTTACCGATACATACGTGATAACATCATTTGAAAATACACCTAAATCACGTCAAGTGACCACTATAATTTGTATAGTTCTAGATTTAAATTATAGAAGTGTGCATGTGAAGTTTTAACCACATCGATTGTTGTTAAAATAAAAATTCTCAAGCAAAAGTGAAACAGTCGAAGGTGACCTCTTTGGATGGCAAGAATCCATTCAAAAATTTCAATTTGAAATAATACATCTGACTATATAGATAATAAACCTTGTCATTTCCATCAAACCCATGATGGTATGTCTACCCTTGATCCAAAAAAAGATATATACGTTACTATAGGTAACGTATGTAATTAACACAAGTAACGTATGTATCAGTACTTTTTCAATTACAATGAAATAGTTAAGCAAACTGTCATTAGATACAACAATAAACAACACTTAAAGTTTCTAGTTTAGTTACGTGTAGAGAAATTAAACAATTTTCAACTTCAAATTGGATTTTGAAACGATAGATGTCACTGTCTAATTTATTTGGATAATTTTCTCATAGATTTGAATACAACATTGTTCATTTTAATATTTGTTATACATACAAATCAAATACCTGCAATTTCATAAATTCTGATTATGAAAGTGTAAATGCAGCGTAAAACAAAACTTCAATGGTCAAATGGGTGGTCAATATACATCCATATATCTGCAGACCCCCAGGTAACGTAAGTATTGGTATCTACGTTACTGGTCTGAATTACAAACACAGTTGCTGTCTAATGTTTCATGATGGATAAATCATGTCTTGAAATTCAGTCAAATTACAGAGATAAAGAAAATGGGATATGATCGGAGTTCTAAATTGAAGAGAAACTAAGAATTAAACTGAAAAAAACAAACCTACTATTCCATGTGTCCGAATCACAAATCCAGAAGCAAAGTGAAAACTTTGAAACTGACAAGTTAAGTTAAACACATGAACTTCCAGAACAGATAGCCGCCAAGGATGTTTCAGATAGTGGTTATGTCTCTTTGGAACCAGTCCCTGTTACGTCATTAACAACAGTGGTCATACTCTTCTTAGTTTTAGGTTACCTTCTATTTAAACTAGGGGTAAAAACTATACAAGTTCTGACAAGAAGCTAAGAGGGAAGCTTAATGTAATGTATCTAAAGACGTTAAAATTTTAAAAGATAAATCATGAGAAAGAAATTTCAGATAGAAAACTTTCATATTAGAAAGGATAAAAGAGTTACATTTTCAAATGAGAAGTTAACATTATGAAAGCAAACAGAAAGTGATGTATCCATTATTGACTTGACACCCAACAAGCGAAGCTCAGCAAGAAAAAGTTCTTCTTGGTAACACCTTATTGACAAATATTAAATACATGTATAGTGATAGAATCAACAACAAAATATGAGTGATTTTGAAAGACACCATATACATGTTATGTTTAGCAATATAATTTTCCAACAATAATCGGTAATGGGCCTAAACTGTGCATCATTGCTGGCTGATTTATTTCATATTGCAGCAGAATTTATGTAAAACCGTTTTTAACTTGAAGGATGACTGTAACAAAACCATTTAACTCCACATATATACAGATACATGATGTCTGGTATAGGATTTTATAATTCTAAATTCGAAGGCTTTTGTGAATGTCATCTATCTTAAGGATATTGAAATAAAAGATACAACTGATCCTTCATGTTCTGCTTCATATTGGGACTTGTACCTCAACTATGGCACCCACGTGGACTTTATAAAACGAAGCAAACTGCTTGATTACTAATACCAAAATACAATGGACATTGTTGATTTGTTCTCACTTTCCTGGTGAAAGTTCGTGTGTTTAACTTTATTTGCAAATTTTCAACGTTTGTTCTCTGCTTTGGGATTATGAAATTGGCATGGATCGGTATGAGAGACATTTTAAGTCACATGATTGATTAAAAGATAATTAGAAGAAAAAGAGATCGACTTTAAATAAATTGACTGGTATAGACAGTAAATGTTTGTAAAAGGCACATAGCATGTAAGATTTTTCAGTCTATCCTGAATTTAGAAACAGTATAACCAATCGGGTGGAGAAAAAAGTTGTTAGAAATAAAGGATAAGTCCAGATTTCAGGTTTAAAAACTAAATATGAAAAGTACTACTGGAGAGAAAAATACAGACAGTGGTTCCTTTAAAGATATGAATTTTAATCAGCAATTAAGACTTTCTCATTCCATTAGCCTTGTTTTTTAGAATGTAACTCGGGTATATTTTATTGAATTTCTTTAAAGGAGGACATGTCACTGAGTGAAGAAGTTTTAAACCCCAGTATGTAATTGTTACATACGTGACTAAACAGTTACATACGTTACTTACTTAATCATTAATTTGTCACTAGAAAAGTGAACATTTACATCGTGATAATTGATAATTTTAAAGGCTTTATATCTCTGTTGTCTTAATAAGAAATTGAAGACTTCATTGTAAACGATACCATGTACATAATCTTATTATCGGTTAAACTGTTACATACGTTACCGATAAATAGTTTTTGTCATTTCGCTAGAAAAGTGAACATATATACCAATATCATGTGTTCTATTGATAAGTTTTACAATTTTATTATGGAAAACAAGAGTTAATAATTTGTAATATAATATAATTTAGCTGTCTTTATATTGACTCAAAGTCATCTAGAGGTGCTACATACGTTACCGAATACACTGTTTACTTAAGTGAAAATTATCTTGAAGATAATAAGTTTTGTACAGTTCTTTTGGTTAGCAATTTCATCAAGACATATTTGCATTTTGATTTGAGTGTTGATTAATGACTACCTGTTTGAAATTTGTTTCTGTTACCAACTTGAGAATACAGAAATAAATTTATTGTATTTTTGCGTAAAAATACTTTAATTTCTGTAGACTACAAACATCGTCATTATCATTTCGATATGCCGAAGTGGTCTCAAGGCACATTTTTAAATAAATAACAATGTAACCTAATGTTCAAGCATAAAAAACATATAAATACTACTACCTGGTAAGAATATGATGAACTTTAACTACGGTCACGTAAATATCAACTCATTTAAATACAAATGCTATGTATGTAACAATAAAGTGAAATTACAACCAAAATAATCAATTGGTGTTAATAATTTTGTTGTTTCTGAATCCTCTGATATGTCAAGTCTCTGAAAATACCAGAAGTTCAATGCTTGTAACACTTTTATTTTTCATCATCTTGAAATAGTGAATTGGGCCTTATTACTGAGAATGGGTGATTATGATGGTATTAAAATTGTATACATTGTCATTAAGTCTCAAAATAAATATTATATACTTATGTCATAACTTTCAACTGTAGGATAGTAACATCACATACAACATCACAAAAACATTCAACACAAAAAAAGGAAGTTCCTTTACAAAGAGACTTGTATGACACAATGTCTAGTCACTGTATCACTTTCATAACTAATTTATGAGTTATACTATATAATTATATATACTGGTATACAGATATATTTTTATTATATAAATCTTAACCAGGAAATGATTCACTTATATGTTAATTTATGGCCCAAAATTTTAAAAAAAAATCCCAATGAATCAATTTCCAGTCCTTTTACAACAAAACAGTATATATATGTATTGTATGTAAAAATTTCCTGTAATAAGTATTCCAAACTAAAATGAGAAGATACTATTTTCATCTTTCCTTTTTAAGTTTAATTCTGATTTCATAAATTGATGACCTTTTGATCCTTGAAAAAATTCTCATAATTCTATTTACAAATAAATTTTCACTAACAAAATGAATTTGATAAAATTTAAATTATCATTCCTTTGAAGAATGTCCTTTGACAATTTCCCATAATTCCATGTAAAATTCTAAAATCAAGTGAGTTTCCATGTCATATTTTGTTGTTATACCTAAATAGAAGTATGCCCACCTCTCCCCAGGAAAATATTAGAAAGATAATAAAAACTAATTCAAAAATTTACCATCCTTTAAAGAATTTCCTTTTACAATTTCCCATATTTCCATTTACTCCAAAATACGGTGTCTTTTTACCAACTCTTTACCAGGTGGTTTGTCCATGAAATAAGTCCCAAAATCACTTGAACTCATTCTCAAGGAAATATTAAACAGATAAAAGGAAATATTATGGAGTGACATACAGGACAAAATCAACATATTATAAATATCCCTGATGACCAACCTGGTTCTGATATTCTCCAAACTAATCAAACATATTTTATCAAGAGTTTTAAAGCCTGTATTTGCTCTCGGTAGACAATTTATATCCCCTTACAAGTAAATTTTATTGTGTACAAATATTTGTCTGCTTGTTATATATGTTGAGTATTTCCTTTATCTGACAATTTTTAATAAAGATTAAATATTTAAATATTTTACAACAACTTCTAACAATAGGATGTTTAATTTTAACAAGATAAGGTCAACATAATTTATGGATCGGTAAAGATTGGGGAGGGTGTGTGTGTGAGAGAGAAAGAACAAAATTTAAAAAGAAAAGTGCCTTCTATTTCTCTTTATACCTACTTGCTAGCTAAGTAACAAACTTAAAATGTAAATAAATAATAGCTTCAAGAGGTTTTACACTCTAAATGGTAAAACATGGGGTAACACAATTAAAGATTGGGCGTAGAGGGAGAGAGAGAGAGCAAGAGAGAGAGAGAGAGAGAGAGAGAGAGAGAGAGAGAGAGAGAGAGAGAGAGAGATATTAAAAATTGCCTTTTTTTCCTTTTTACCTACTTGTTAGTGTTAGCTAGATAACAAGCTTCTTGAACAAGTTAACAAATAAATACAAAGAGTTGATACTTTAACATGAGTAACATGTACACATGTGGTCATCATAATTTATGACTTTATATGATTTTTTTATTTAGTACTATTAAGTAATGTCAAGCAACAGAAAATATCTTATACAATTGTTTGGGGGGAGGGGGTTATGTTGCATTTTACAGCTTTAATTCTTTGGAACAAAATAAATGCTCAAAAGGAAGTCATGGTAACTGGGTAGTAGAATCATTTTGAGTGGTTTTATTTTTCATATCGAGGCAGTCTGCTCTGGAATGGTAGAAGAAACCAGAGTGCCTGAAGAAAAAAATCCATCTTCAGCAATCAAACTAACAAAACAACTATAATGTTGTGCTATCTTCTAAGATGCTCTTTCTTTTGTCAAGAAAGTGTTGTGTCGTGTAGAGTTGTATTGTGTTGTGTTGTGTTCTGCTGTTGCATTGTGTTGTGTTGTGTTGTTGCATTGTGTTGTGTTGCGTTGTACTGTGTTGCATTATGTTGTGTTGTGTTGCGTTGTGTTGTTATGTTGTGTAGAGTTGTGTTGTGTTCTGCTGTTGTGTTGCATTGTGTTGTGTTGTGTTGTGTTGTGTTGTGTTGCGTTGTGTTGCATTGTGTTGTCTTGTGTTTCATTGCGGTGTGTTGTGTTGTGTTGTGTTCTGCTATTGTGTTGTGTTGTGTTGTGTTGTGTTGTGTTGTGTTGCATTGCATTGGGTTGGGTTGGGTTGTGTTGTGTTGTGTTCTGCTGTTGCGTTGTGTTGTGTTGTGTTGTGTTGTGCTGTATTGTGCTCTGTCATGGCATGTTATATTCTAGTATGCTCTTTCATTTGCCATTTCAAGTATGTGTTGTTCAACAGTCCATTTTGTTTGATCATTGCCTTTAGAATGAGCATCTGATACAGAGAGACAGATTTTGGTCTTTCTAATAAAGACTGAAGAATTGTTTTTGAAACAGAATAAAATAACTTAGTCAATTGATCAAAAGCCACAAAATAATTTGTTTTTAATTTTACTTCCAATAAATGACAAAATAGGAAACACATAAATACCTATCTATCTAACTGCTAATGATTTTATATGGATTATTTTTAACGATCGAGATAGGACTAAAATTGCCTCCCTTATCAGTAATACACCTGAGTAACTCTGTCTTCCATTAATCAAACTGAAGACACGAATGTCAACATAAAATCCATCATATCGTAGTTTTAGATGTAATTGGATTACCAAGTTCAGAGGAAGTGCCGTTGTCTCAAGTCACCAAAAAATGACGCATAATGTCAATACCAACAGGAAACCGACGTCCATCAGAAACATACAACTTAACATGTACCATATAAAAATTTATGGTAAAATTATCACAAAGATTAAAAAACAATAAATTTTTAGTTTAATTGAAGTTACCATGGCAACGGTCTTGGAAACAAGCATCTATTTCAGGATCATTAAATAAAAAGTGACATGAAATCGACGAAGTTTATGACTCAAATGCAATCATGTGATCGGACTATATTGGATACAAACATGCAAAGATTCCAAATATAACCAAATACGTAACAAACTTGATTGAAATTGATTTCCAGTTTAGGGTTATCAGGAAAATAGAAAAGTAAGAATCTTAAGGTTATAATGATGGCAATGCCGGCCAACTTATCAGAATTAATATCATATAGTCATGATGTCATACAACTTACTTTCAGCTGTTTAAACTCGTTGATAATCAAGTTTAGTGTTATTATGGACCAGATACAAATACAGACTTTGATCAATAGATTATTTAGCATCTGTTGCACAATTTAATCAATTAATTACTTACTGGCCGAGTTCTCCATACAAACAATACTAATTTTATTGTAAAAGGCTGTTTTTTTTCACAAGGGGAATTTTTTATGCAAAATTTTATTTTTGTCCCATAAGAGGTGATAGAAATTATCATACTGATGATGATGATGATGGTGATGATGATGATGATGATGATGATGATGATCTGCATTGGTAACCGATAGGCAATGCGTTTTGAGTGGGGATATTCTAGAACTGTACATAATAAATTGGAAGCCTCAGTGGCCAGTTTTCTAAAGGACTGGCTTACAGATTATTGTGCCTCTGACTGCCTATTCTTGAATCCCACTTCTAGCTCCTAGTGTGAGAAAAAGTTGTCAGTTTGCTTCCTGAAGGTCAGTGGTTTCATCTGGATACACCGTTTTCCCCCAGCATTCCTGTACCGACCACTTGGATATAAGTGAAAGAATCTTGACAGAGGCCTAAAACACCATTACTCCACTTGAAACTCAACATAATATATTATTTCACACAGATTTCAGATGTGATGATGATGATGATGATGATGATGATGATGATGATGATGATGATGATGATGATGATGATGATGATTAGGTTGACAACGACAACAACGGTCATGACAAGGACGAGGACGACGATGATGATGTAGTGAAAGTTACTCGAGCACCTTCCAACCCCCATTCTCTATCTCACTGAGTTCTGTTTTTCTTTCTCTCTCTACACAGTCTTTGTACGTAACCTTACAACTATACTCTCTATACAACATTGTAACTATAATTTACAAATTACATGTCGGTAATTAAATTAGCCTCAATATGTTCTTCAGAATTTATCAAATACACGGGAAGAAAAATCAATGTATCTACTACAAGTAATTGAAGGAGAATTAAATTAATTAAATTTTCTTCTGGAAATATCGACTCATTTATTTATTACATAAGAGTCCTAAATCTAATATCTTCGAGTTTCTAGCTGGTACGAATGTAAAAATAGAAACTAAAGGTTTCAAGATGTCTGACCATCATAATTATTCATCACTGTTGAAATAATTAAATTTTACCAAAATGTTTAAATATTCATTGACCAAAAAATTTTAAAATTTGATGCTGATGGTCATTTTTTAGTTTCTAGCTGGTCCAGATGTAAAAATAGAAACAAAAAGTTTCAAGCTGTCTGACCATCATAATTATTTATCATTGACATAAAAAAAAAATTAATTTGAAAATTTAACAAAATCTTTTTAAATTTGTTCATCAAGAAAAACTGACTTAAAATTTCAACATTTTGATGCTGATTGCCATTGTTAAAATATATACAACATTTCTCACACATATACATCCCGTGTTTTACCTGTTAAAGATTTTTCTGCCTTACCCTAGGGTAAAGACAAGCTACACACACTATGACATCATAATTGCCACCTTACTAATTAAGAGTAACATCACTGTTTTGGTAAATACAAAATAGCAATATATATTGGATATTGAAGAAAAAACCAACCCCTATTATGTAGTGGAGACATAGAATTTTCAACCTTTGGATTGAGATTCTTTTTTTCCATTCTGTTCTTTTTTAATGCTCTTATTAGTTAAGGTCTTGTCATCCCTTTGTGCTCCTTATGTTTATCATTTAAGTTGCTTACTGTTCCAGAGCAACCAGTCTCACTTAACTGGTGGAAGTTCAAGTATTTAACTTGGATTACCAGATTTCAATGTATTTACATTGGTTTAGATTGGTATTTGAACACGGACCAGCAAGTTTGTTCTTGAAAAATAACTCTTTTAAAACCTTGATTATCAAGTCATCCATTTTATTTAATTATTGTTTTTTTTTCTTTTTTAATTTAAAAAAAAATTGTCACCTCCATATAAATATAAATATTATTATTATTACTTAAAACGTGCATTGCAAAAAAAAAAACTGAATAAATAAAAAATAAATTAAAAAATAATAATAATAAAATTGACACTATATTTAACTAGAGAATATTCTGAAATTTTGACCCAACAACAAAAAGTTGTATTTTCACAACATTTAAAGTTAAACTTACATCAGGGCTTCCAAAGAGTGATGGAGTTCCACAGTTCCAGCAATCTTGTCTGCATACCTGTCCACATCTCTGGGTAGGACCTCAATGTCGATGGAGCAGACGGTCGTCCTGGCTTCGTAAGTATCCAGAATGGCTATGTAGACATACACTGAAATTGGAAGAAACAAGCCAACATTGTCAATATTTATACGTAGAGAATGCAGAAAAATCTATAACTAAATCTAGCTTTATGTTATACCATTAAAGGGATATAGTCATACTGCGCTGGACAGCCGGAGTCATAGCGAGCGAGATTTAAACAACTAAAGTCTGTTTCAAAAACTGATGAGTGCAATATGAATCAGACTTTTAATTTGATTTCATGTGAACACATATGTGTAATGCATGTATGTAAAGTATATACATGTACAGTCAAACCTGCCTTTAAGGCCACCTCTATACATGGTTCACCTGCTTTTAAAGGCCAGTAAAATTAATCACTGTTGATTCATGTCACTTGAACATGTGTATAAAGTCCACCTGTGCATAAAGGCCACTTTTACTGGTTAGCTTGGGTAGCCTTTATAGACAAGTTTGACTGTACTTTATTTTTAAGGGATATTGTTTGTTATTTTGCTACACAGTTGGCAAGCGAGATTTAAAGAACTATTGTCTGTTTTCTGAAAAATTAGGAGTGCAACATGAATCAATGTCTGGGCTTCTATTGAGTACACATGTGCATTTGAAACATATGCATATACACATGTACATATGTGTACTTTACTTTTATACCATAAAAGTGATATTGTTGATTTGCTACACAGTTGGAAAAGAAGATTAAATGAATTGGCATCCTTTTAAAAAAATGAGCAGTGCAATGCCAATCAAACTTTTAATACCCCCTGCCAAAAATATCTAGTACCCCCTGCCAGAAAATATCTAGTACCCCTTGCCAGAAAATATCTAATTTTATTGTGATGTGTACTATTATGCTCAACAAAATGCTCTTTTCTTGTCATTATTGATAATTTCCACTATTTTTTTGAAATACTTTTGAAATAAAGTATGGAGAATTAATCTGGACAAATATTTTTAAAGGTCCATAACTCCAAGGAAAATAGGTAAACAAACTCAGGTAAAGATCGTGTGCTTTTCCTTTCCCTGTCGATACTGTCCACTAAGTTGTGTAAACTTCTGATAAACTGTTTTGGAGATTTACTCCAGACAAGATTTTCCAATTGAAAAGGGCCATAACTCAAGAGAAATTTGCTCACCAACTTGGGATAATATCATTTTAGTTTTCAACCCAGTGTTCTAAACTAACCAAATTAAAAGCTTTTATATTTTACCGAAGATTATGTTTTATAGAACTGTTTCTTACCAAATACCTCTGCCCTAACTAAGATTTGACCTTGATTTGACGTTCACACACAATGCAGCCAGTGACACATTATCTCATGTTGGTATGTAATAGGAAAAAGTTTCATCAATCCATAGACATGAATGATATGGAGCAGACATGTTTTTACATAGATAAACAGACACACAGAAAAGGAAGGTTAGAACAATTTAAACTTCCTGATAAAATTAAATCAATCATAAGTTTTAAATAAGCTAGCCAGTGTAAACCTTAAATCTTCAAGTTTTAAATAAGCTAGCCAGTGTAAACCTTAAATCTTCAAGTTTTAAATAAGCTAGCCAGTGTAAACCTTAAATCTTCAAGTTTTAAATAAGCTAGCCAGTGTAAACCTTAAATCTTCAAGGATCAGTTTATAAATAGACAAGAAAATAAAAGTGTAACTGGGGAGAAAAAATGAAATACAGATTACAGCTCAAAGTAAATTTTAAAACAATACTTATAACAGTATTTTTTATTATTATTTTTTTTTTTAGAAAATGATTTTTTTTTAGAAAATGATTTTTTTTTTAAGAAAAAGAACTTTTTTAATAGAAAATGGCATGTTATTATAAATATGTCTTTGTAGGTATATCTTAATGAGTTTTCTCTATATTTTAGTAATTCATTAATGAAAACATTAAAAGTCTCAAAAGTATGTCATTTGGTGTGTGCATGTGTGTGTGTCTGTGTCTGTGTGTTACAAGTATCAGGAGAAAAAAGGAAAAACAAATGATTTTTCTATCATTAACCCACCTAGAGAGCAATTTGTCTACGATTTAATATTGCTACACGACGGCGTTTCAGTTTCGGTATTGATTAAGATCAAGATGTTTTTCTAAAATGAATTCCCCGATTTAATCATGTCAACTGGCTATGACCAAAACGGAGCTCTTAACTCGCTGTATTCAGCCTCTAATAAACTCTATTACCATAATAAACCCTGAGCTCTTTGATAATGCAAAATGGTATATAGATACAATCTGTAAGCTTAACAATTTATGACCACAAGGCTTAGCCTAGTTCTAATGAAATAAAAAAAAGCATAAGGGTTGGTAATTGATGGTAGCCAATCTTAGCTGCTGTTGAGTCAGCTATTAAGTTGTTAGGTAAATCAGAGCAAAACTGTAATTTAAGCCTTAATGTGTATTATACATAAAAGCCTTACTTGAACAAATAGCTGGTGAGTGTAAGAATTCATTTTAAGGATAACATTTAATGTATTATGACGGCAATACATTATCCAAGTGTTTTAACCCATCTACTTAACAAATTCTTACAGAATCAATATGTATTACTTCACCTTTCACATTTAAGTTACCATGGAAATGACAAATAATTTTCTGGTGGTTTTTTCTCAAAATCCATTTTGAATATTATATGTATAATGGAGATACATTTACTAATTTTAACCTTCTATCCTGTACATGAAATTTCCACCCTATTTGATACTTAAACATTTATGTAACCATGGAAACAGCAGAAATATTTTCTGGTTTTCTCAAAATGGATTTTGAATATTAAATGTATAATGGAGATGCATTAACAAAGTGTCAAATTTAACCTTCTTTACTACCAAATTTTCACAATCAATATAATGCCCTTCACATTTATGTTACCATAGTAACCAAGCAAAATTCTGACTTTCATCTAAATGCATGCAATCACTAAATGCCATTTCATCTTTTGCATTTATGCATTTATGTTACCATAGTAAACAAACATAAAAAATTGATTTATTCCATAAAACCATACTGCCATGAAGATAGAGAGAGAGAGAGAGAGAGAGAGAGAGAGAGAGAGAGAGAGAGAGAGAGAGGGGGAGAGATTCAAACCTAGGCAGTGAGCGGAGATGTGATCCTTAAGACCACCAAGCCATCAAGAAATCAGTAATTTAAAGAGAGAGAGAGAGAGAGAGAGAGAGAGAGACACAGAGAGAGGACTCACAACTTTTATACAAGGCTAAATATTTTCATATATATATATATATATATATATATATACAACTTTCAATTCACTAACCGACAACCACAACCAGGACGGACAAAATGATAATATGTTGGACCAATCAATATTCAAATCCATAAGAGTCCTCGTAACTGTGGAGATTTTCTGTTAATTACCTCACCGGCCTTAATATAATCACTGAGTACCTAAGATAACACTTGAAAGATTTAATACTTTATTTATCAATAAAATTCTCTGGGTAATTACCAACGGACAGCAGTGCCAGGCTTTTCGTGCAGCGGACCAAATTTTACAATTAACACTTGATGACAGAATAGATTAACCATCTAAATGGTCATTAATATGTTTTCCACTGATAAATTCTGAGATTTACAGTTTCTGTTATTTAATCAGTTTTTTCTCTGAAAGAAATAAAAGTCCTTTTTTCCCATTTTCCTGCTTCATTAGCACATTAATGTTATCAGCATGGAAATACAGTTTATATATTTTTTGAAGATAAGAAATTTTTATGTTAATTTCAGTTTTAGTTTTTTTTCATTCTAAAGAGTGCAAAAGTGTACATCTGAGTGTAAGTGTCATATAGGAAGCGGAGTAATGGTTTTTGTATGCCCCAGTCAAGATTCTTTCACTTATATTGAGGCATTCAGTTCTTGAATGAGGAGGAGGAAACTGGAGTGTCCAGAGAATACCACTCACTTTTCAGAAGTGAACTGACAAATTCTGTGAGTGGAGTGAAGAAATGGTATTTTATTCCCAGTCAAGATTATTTCACTTATATTGCAGTTGATACAATGGATTAAACTTGAATGATGAAGAAAACCACTCACTTTTGGGAAGTGAACTTAAAAGTTTCTGAGTGAAGTGAGGTGGAGTGGAGTAATGGTATTTTACATCCAGGCTTGATTCTTCAACTACTTTTTTTTTGAGGTAGTCATTTCTGGGAGAAACCAGAGTGCCTGGAGAAAACCAACGACCTGTAAGCTAACTGAAAAACTTTCTCATACTGCGATCTGCCTCGACAGGAATTCAAGCCTAGGCAGCAAGAGGCACTGTGATCTGTAAGCTGGCATTTTCAGACACTCAGCTACAAAGGCCCCATTAACTGGTAGACTTAGTAAAGAAAAGAACAACCATTATCTCTAGATCCCTTTTTCCAACCTAGCCGGTGAGAGTGACAATGTGAACTGAAGCCAGCACTTTAGACCACTCATCTACTGAGGACCGGATTAACTGGTACACAAAACATGGAAAATATCCACCTTTGATCATTTCAAGGTCCTAGGAGGAGAGAGCCACCATGATACATAAGCAAGTTATTTAGACCTTTCAACCTTTAACTGGTTGTCTAGCATGAAAAAGAACTGCCGCTGATCATTTCAAAGCCCACTATTTTATATATGAATTAACCCTGTATATTTTCACACATAAAGCTGTGTGTATGGTAAATATAATCCTGTTTTATAATAAAAGTTTGTAATAAATCTGATTAATGTGTGAAGAATATATATTTCAAAATCCACAATAAGACTTCATATAACAAGATTAGATGATTTCAACAGCTATCTTAATTCATAAATCAATGTTCTAGGTTTATTTGACCAGCTAAGGCCATCCTGAGAAACTGTTTGTTTCTTGTCCTTTAGCTTATCCGCAATTGTAACTAGTGTTTTGGTTTATAAAACTGGGGTAACTGGTTCCACTGTAGCTCGGTTCAGATGGGTTCCTGATTTTAAGGGTTTTCGAGGGTTCAGTTTTCACAAGTTTCACTCTAATTAATTTTGTACTATTCACAAGTTTCACTGTAGTCAAATTACGACAGGTGTTTGTTTATCAAAGGTCTGTTTTCACAGATTCCACTGTAGTTCAGTTTGAACAGGCTAAGGGATTACTCGTCATCTTTATACTTCCCTGTTAGTCCCATTTAGACAGGTTTTTGCTTTACTCAG
The DNA here is from genome assembly GCA_021292105.1 of Anadara kagoshimensis. Classification (NCBI taxonomy): domain Eukaryota; kingdom Metazoa; phylum Mollusca; class Bivalvia; order Arcoida; family Arcidae; genus Anadara; species Anadara kagoshimensis. The sequence goes on along the minus strand of CM037872.1, from coordinate 38,931,854 downwards.
GGGACTGTTTTCAAAGGTTCTAGTTTTAACAGGATTGTGGTTTATTTCAAAAGTTCCATTGTAGCTCAGTTTAGTCAGGTTTTTGGTTTACTCAGGGGCCAGTTTTCACAAGTTCCACTGAGATAAAGGGATTACTTGTTAACTTTTATAGGTCCTTTTGTAGTCCAGTTTAGACAGGCCTTGGTGTGTGGTTGGACTGTATTTAGGTTTTAAAGGTTACACATACGGTCAGTTCAGACAGGTTTTCAGTTTACTCAGGGTTCAGTCTTCACAGACTACACTGTGGTACATACACATTTCACAGAACTACATAAGAAAATACTGATCTTACTTACTCTTGGGTCAGTTAACAGGCAACAATTACGTTTATGGCCTGGCCTTAATTGATGAGCTAGATGTCCGAGATTTATCTGACCAGATGTACAGATATAAAGGAAGATAGAGGTGCATTGATTTGTTTATGAGGAGTGAACTTCAGCAATAAAAATTTGTGCTTTCCTTACAATCACTGTGTTATTGATTAAACAGTATTGATTAGGGGAAGTTCTTATAACGTAGAGACCACTAACTTGGTCAGCATTGACCGACATGAATGACCAACAGTGTGGGAGGAAGTACAGCTATTAAACTGATGAAAAATGACCATATTAGTTTTATATGTAATAAAAAGAACTGTGAGGAGTAGTTTTATCTGGTTAGAAGTTCACAACTTAAGTTCATTAATTATAGGGTACAATCAAACCTGTCTATAAAGGCCACTCAAGGAACCTGTAAAAGTGGCCTGTGGGCATGTGGTTTTTATATACAGGTCAAATAATATGAATAAAGAACAATTAAGAAACAATTCTACTGGCCTTTATAAGCAGTTGGTCCTTATATAGAGGTGGACTTTAAGGCAGACTGGACTGTACTTTCAGTGAAGCCTGTTAAAGTAACCCCCTCAATATAAAGAATACACATTTATACAGTAAAACCTGTTATAGTCATTATCTAATTAGGCTACCTGTCCATAGAATTGAACCTGCTTTAGCCACACTTCATAATGAATATATATTTCACTTATATTGAGACATTACCAGCTGTAAGTGAATTGGCTGAAATTTTTACCTTTGCAATGTGTTCAGGGCATTGCACAAGGAGGGTCAATGACACTAGTATAAATTTTTAAGGTCTCCTTCAAAAGACTAGTGAGTTCTAAAAGCTGGGTCAGCTTGGCAAAAGAACAGTCATTGCCTATTTTCAAGACTTGGTCAGAACCAGCTAGGGTTCTAACACCTACCTCCCACATACAGAGCAAACACTTATAATTAATGATCTAATGACAATTACTGGCATAAAATACCAAATTTTGAGTTTTCATCAGATCATTAAAGTACCTTTTCTTATGATTCAAAAATGTATAACTTGTCTTAAAATTTGCCTATTTGACATCACTATGGTAACTCTCAATACACATGTAACTTACATAAACCGTATATGAAATAAATTGTAAAATTCTCACCTTTATTGTCATTTTTTGGATTCCCTGCAGGTAAAGTAAAATGTATGTCTTGATTTTGTCCCCTATATATCACATATTTTGTGTCGTTTACATTCAGATTGTAGCTGACTTCATATTGAAATGGCAAATCCTAGACAAAATAAAAAAGGTCATGGTTATTTAAAATATCTTGATATACTTGAGATATATATATCCTACACAAATCCAATTCTGACTACATTTTTTACAATAACCATGAGAGAAATTTTCATAGTTCCATTTTTCTTTCATTTTTTATTTTGATTTCTCATGCAATGGTTGTTTAGCTAGCTAAACAGGAGGTGTTTACCATTCCAGAGCACCCTTTTCACTTCCCTTGTCCAAGTTCATGTGTTTGAATTTGCCTGTTTTCAAAGTTTTGCTTTGCTTTATGGATTGGGATTTTGACATGGACTGGTAAATTTGTGTTTGACTACATGCACATATTACATGAAAATTTCACACAATATTATTCAAATAACACTTAATTATCAACTAGTGAAAAATTTTATGGGCCGACTGCAGTGGCGTAATGGTGATCTACCTCGAAACACCAAGCAAATAAAACCCAAGTCATCTCTTGAGAGTCAAAATACCCCAATTTAAATTTGACCTTGTGACCTTGACATTTGACCTACACACCTAGATATGGTAAATGACACATCGTCTCAACTTGATTTACAATTGTGCATCGATTTAAATCCATCCATAATGTGAAAATTTGGAGTGGACGTGATTCTACACAGTCAAACATGGTGATTATTATACACCCCTCTCAAACTAAGTTTGCAAGAACATAATATGAGTTATACAGGGTTACGGTATGTTACACAGCCACACGTATCCTGTCAAAGATTTATGTACCCTGAGCCACTGACATACCTTGTCACCATGTTTGTTTACCATGATTAGACTTTCACTTTATAGGAGTTACTTCCCTTTTACCACTAAACGTCATGTGCACTTAATATGTACCATGGCAGATTTCTTAACATAGTTCTATGTACCCTGACAAGTTAACAAATCCCTATTCAAGACTTTTCTTTGAAAGAGGACAAATTGATTTATACATATATCCACTTACATCGTCCCTCCATTCCCTGCAGTAAACACGGAACACTGTCTTTATTTCCTCACCAGAGCTGGGATTGATCTCACATGCTCCACGACTAGGACTTTTATTAACCTTAAATGTTGTGATAGCACGCCCTTCTACACTACCATCTGAAAAATAGAAAATAAATATTTGATGCACTTTGATCTTAACACAAAAATGACTCCCAAACCACAACCAGTTTGCAAGGCCGAGGCTGGAGATTTTAAAAAAGGATTAATCATTTTCAAACATGAATGTCTAAAATTTTATGAAATTAAATACTTCAAAATTTAGCAAAAATTCTAATCAGCCATTTTTTGAAAATTTACTTTTCAAAAATTTTAAATACAGGTCTTGCTAAGATTTTAGTGTTCAAATGTAATTGAATAACACTACAGGATCTGATCATGTACAAACAAACTTAACTGGCAAGAGTCACCAGAATTTGACAGAGCACCCTTTAAACCTGTGACTACCACCAAGTCCTGTATGTTGCAACAAAACTTGAAAGTGGGAGGTGAACATCCTTTCACCAATTATTTTACTTATCAATAGGATAATATCAATCATTCTGGATACTTGTGATTTTTGTCTGATCAATGCAGCAAAAAGAAGATAAATATTAAACAATTGAAATATCGCCAGCCATGCCCACAATGTTCCGACAAAGACCGGGCATGCTTGAATTACACACAAAAAGAATGAAAACTCTACCTGAATTGTGACATTTAATGACGTCACTTACACTAGTATGTCATTAGTTGCTGTGATGCTGCTTTGGTCCCATGATGGCGGCCTTTGTCGGAACATTGTTGGCATGGCCGGCGATCCGTCAATTGTTTAAAACAACATGTTTTACCATTACATTTATGCCTGAAGTTTCTTCACTTCAAACATTGAACTCTGAGTATTAAATCTATGCAAAAGTAATAATTGAAACAGTTGTCCTTGGAAACTGATATCAGATTGTCTCACATTAAATAAGACTTCATCTTCTTTGAACAATGAACTCAAAAACGATGTGTACACTGAAACAGCTAGTACTACACATGTCTAACTCTAAGTATCAAATGTTGCTTTCTACATACGAGCATGAAGAATCAAAATCATTATTTCTAGCAAAAAAGATTTTTAAAATGTTCTATATTTTACGCCATTCATGAAAGTGAACACTTTTTTTCCATTTTAAGAGTTAAATAATTCTTTTTAATGTAAAAGTGACTTTCTTGTTCTTGTATTGAATTTTTTGTGTATCAAATGTTGTTTTCTATATACAGGCATAAATAATCAAAACTGGGTTTCCTTGAAAAATCAATTTTTAAAATGTTTTATATTTTATGCCGCTCATGAAAACAATCTCTTTTTCCATTTAAACAGATGAATAATTGTTGTAATAAAAATAGTTAAACTGACTTTTTTCTTCTTGTATTGAAGTCTTGTGTATCAAATTTTGCTTTCTACATAAGAGCATGAGTAATGAAAATTGGTATTCCTTGAAAAAAAGGTTTTAAAATGTTGTATATTTTATGCCACTCATGAAAATGAAAACTTTTTATTCTTTAAACAGTTGAATAATTTTTTCAATGTAAAAGTGGCAATCATGAATAATCAATTTTGGTATTCCTTGAAAGAGATTTTAAAATGTGGTACATTTTATGCCACTTGTGAAAACAAATCCTTTAAACAGTAGAATTTTTTTTTAATGTAAAAGTGGCAATCATAAAAAATCAAATTTGGTATTCCTTGAAACAGATTTTAAGATGTGGTACATTTTATGCCACTCGTGGAAACAAATCCTTTTTACCTTTAAACAGTTGACTAGTTCTGTTAATGTAAGAGTGTAATCAAAATGGAGATTACTTAGACACTGACAATGAACACCCTAATCACAGTTACACCTTGATAAACAACGATCAAAATGGAGATTACTTAGACACTGACAATGAACACCCTAATCACAATTACACCTTGATAAACAACGATCAAAATGGAGATTACTTAGAAACTGACAATGAACACCCTAATCACAATTACACCTTGATAATCAACGATCAAAATGGTGATTACTTAGACACTGACAATGAACACCCTAATCACAATTACACCTTGATAATCAACGATCAAGATGGAGATTACTTAGACACTGACAATGAACACCCTAATCACAATTACACCTTGATAATCAACGATCAAAATGGAGATTACTAAGACACTGACAATGAACACCCTAATCACAATTACACCTTGATAATCAACGATCAAAATGGAGATTACTTAGACACTGACAATGAACACCTTAATCACAATTACACCTTGATAATCAACGATCAAAATGGAGATTACTTAGAAACTGACAATGAACACCCTAATCACAATTACACCTTGATAATCAATGATCAAAATGGAGATTACTTAGACACTGACAATGAACACCCTAATCACAATTACACCTTGATAATCAATGATCAAGAAGATGGAGATTACTTAGAAACTGACAATGAACACCCTAATCACAATTACACCTTGATAATCAACGATCAAAATGGAGATTACTTAGACACTGACAATGAACACCCTAATCACAATTACACCTTGATAATCAACGATCAAAATGGAGATTACTAAGACACTGACAATGAACACCCTAATCACAATTACACCTTGATAATCAACGATCAAAATGGAGATTACTTAGACACTGACAATGAACACCTTAATCACAATTACACCTTGATAATCAACGATCAAAATGGAGATTACTTAGAAACTGACAATGAACACCCTAATCACAATTACACCTTGATAATCAATGATCAAAATGGAGATTACTTAGACACTGACAATGAACACCCTAATCACAATTACACCTTGATAATCAATGATCAAGAATGGAGATTACTTAGAAACTGACAATGAACACCCTAATCACAATTACACCTTGATAATCAACGATCAAAATGGAGATTACTTAGACACTGACAATGAACACCCTAATCACAATTACACCTTGATAATCAACGATCAAAATTGAGATTACTTAGAAACTGACAATGAACACCCTAATCACAATTACACCTTGATAATCAACGATCAAAATGGAGATTACTTAGAAACTGACAATGAACACCCTAATCACAATTACACCTTGATAATCAACGATCAAAATGGAGATTACTTAGAAACTGACAATGAACACCCTAATCACAATTACACCTTGATAATCAACGATCAAAATGGAGATTACTAAGACACTGACAATGAACACCCTAATCACAATTACACCTTGATAATCAACGATCAAAATGGAGATTACTTAGAAACTGACAATGAACACCCTAATCACAATTACACCTTGATAATCAACGATCAAAATGGTGATTACTTAGACACTGACAATGAACACCCTAATCACAATTACACCTTGATAATCAACGATCAAAATGGAGATTACTAAGACACTGACAATGAACACCCTAATCACAATTACACCTTGATAATCAACGATCAAAATGGAGATTACTTAGAAACTGACAATGAACACCCTAATCACAATTACACCTTGATAATCAATGATCAAAATGGAGATTACTTAGACACTGACAATGAACACCCTAATCACAATTACACCTTGATAATCAATGATCAAGAAGATGGAGATTACTTAGAAACTGACAATGAACACCCTAATCACAATTACACCTTGATAATCAACGATCAAAATGGAGATTACTAAGACACTGACAATGAACACCCTAATCACAATTACACCTTGATAATCAACGATCAAAATGGAGATTACTTAGAAACTGACAATGAACACCCTAATCACAATTACACCTTGATAATCAACGATCAAAATGGTGATTACTTAGACACTGACAATGAACACCCTAATCACAATTACACCTTGATAATCAACGATCAAAATGGAGATTACTTAGACACTGACAATGAACACCCTAATCACAATTACACCTTGATAATCAACGATCAAAATTGAGATTACTTAGAAACTGACAATGAACACCCTAATCACAATTACACCTTGATAATCAACGATCAAAATGGAGATTACTTAGAAACTGACAATGAACACCCTAATCACAATTACACCTTGATAATCAACGATCAAAATGGAGATTACTTAGAAACTGACAATGAACACCCTAATCACAATTACACCTTGATAATCAACGATCAAAATGGAGATTACTAAGACACTGACAATGAACACCCTAATCACAATTACACCTTGATAATCAACGATCAAAATGGAGATTACTTAGAACTGACAATGAACACCCTAATCACAATTACACCTTGATAATCAACGATCAAAATGGTGATTACTTAGACACTGACAATGAACACCCTAATCACAATTACACCTTGATAATCAACGATCAAAATGGAGATTACTAAGACACTGACAATGAACACCCTAATCACAATTACACCTTGATAATCAACGATGCTAATTTGATTTACTGCCTCTAAGAGAATTGCAAAATTAAATTATAAGAAAAAAGACCTTTCACAACATTTTACCATTGCTACTAAATGGTAATAGAATCTTTAATCCAAAGCTGGTGAAATGGTTTTTAAATGCAAAATCTGAATTTCAATTTATATTATTAATTGAAAAATGATGACATGCAGAATTAGAGATTTAGAGAATAGTTTTCATCATAATGGATATCAGGGGATTCATGTTATAAATTATATATCCAATCAATTTTGAATTTAACCATGACAAATGTTTTGGGATTTTTTTTTGAGTAACACATTGTCAAGATTTTTTCTATTATTTTTATTTAAAGTGAAAAGAGAATTCATTAGTTACTTTTTACTAAATTATATTTTTATTTATTTTTATATACATAAAATGAGAAGGTTTGGACAAAATAAAATTAAATGCATAAAATAATTCATACTCAAAATAAGCTAAGAAGATTTTGACAAACAATAGTTTGTATAAATAATTAATACTCAAAATAAAATGAGAAGGTTTTGACAAAAAATAATTGCTGTATCAAATAATTCATATTCAAATTTTCCAATTCATAACCGGCATATCAGTTTCATTTACACTCAAAAAGTAATTAATATCACTCTCACTGAAACAATTTATTTTTAACTAGATCATATTGAAGACGTAATAAGGGGTATGAATTTCAATATTACCATAACATTCAAATAAAATGAAAATAAAATATTGGTTTTGACATGGATTAATATCATGTTTTCTTCTCTGAATTTAAATAACAAGCTACTTGACAGGCATGAAAAATGAGATCTGTTTAGGAAGGAGTGCTTTAAGCCACATCAGAATTATTCCAGCTTTTCTGTTTTACTCATTTTTTTCTCAATTATGGTGAATTCTTAACATTCTAAAAAAAGTTATTTTTGAAATATGTTGTCAAATGAAATTAAAATTTAGTTTTGTATTATAAATCATCTTAAAAATTAATATTCCATATTTGATGATTGATTTTTTAATGAATGGGGTTTTACATCCCAGTAAAGAATATTTCACTTTTATCAAGATGTCACCAACTTCTGGTGAAGTTGAAGAAATTTTGACTTTTACAAGTACAGGATGGGTTCTTTGGCATGCCATGGGGCATCAAATTTTCTATCATCACAAAAATTGCTAAAATCTGTACACCTCTAAAATGAACATGTTAACAGTATTGTTTTTAGTTGATAGGGGCATCTAAATTCTAGTTTACCATAGGATTCAGAAAACTGGAAAACAAAAAATAAATGTTTTTTTTTCTTTCTATTGAATAACAAAATGTAATCTTGTATGTAGTTAATAAGTAAGAGTAATGAAACGCCAGAACGCACAGAGAGCGCGGCCGCCATATACATAAATCTACTTAACTGACAATATCCTCTCTTTACACGGAAATGAGAAATTGCTACTTCAATAGGTTTTCATTAGAATTACGGAGATATATTACTTGGACAAAAAGAACACAACATCCTATAAAAATCAGCTTAATTTTAAATTAATACATCAAACTCGGGTATCTTAAGCCTTTAGTTACATTGTGATTAAATCAAAACCGGTGTAATGCATCTTTTTTACGATATTTTAATGTTGCCGTTACGAGAAATGCACGGCATCGTAATTGTCGGCAGCCAATCATGAAATGCAGGCTTTCAGGATTGAATGAATATAAAATATGGATGGAATTATGTGATTTAATTAAATATTATCAGGAAATGAAGAAATGGAACTGGTTAGAAAACTTAACGATGTAATCAAATCATGAAATACACAGTTTATAAGGCATCAGTAAATCTGCTCGTTGTTTTACGATCTCGTCATGGGAACAATTTTATTAGCGATTTTGTTGCCATTTTGAGGTAATACTTACATTTTATTCTGATATATAAAATTATATTATCCCTACTTTAATAAAATAGACTACTTTACCATAATGGAAAAAAAATTGGGGGTAAAAAATGAAATTATTTTTCCATTTCTAAATGTATATTATATGGTACATACTCTGGTTTCAAATTGGAAGATGGACATTAAGAACATAAGTTTTCTAATTAGCTAAAGAGGAGTGTTTTATATGAAGACTGGTGATCAGTGGTCTAACTCATCAATATAAGATAACAACATCTCTTTTTGCCTAAGGGGGGGGGAGACCTTGGTGACTGAGTGGTCTTACAATCTGTAGATTAATAGAATCAATCTTACACCGGTAACAGGGTAAGACAGAGATATCTCAAACATGGATGAATATTTTCCTGTCCGGAACAAGCTTTAGCGAGTTCTGGTCATTGAAAATATTCATCCGAGTTTGAGATATCTCTGTCTTATCCTGTTACTGGTGTAGGATTCTTTTTCTCACTCATTTGCAACATAAAACATGATTTGTAAACAAAATATTGCACCAAAATGTTCAGTTTTCATGTCATCATCAGTGCCTGCTGAAAATGACCTAATCACATTTTGTTGACATTCTCACATAAAATGATTGTGACATCATCAATTATGAGTGTGTAAGTGATTGTGATGTTGAGAAATTGTTGGTTGATTTCGGAACTTTTCTCAACATATTAAGTCTTCCCAACGATAAATCCAGAGCAGGTATAACTACGCGGGAAATTCAGCCGGTAGACTGTCTCAACCCTAGGATGAGACAAGGAAATCCCACATGGGTAAAAACGCGGGATTTCCATGTCACAGATGTGAGAATAAATCTTCTTACTGCCTCGGGAGACCTCAACGGGCGATTCTTCTAAAGAGTCAACTTAAGAGTACAATGTCTCTTATGGTCAGGGGTGAGGGGTGATGCTGGTGTGTGTGGGGGAGGGGGGTTCTTGGTGGCCAAGAAGTTATCTGACAATGTAAAACAACAATTTACAAATTAATTGTCTCTTACTGTCCGGGGGATTTCAGCGGCAAAGTGATCTATAGCATCGCCTCTTATGGTCTAGGTTCAAATCTTGGTGTGAGGAATTTTCCAGTTCATTTGCTAATGATCGCCAATTTTCTCCAGAGACTAGTTTCCTCCCATCATTCATAAACCGACCCCTTCGATATAGGCCAAAACAAATTTGACTCTGACATAAAACACCATTAGTACACAACTCTCCCAACATTATATCATCGAGACTTACCACTGAATATACAATTTAAATACTTTCGCTAATTTTGCAAAAAAATATTTCCAGGCATCTTGTAGCATTTTGGCTTCAAAGTTATTCAGGAATTTTCAAATTTGACACAGTGAAAATGTCAGATTTTATTTTCCAACATAGAAGTATATCTAATAATATACATTCTAATTATACAGACATACACACACAAAAATAAATAAATAAATAAATAAATAAATAAATAAATAAATAAATAAATAAATAAGCATTTAGAGAGTACTCTCATGCAACATTCTAAGTACCCTTCCTGCCAAAGGAAAACCAAAAAACACATATTAAAACAAACAAAGCAAAGATATGAATGAACACAGAATAAATTACATGAATGAGAGAGAGAGAGAAGAGAGAGAGAGAGAGAGAGAGAGAGGGAGGAGAGAGAGAGAGATAATAAAAATAAACAAACATTACCTTTAGCTTTGACCAAAGCTGACACAGCATATGTTCTGCCTTGACGAAGTGAGCCAGGATTTATAACCAGGGACTGTTGATTTAAACCAGTAGAGGTTAGTGGTTTAAAGTTTTGTAAAATTCTTTTTCTATCCAATATTAATTCTTTGGTTTTGGTTTGCTTTTCATATTTGTCAAAGAGTGGATCAAAACCGTTAACTTCTCCTATTAAAACAGAATCAAAATTAGTTTTGTGAAACATCCAATCAGTCACTTACTTACTGTTGAAACCATTCTGTTTGTGACAGTGATTAACTCTTTATTTCCATAGAAAATTAAATAAACTTGAAAAAAGATTGATATTTTTACTTACTTGTACCTAGTTGTAACAGGAAATCTGTATGCGCATCCGCGATTAGCCTAGAATATATCTGCCCATAGTAAAATGTTGGAGCTATGGGGATTCAACATGCTGAAAAACCACACAAATGGCAAGTCCTGTTGCATAAAAGGACATCACATAACATTGCCATTTTAGCCTTGTAAAACCTCCATAACACCAACATTTTCCTTTCTACAGAAATACTTTACGACAATCATGGATGCACATACAGATTTTCAGCTACGACTAGGTACAAGTAAGTGAAAAATATCAATCTTTATTCAAATTTATTTAATATTCTATGGAAATAAGGAGTATATCACTGTCACAAACAGAGTGGTTCCTACAGTAAAATAGATCATAGGCAAAATGCATCATTTGTAGTTTGGAATCATAAACAATCACACTTGGAACAAATTCTTATGTGAGAAAGATTGACAGTTTGCTTGCAGAAGGCTGATGGGTTTCTTGGGCACTCCAATTGCATTCATCATCCATCTACTGACCAATTTGATACAAGTGAAAGAATCTTGACTGGCAAGTAAATCTCGATTACTCCACTCTACAGTGTTCAACTATAATATCTACAGTCATATAAGTGACTAATTTCCTGTTTAACTTAAATAAGGTCTGACTTGGGTGAAAAAGTAAAAAGTCATTTTATAAACAAGAAAAGGATACTGTCTACGACATCAAATTGCATTATAAAACTGGGGGTTCTTAGTGGTTAAGTTGCCTAATTCATCAACTTATTGATTGGTGAAGGTTTTAACCCTCTTGCTGCCAAATTTATTTTCAGCACAACATTGGCATTGCCAAATTGAAGTTCACAATGCGAAAAGATATGACATCATATGCCTTTGTAGTCATATGACGTCATTAGTTAATTGTAGATTATAATCTCAATTGTCAACATTTCATTTTTTATTTACTTTACAAAAAGATTATAAGTATCTCTTAGTCTTTTAACCAAAAGTTGTAAATTCAATTTAAAAGACATATGTGTCTGTATAGCAGGCTGTTGGTGAGAATGCATATATCCCTTTGGAAGCAAGAGGGTTAAATAAATCCAGTAGATAGAGTTAGCCCACTTTTTTATTGCAACATTTCTATGGTGTTACTTAATAAAGCTACAGAAATGAAGTCATTTTTTATTTTAATAAAACTTACTTTGTTTGTCTTGATCTTCTTTAAAACCTGCAATAATAAAAATGTTCAATTTTTAAAATTATTCTTTACAATTATGATTTGTTCAAGTCACATAGATGGAGGGCCATAATAACATTTTAAGCCCAGGTCAATAATAAATATACTACAGTGTTTTATGCCTTAGTCAAAATTGACGCATCGCCGGTCACGCCCACAAAGTTCCGACAAAGCCCCGACATGCTTGAATTGGACGCAAAAAGAATGACTGGGCCTGAATTGTGTCATTTAGTGACGTCACTGACACTAGTACGTCATTAGATGCCTTGACACTGCTTTGGTACCGTGATGGTGGCCAGTGTCAGAACATTGTGGGCGTGGTCGGCAAAATGTCAATTGGTCACACAGAATTAAGATAAGACTTTCTTATTGACACCAAAATGGGTGAATTGTGAAAATACCCCCCTCCCGAAATACCAACAATACGATTTAGTGAACATTATCACTCATGAAAAAAAAAAACATGGTTACAGTATCCAAACAATACATGTTTACAAAGAAAATGACCTTTGACACTTACCTTTTCTTCTGTCACCAACTGTACTTCCGACCTCTCCTGGATCACCTTCAATTGGTTCTTGATGAAGATGTCTAGAACTTTTAACATTAGTATTTTCAGACACATCAGACACATGTGGTATGTGGCCCCCTGTAAAAACATAAATTATATAAAATACATGTCAAAATTAAATCAACTTCATAAACTGGCCCTTAATTATTTGAAAAAGCAATTAAGATGTATCCCCATACTTAAATTTTCACATTTTTTCACGTTTTTGAAACATGCACTAATACACAATAAGCACAATATAATTTTCGCTCTGTATTACATTGTAATTTATTCTCAAAGCAAATGACCACAAAATAAGTGAAAATTAGTACACCACAAAAATAAATATGTTTACAGTTTATAAAGGACAAGCATGTTAGGCTCCTCTATCATCTTTGATTTGTACCCCCGATATTTATACCCCCAATATGGCTTTTTTTTATTATTTGCTGTCAAAGAAAAATTTTTACCATTGGTAACATCGAAGGTTAATTTGTTATATAACAACAATTAACATTAATTCTAACCACACAGATTTATTATTGCACCCAGAAATTGCAAATTCAGACTGGTCAAATGACAAGATGTACAGACCCAATGAAGACTTACCCATATTATTTGCTGAATGTTTTGGTGATGATTTTAACTTATTATTACCTCGAGTCTGCCTTCCTAAAACAAACAAAAAGTTGAAACATTTTGATTAAAATCTGTTTAAATTAAAACAACTTCAAACTAGCAAAGGATAAATGAATTTTACCCAATGAAAGCAGAAAAATTCTCATGAAAATCCTCGTAATGAAAATATCAATGAACCAGGTCGGGATATCCCAAATAGGAAATATTATTGCACTGCACTAATAAACACTTGCAATAGAAAAATATTAACTAACACCGGCCTATATACCAATAAGGACCTCTCTCACCACTTGATCACTAAAATACTCCTTGCAGTTAACAAAATTCACTTTTATTACATCAGGACATTAAAGAATCTAACAAACTATTTATTTCTCGAACAGATAAAAGTCAGAGATGTTCTTGGGTGAATCGCTCTCAGATTTTTCAAGCCCTATGACAATACTACCAGGGAAGTAACTTCCCTGTTCGTACAAAAAATATCCTTTTTCTGATTATCGTAAAAATGGTACAATTGATGGGAACATTTAATTTCTATTTAATTCATGAGTGTTAAAAAGACATAAAATAAAACTTTAAAAATATTTTGTTTTGATATAATAAACTTGTAGTTGCAAAGATCATCAACCAAAATCCAAAAACCCTTCAACGAATTTTTTGGCATAGCAATTGGTTAACTTAGAGGTACATAGAACTATGTTCAGGGATGTGCCGGGGTCAATTAATGCACACAAGGTTTAGAGGTAAAAGGGAAGTAATTCATACACTGAGAACGTATAGTTATGGTAAACAAAGATGGCAACAATGTTGGCAAGTCAAACAGAATACAACATCCAAGTTAAACAGATGAAAATATTACCGCTTTGAAGGGTGACAAAAACGTTATACAGGGTTTCTGCAGGTTATATGGCCCCATGTACCATGTCAAAGATCAATGTACCGTACATAAATCTTTTGACTCGATACATGGGGCCTTGTAGCTTGCAAAAACCTGTATAACTTATAATGTATATAATAACTGCATTGAAAAATACTTACATAATTGTCCATCTACGATTTATCACATAGAACTTTTATAGTAAGATATACTTACCATTATTGCCTTTGCCTTCTACTGGAGAATCCCAGGGATTTTTATGTGGACTGACCGACGTAGATTCTGAAATATATAAAATGTACGATGTAAACACAAATATTATAGTGTCCCCATACAAACAGTGATAAACTTTCTCACATTAAGAACTAACTAAGCAGGATTCAAACCTATGCCATAAGACATACTTTGATCCATAAGCAGTTAACTAGAGTTTGTGAATTATGTTTGGAAATATGAGCATGGAGTTATGTCTGGAAACATGAATGAGTGTGTTATGCCTGGAAACATGAATGAGTGTGTTATGTCTGGAAACATGAATGAGTATGTTATGTCTGGAAACATGAATGAGTGTGTTATGTCTGGAAACATGAATGAGTGTGTTATGTCTGGAAACATGAATGAGTGTGTTATGTCTGGAAACATGAATGAGTGTGTTATGTCTGGAAACATTAATGAGTATGTTATGTCTGGAAACATGAATGAGTGTGTTATGTCTGGAAACATGAATGAGTATGTTATGTCTGGACACATGAATGAGTTATGTCTGGACACATGAATGAGTGTGTTATGTCTGGAAACATGAATGAGTGTGTTATGTCTGGAAACATGAATGAGTGAGTTATGTCTGGAAACATGAATGAGTGTGTTATGTCTGGAAACATGAATGAGTGTGTTATGTCTGGAAACATGAATGAGTGTGTTATGTCTGGAAACATGAATGAGTGTGTTATGTCTGGAAACATGAATGAGTGTGTTATGTCTGGAAACATGAATGAGTGTGTTATGTCTGGAAACATGAATGAGTGTGTTATGTCTGGAAACATGAATGAGTATGTTATGTCTGGAAACATGAATGAGTGTGTTATGTCTGGAAACATGAATGAGTATGTTATGTCTGGACACATGAATGAGTTATGTCTGGACACATGAATGAGTGTGTTATGTCTGGAAACATGAATGAGTGTGTTATGTCTGGAAACATGAATGAGTGAGTTATGTCTGGAAACATGAATGAGTGAGTTATGTCTGGAAACATGAATGAGTGTGTTATGTCTGGAAACATTAATGAGTGAGTTATGTCTGGAAACATGAATGAGTGTGTTATGTCTGGAAACATGAATGAGTGAGTTATGTCTGGAAACATGAATGAGTGAGTTATGTCTGGAAACATGAATGAGTGTGTTATGTCTGGAAACATGAATGCGTGTGTTATGTCTGGAAACATGAATGAGTGAGTTATGTCTGGAAACATGAATAAGTGTGTTATGTCTGGAAACATGAATGAGTGTGTTATGTCTGGAAACATGAATGAGTGAGTTATGTCTGGAAACATGAATGAGTGTGTTATGTCTGGAAACATGAATGAGTGTGTTATGTCTGGAAACATGAATGAGTGTGTTATGTCTGGAAACATGAATGAGTATGTTATGTCTGGAAACATGAATGAGTATGTTATGTCTGGAAACATGAATGAGTGTGTAATGTTTGGAAATATGAGCATGGAGTTATGTCTGGAAACATGAATGAGTGTGTTATGTCTGGAAACAAGATGAAATGAGTTATGTCTGGAAACATGAATGTGTGTGTTATGTCTGGAAACATGAATGTGTGTGTTATGTCTGGAAACATGAATGAGTGTGTATGTCTGGAAACATGAATGAGTGTGTTATGTCTGAAAACATGAATGATTATGTTATGTCTGGAAACATGAATGAGTGTGTTATGTCTGGAAAAAAAGATGAAGTGAGTTATGTCCGGAAACATAAATGAGTGTGTTATGTCTGGAAACAAGAATGAGTGTATTATGTCTGGAAACATGAATGAGTGAGTTATGTCTGGAAACATGAATGAGTGAGTTATGTCTGGAAACATGAATGAGTATGTTATGTCTGGAAACAAGAATGAGTGTGTTATGTCTGGAAACATGAATGAGTGTGTTATGTCTGGAAACATGAATGAGTGTGTTATGTCTGGAAACATGAATGAGTGAGTTATGTCTGGAAACATGAATGAGTGAGTTATGTCTGGAAACATGAATGAGTGTGCTATGTCTGGAAACATGAATGAGTGTGTTATGTCTGGAAACATGAATGAGTGTGTTATGTCTGGAAACATGAATAAGTGAGTTATGTCTGGAAACACGAATGAGTGTGTTATGTCTGGAAACACGAATGAGTGTTTTATGTCTGGAAACATGAATGAGTGTGTTATGTCTGGGAACAAGATCATATGAGTTATGTTTGGGTACATGAGTGAGCGAGTTAAAATTAAATTTTATTACATGAGAGAGTGAGTTATGTCTGGGTACATGAGTGAGCGAGTTATGTCTGGAAACAAGAGCAAGCAGGTTATGATTTAAAGTCATTATATTTGCAGCTATTCCCAGCCTGGAAACACGAGATATTATATCTTAGAGAATTATTATCTCTATCTGCTGTCTGTTAATAACAATACAGGGTATCAGATTTCTAACAACAATCTGTATTATCAGAAATTGTATTACATCAAAGAATTTGCCTGAAGTCTCTCTATCAGGAAGAGAAAAACTAGAACAATATTTACCTGTTTAATATTAAAATTAATCTTATCGTAACATCATAAGTACAGTGAATAAATTATTATTATATATTATTATTATTATCATTTATTATTCTTATTATTATTATTATTCAATGACGCCAAAGTCTGCTAACACTTGTTTATTTGAGGGTCTGGTCACGTTTTTGGTCTAGGTTGACCTTCATTGGACCGAAAACTTGACCAGACCCACTACAACTTAATATAAACAATTGTTAGCAGAAGTTGGTATTTTGCCTAAATATCCACTGTCTACACTAAATTCAGCAACAGTTTCTATCAGATCCACCATTTGACAATTACAGAAACACCCCAGTAACAGCAAGATGTTGAGAATCCACATATCCTACTATTATTTTTATTATTATTATTTTTATTATTATTATTATTTTATTATTATTATACTATCCTTAAGTTAAATTTGTAATTGCAATGCTTGTACTAGTTTGATATTTATAACTTAATGATGCAATCATTCTTCATTAAAATGACGGTGGAAAAAAAAAAACCCTAATAAGTCTACAATGAGTTTATATACAGCATATAATCCTAAACGTTTAATTGTGTATGTAATGCCATCCGCAGACAATGATGTTCATCATCAACAGTAAAGGCCTGTAGAAATCTAAACACAAATCTAATGTATTGGTGATAAATCAACCATTCAATTTGACCACTCGTTTGGTATATCTCCATAGTTTGTTTTACAGCTTTTTGAGAACTACTATCAATCTCTCGTCGACTAGCTCTCTATATCTTAGTCACTCCGTTTGACTCGTTTTCGTTAGTTTAGTGTTAAACTTTAAACAGGTATGTACTGTTTACTTACCTGTTGAAATTTGAGTAGGTGAGGATGACGTCACTGACGATATTGTTTTCACGTCTTGTACTTCTGTTGTCGTGGTTTCGTTTTCTGCCGTTTCATTAGAAAAGAAACGATACGACTTATATGAAGAGCCATCTGGTGACACACAAGGATTATCATGAGCGTAGATATCCGACGGGACAGGTCCTTCCACCAATTCTACTTCCCATTCAAAATCTAAATATCCCATAGTTCCATAGTCTTTATAAGCCATCTGAAAAGCTATCCGCTCATTAGAATTTACTGATGGAGCCTCACACTGTGGACAAACTATCATGATTCTGAAAGAGAAAAATTTTACCATTTACATAAAAATAATGAATAGAAAAATAAAAATTCAACCTACAATGTTCAAACAGAAGACCTTCAATTTCTGTCAGAAATGTTTTTTAAACTAAACCTATTTTTTGAAGCATTCTAGTTTGGTCCCAACTCCTCCAATAAAAATATTGTTTTTGTGGATATAATTGGATCAAATCAAACTAGTAAAGACAGTAAAAATATCCACAAATAAAATGTAAACTCCACCCACAATAACCTTTGACCTTGAATGTTGAAGTCACCTGACACTAACCAACCAATCTTCAGTCAATGTTATATATACTGCAATACTCCAACCACAATAACCTGTGACCTATCACATGACAATCACCTGACACTAACCAATCAGTCATTAAATATATTGCATTGACTACAACAGTCAAGCTTGTTGTGCCTAACCTTGGCTATTATAAGACAATACTAAATAATTTGACAAAGATTAATGATTTTGTACTGGATTGACTTACGGTAAAGTTTTATCTTTAATATCAATAATCTGATATGTCGACACTACTTGTTTCCCTGGTGCTGCCACGGTCAGGTTTACTACAAAGTTTTGGGTATCGTTAGTACTGCGAAACCATGATCCTGGTACCGATAGAACGGGCTCATTCCATTTGATTACAGAAGATAAAGATTCGTTAAAACAAGGTTCGTCTTTGTTCTTTATCACACAAGTCCAATTAAAACTGCAAAAAAATAAACATACATGTTAATCAAACATTAGGGAAAATTCAGGAGGGATGATACAATGAAACTTTCTTATCTTAATCATAGAAGAGTTTCGCTATCTTCAATCATAGAAGTTATTAATATGAAACATTACTTTTTTGCATGTCCAACACCTGCCACTAATTTCAAATACAAAATAATTTAAAAACATAAGGGAAATTTAAATGAAAGTAAATTCAATGACCTTTGATATATGATATATTTTATCTAAAGAAGTTAACACCTTAAAAATAAGTAATTACAATTAACATTTTATTTTACAATACGCCCATTTTACCATAAACATTTAATGATGTGATGTGTTTGATTAAGTCAGCTATTAGTAACACCCAGGTTTTGTATAACATAAATTTGTTTATTTTAGAAATATAGTCAAACCTGTCTATGAAGGCCTACTAAAGAGAACCAGGGCAGGTGGTCCTTATATAGAGGTTCAAATAACATGAATAAAGAGGGAAAGGAATAACATTTTACAGTCCTTGGTGGAATTTTATGTGTTTTCAAGGTTTTTTACCTTGCTTTGGGATAATGATTGGGACATGAATTGGTACATATGTTTTTGATTGATATATATGCCCTAATTGGAAGATCAGACACAAACTGCTACTAGAAAAAGTTGGTTGTCGCATGTCAATTAGTTTTCACATTTGTGAAGTCACAGACGGCGGACAAGGATTACGCTTGTCAAGTCAAAAGTTCAGATGTCTAAAAGCTTTTTATTTAGTCTGAAATTAATCACTATAAATTTAAGCTTTAAAACATCCACTTAAGGTGAGATCTCATATGTCGAAGTAAATTCTAGATTTGTCAGTATACTTTTAGCCTAGTATTACTCAAGTTAAGTTGAAATGTTCTCGACCAAGAGCATGTAAACCAATTCTTGTACTTGCACATCTTCAGAAAACCATAATTCAACTTTCAGTAGATAAAAAAATCTCTTGGCAGGGTTTCTGAAGCCATACTTGAGATTTATTTTTAAGAATCTGGGTGGTATAAAGTTGTTTGATTGGTGATACAGACTGTCATTTATTCTCATTCATAAACTGCATTTAGCCTCTTGTAAATCCACTGCTATAAGTGTACCGATAGGAGTCTTCGATTATTATAACTTACAGAGTGCAATCTAACAGAATAGGAGATTTGCAAGGCTTTGACATGTGGTGTTTCATGTTAGTAAATAAAAGTTTTACTGTTGTCCACCCCACCCAGCCCCCAAGTAAGAATTAAAGTGAAATCTGTCATTCTTATACATTTCAACTTATCTGTTTTCCAGATAACAAGTTTTGACTGAATGTAGTTTGTTAATTTCATAAAAATTGGGTTGGCTGCTGTACCGCATGATCAACAACTCTTATCATTTGTGTCGAATGTTTTGGAAAATGTTTTTGTAGCAAATTCTAGGAATGACATTTTTATGAGAAAGCATAAGATGATATGATTACATATCCCATTGAAATAATTGTTCTGCACAAAGTTCAGGGGGTATCTCGTGGTACAGCAGTGAACCCCATTTGGCTGAAAAAGGGTTTGTCTTTTTACAATAAATTTTAAAAATTTTGTAAAATGGCTGCAAAATTTCTAAACAAACGGTGCCATGTGGAATTTGAACGATCAATGTTACTTACCTTAACTTAGTATCTGGGTCATCTGGGTCCATAGATTTGGAACCATTTAATATTACAAGGTCTTCTCGGAGGACCTCACGGAGTTGTCCCCCTTTAATATGACTAATCAATGGAGATGACAAGACCTCTAAAATATGTTCATCTTTGGAATATACGATTAAATCTTTGATTTTAACCTGTAAGAAAGATATGTTGTTATTTAAAAATTACAACTTTATTATTAAATCAGTGAAAAGGGTACTATTATTCAATTTATTTTAGAGATTTAAATCACTAAGCAAGTGTTCCCTGTGATGGCCAAAGGGGGCACAACTCTTTTTCCCAATCCTTCAAAGGGTCTCAAGTTTAAGTCACCTTAAAAGTTCTTCTTATCTTATTATCGGGTTAGTTGGTTTGGTTATTTGGGTGGATGGGTGGGTGAAATGAATTTTGGTTAGTTGATTGGTATGTTCCAGTACAGATTATTTCGTTTAGACTCACATAGGTTGAGGAAACTATAGTACCAGAATAAAACTACATGTACAATAATTTTGGGAAGGGAACTTTGGGATGAAATTGCAAAAATTCCTGATGCAAGCATTAGTTATTGTTTTGTTAAAAGAGCTGCAGGCTTTAAATGCACTTAGCAAGTAAACATAGCTAATGTATCCAAATCTGTACAGACATAAATATCTTTTACTGTCTGTTATATAAACACACAACTGAAAATAAATGTTTTAATCAACATTAGTTCCTATTTAATTATTAAGGATAAACAACTTAAGTGTCATGAAATTTTTCTATTTATAATCTTACTGACAAACATAAAAAAATAGATTCCTTAAACAGAATACAGTTTCTTTAAATAATATGGTAAGATATTATAGTCATGATGCCACTTAGGAGGACTTTCAAGTGGCCAAGTAGAGAGTGTTTAAATGGTCCAGTGGGGAGTGTTCAAGTGGCCAAGTAGAGGGTGTTTAAATGGTCCAGTGGGGAGTGTTCAAGTGGCAAAGTAGAGGGTGTTTAAATGGTCCAGTGGGGAGTGTTCAAGTGGCAAAGTAGAGGGTGTTTAAATGGTCCAGTGGGGAGTGTTCAATTGGCACAGTAGGTAGTTGGCACATTGAAGGGTGTTCATGTGGCACAGTAGAGGGTGGCATAATGGATGGTTTTAAGGTGACATAGTTGATGTTGTTCAAGGGTGGTCAAGTGACATAGCTGACATTGTTCAAGGGTGCTCAAGTGGTCCAGAGGAAAGGTATTCAAGTGTCTCAGTGGGGGTGTTCCATGTTGCCCTGTGGAGGCGTTTAAGTAGCATTATGGAGGGTGTTCAAATGGCCTAGTGGAAAGTGTTTAAGTGACCCAGTGGAGGGTGTTAAAATGGCTCAATGGAGGGTATTCAAGTGACCAAGTGGAGGATGCTCAAGTGTCCCAGTGGCCAAGTGAAGGACCATATTCAAGTGACTCAACAGTGTTTCACTGGAGGTTGTTCAAGACCCAGTGACAGGTGTTCAAACAGCCTAGTGGAGGGTGTTCAAATGGCAAAGTGGAAGGTATTTAAGTGGATCTGTGGAGGGTGTTCAAGTGGCCCAGTGGGGGATTTTCAGATGCACCAGTCAAGTTGAGGATGTTCAGACTACTGCCTATCAATTATGTGACAAAGATTTTATTCCTGACTTTGTACTTTAATCCATTGCCATCAAATGTACACTCAAATTTTGGCTTAGTACAGGGTGTGACAATAAATCAATAGAGGATTTTGAAGAAAAACTTACATGAAATGACTTTTGGAACCTCAAAATTGTGTGGTGACAAGCAACATGAAAATGCTATTGAGGGGCATCAAAACAAGGTTTTACTGTATAACCCAAATTTTTTTTCCAAAAGGAAGGGGGGAAAATCCAATAAAATATATTAAATCCAATAAAATATATTAAGTTAAATTTAAAATTTTAAAGTTAACAAATAAATTAAAATTAACCATTAGACTCACCTTGATTTCGATAATGTATTTTCCGATCTGTAACAGGGATGCAGGTAGAATCAAGATCTTCCTATTCCATATGATATCATGTTTATTTTTCAGATTAATTTCCTCTTGCGTTGTTTGGTTATAGAGCACCCAGAGAAATTCTACCGCAGAATAATTTCCACACTGTAATGCCTCTAAATCTGCCTCTACATACAAACTCTCTGATTTGTAAATCTGAAATAGTCAAAAAAATAACAACAATAACAACAAGCCACGTAAAGATTCAATTTAAGCACAGAATAATTTCCACACTGTAATGCCTCTAAATCTGCCTCTACATATAAACTCTCTGATTTGTAAATCTGAAATAGTCAAAAATAACAACAATAACAACAAGCTGCATAAAGCTTTATTGTGACTGCAAAAGAAATTCCACAATATTGTGGTTTAAGATATTTCTATATGTAGTGCACAAGAGTTAATAATCAAACTTTTATGCAGAATCATTCAAAATGTGACTCAGACACAAAAATAAAATAAAACTCTCCCTTCCCATATATTTTTTTTATTTCTAAATAATAACATAGTACAAATTTACATAATATCTTTGCAGTTTGGTTTTCTCAAACATCCTGGAATATCAATGAATTTTCCAGGTACTCTGGTTTCCCCCAACTTTCAAGAACATCAATGAATTTCTAGATACTCTGGTTTCCTCCTACATGCAAGATTATTGATAATTTTTCAGTCAATCTGGTTTCCTTCACCCAAGAATATTAACAAATGTTCAAGACAATTTGGTTTCCCAAACATGTCAGAATATCAATGAATTCTCCAGTCACTCTGGTTTACTCTGACATTTCAGAATATCAGTGAAATAATCTTGACTCAGATGTAAAACACCATTACTCCTTACCACTAAATCAAGTTATGTAATACGCTTGTTTCATTTGTGTTCAAAGCACAAAATGACAAACAAAATCTTTTTTATATAATACAAAGTCCCATTTATAAACATGTTATAAAGATATGTTTGAAGTTGTGTAACCATGGTAATCACTAAATACTTATCTAATTGTAAGCAATATCCTTCAATATATGAACTACCCTCATCAATACATTTTAAAATCTCTAGTGTACTGTAATTATCCTAATAATTGAAGCACTGATTAAATTTTCAGGACATGACTGATATTTATGTTTCAGTGTAGCATAACAGCTAATTTTTACAAGGAGCCTCAGCGATATTTGGTGGCCTCAGTGGCTTACAAGGAGCCTCAGCGATATTTGGTGGCCTCAGTGGCTTACAAGAAGCCTCAGCGATATTTGGTGGCCTCAGTGGCTTACAAGGAGCCTCAGCGATATTTGGTGGCCTCAGTGGCTAAGTGGTCTAAAGCTCATGCTTAGGGATTACAGAACCTCTCACCACATAGGTTTAAATCCCACTCAGGAAAGAGATCCTAGTATGAGAAAGATCAGTTCACTTGCTGATGGTTTTTTCAGAGGTGCTAAGGTTTTCCTCCATCATCTATATGAACTGACAACCTCCATACGTAGGTGAAAGAATCTTGACTGGGACATTTAACTCTATTACTCCACTTTATTCCACTTTGCTAATTTCTACAACCCATGTAAGCACATAACTTAAGGTAAATATACTTTAAAATTTGTAAACTAAACCACTTGTTCCGCAATGCTAAATAACAACCAAAATGAATGTACACCCTCTTCATGTAGATACAAAATTATGTTTACAAATGTGCATCTTTTTCCACAACTTAATTTCCAGTCATATATACATATATTAATGTATTTTATCACAGAACGGCTGTAACATAGCTCTGAAAACACCACAAATGAACTTGAGAATTTTAAAAAATTATCAGAACATTTTTCTCCGCTTGAATTTTTAGCATGTTTACCACAAATGTATAAATTTATTTTTTTGCAAATGTTACCTAATATGGCCAATATAAGCCTAATCTATAAATAATGTTGTATTTCCTAATGAGAATGACCTCAATATTGCACCAACTGGTACGGTTTGATAAAAAATAATCACCATTGATTTAACAAAATAATTGTAATTAATTTCTTATCTTTCTAACTAGACCTTGTGTATTGGCACGTTTAACTGCAAAACAATGCGCGGCCCTGCGTTATCTGGTTATGTGTATTATCTCTTATTATCTAGATATATCAATTAACACCTATGAATAATCTAAAAATAGATAGAATAATCTTTAAAATTTTTTTCAAAACAGTTTTTTTTTAAACTCGAATGACAGGTTCAGATAGTTAGTGGTAACTCCGTTTATAAACTCCCTGCATTGATATAAGAAATTTGTAAATATAAGAATAGATCAATTTATCTTTAATTTTTTTTTTAATTTTTATAACAGGTTCAAGTTCAATAGTTTATCATAACATTTTTTCAACCAAATTTTGTTAAAAAAAATTTCCATGCATTGATATATTGACAAATCTGTTAATCAAAAAACAGATTAAAATAATCTTTAAACTTATTTTACACACATTTTTTTTTTCAATTTAAAAAAAAATCTAACTACTAATCCGATAATTAATGGTAACTCCTTTTTTATAACGATTTTTTTTAACAAAAAAAAAATCCATGTACTGAAGTAACAGATTTGTAAACTTATCTTGCTTTAGATGAGTTCGTGATAAGACTTAAGAATACATGAATCATGCTCTGTGTTCTAGGAATCAGATTTCAAAACTTAATGTTTACATGTGATTCAAATAAACATGGCTTATACAGGTATGCAATCACAGATTTTGAAATATAGTACACTGATTCACTGATTATTTTAAACTATTTCAAAACTTTACAATTAATTAATTGATTGGTTAATTGAATGAATGAATGAATGATTCATTGGATAAATGGGGTTTTATGTCCCAGTCAAGAATATTTCACTTATATCAAAATGTCACCAGCTAGATGAAGAGAAAGAAATTTGCAGTGCACTGGTTGCAATGTGCAGGGAATGTTCTTTAGCATTCAACATCTACAATGACACCTGGTACTGGTTTTTAAGGTCTTCTCCGAAGGACCCCATGTCTTTCTTTTCTAAAAGCTTAGTGTTTAGCGAAGGAGAGACAGGCCATATTTTCAAGTCTTGGTAAATTCTGGCCATAGTTCAAACCCCAATCTCACATTATGAACAAGCACTTTATCAACTCAGCTACCATAGTGGACAAAATCTGTTTGGGTGCAAGAAGAAATAGCTCAGTACAACAACCGTTTTCATTGAAATATGAAATTTTCACAAAGGTGATATAAGGAGCAGATTGACAAGAGTTTTATGTCAACTCCAGGCTAACCATTCAAATTTATTTATTTGACCAGATCGGTACATTTTTAGTGCACAAGGTTGCCATTTAGGTATTTTTTTATCGTTAAGTGTTTGATTTTGGTACAATTTCCATACAAAATGTCCGAATTTGTAGTACTTTTAATTAATAAAAAAACCACATCCAAATGGAAAAAAATCCATCTAAATTGACCTTTTCAATTTATCTGTCCCGTTTATCCGTTTTTATGGTACAAACCCCTCAAAATCGGATAAATCTGTCGAATTAGTCAGCCTGGTCAACATACAGACTATAATACTTATAGATGACACTAGAGTAGTAGCAATAACTTTTCAGTACTCAATATAACAAGGCCAACAAATCTCTTGTGAATTTAATTTTCCAGAGAATAAATTACAGATATATAACTTAGGATGATCATGATTAGGGGGGATAATAAACATACATAGATCTTAATCCTTGAGTGGTAGTGTGGGGGATTATTAAAGGAACATATCAACACTTGATCATCAGGTTTTTTTCCCAATCATATTAAAGTGCTCAGTTTTGTGATGGTATAGGAAACCAACTCCTAGAAAACCACCAATCTTGGCAAGTGAACTGACAATTTTCTAACATTAAGGTCTATCCTGAGTAATATTCAAACCTAGGCATTGGGAGACACTGTAATCCATTAGCCGGGACTTTAGACCATTCAATCGCTAAGGCCATCCATCAATTTCAGACCCGGGTAAAAATGAAAGTCCTTACAATTTTTGCAACTTTATCTACAGCTGGTTATGGTTTAATATAAGTCAAAAAAACATCAATAGGATTTTACCTAACTATTTATTTCTAATAAAAGGTAAAACAAACAGGTGAATGAGAGGATCTAATTCTTACATAATATAATATACAGCCAAACCTGCCTTAATGAACATGTCTATATAACAGACACCTGCTTTTAAGGGCCAGTAAAATAATATCCCAATTGCTCTTTATTCATGCAATCTTGACCTGTATATAAAAGTCACCTGCCCATAAAGGCCACTTTTACAGGTGCTTTGCATGGCCTTTATACACAGGTTTGACTGTATACATATATAAAACACTAAACACTGGTTATTTTATTTATTGATAAGAGACAGCAATATATATATATATAATCAATAATTGATAAGAGACAGCAATATATATATATAATCAATAGATTTATGTGTTTTTATTTAGAACATATTGTCTTGTAAAACTTTTATATATCACTACATGTTTATAACCCTACATGGATTACAATATGATGCAGACATGTAATTATGATGTCACAGTAAATGTATTTAACTGTCTATCACCAGGTATAAATAACATCGTCGCTGCATTATAATGTAAATCACGTTGATTCTGCAGCACACTTTTCGGGAAAATATATCCCTCCATTTTTTCATAATGATATGGATTACCATCTAGACATGCAATTATGATGTCATGTTTACTCTGTAGCACAATTTTTTCGTGAATATATGCCCATATTTTTTCGTGGTGATATGGATAACCATCTAGACATGCAATTATGATGTCATGTTTACTCTGCAGCACAATTTTTCATGAATTTATCCCCATATTTTTTCACGGTGATATGGATTACGATACAGACATGTAGTTATGATGTCACAATTTATATATTTATTTGTCATCAGCCGTAACTTACATTGTCGCATTGTATTTGCCCCCATATCAGCAGCAAGTTAAATCAGTTGCATGTTATTTTTTCTATCTTGGTAATGAAACATTTGTTCATAGTATAATGTTAAATTTAAGTTTTCTGGTAAGAATGACATTTTATGCCCATGTTTAGATGCTCCCAACTTATGTTTAGTGGGCAAAGCCATTCTGGAATTATAGTGAGGAAAAAAACAGATTGTAAGGCTAAAACCATGTCTTGTCTTTCAGATTTCAACTAGATTAACATCTCCAATCAAACCAAAGATTGTAAGCAATATTTGGATTAACGTTTTGTCAGAAGTTCTGGAGCAAAATCTCTACTCAAATCAGACAATGAAAGCTATTTAGTTAAAAAAAAAGCTAGTAACCTGCAAATGAAATTTAAAAAAAAAATCCTTTCTTAATTTTGTACTTATTTTCATGCATTTATAAAATTATTAGAAGATGACATATAATATTCCATCAGTGAAAAAGTTAGATGGTTGGTTGGTTGAATGTTGCTTAACGTCACATCAGCAATATTTCAGCTATTCGCGACAAGAACTATTTTATTAATCTCTATGGATTAATCTATGAACAATTTTGTGTATGCATGTGAAGTGTGAGTGTGTTGTATGGTCTGCCATGTACTAGCGCACACTCAGGGCAACTTTAACATGCTAGCTCACAGAGTCAGTATGCCGCAGACAAGCATACCACTCTCCCAGTCCATTATACTGATACCAGGTGAATCAGTAAAGGTCAACGGCAAGGAAAATTCACTTTACCACATGTCTGAGCGGGATTTGAACTCACAGCGGTGAGAGACCCTTGATTTGAAGTCTAACATCTTATCCATTAGGCCACCCATCAGTGAAAAGGCCCCTTAGAACATTCCAATAGTAATACAGAGAACAGATTTTGAATGCAGATAATATAGATTTTTATGTAAACATGATTTTGTGTGTTTTTACAATTTCTCTGCAGCTGTTGGGGTAATTTCACCTAAATTACTTTTTTTTCTACTCAATGTTGGTGCTTCAAAAATGGTGTCTTCTGACTTAGCCAACATTTGATATAGTTTGTATATCTGTAAAATAATTCAATTATTAAATCATTTTAAGGAATCATTTTATTCAGATTTTGAAAATATGTTATTGATTTTCTGAAACAGACTTTACCCTCACCTGTAATTAAGACCAATTGTCTTTGCTAATCCGACAACCAACCCCAACTCCCACTCAGCCAACATTTAAAATCTTACCTATAAAATTTCAAAATGTTGGCCAAGTGGGAATGAACCTCAAAAATGTAACAAAAAGTGAAAATCTCAAATTTTTATTTAAGACCGCTTTTTGCACATGGATGGTTATACCGGTATATATATATATATACTCAATACTCACTTTGTGACGTTCATCGAGACGATGTGCCAGGATTCTTACTATCGGCGGATGACATATTCTATCCAGGACAAATATATTTTTACTAACTGTTAAATTATTGATTGCATTACTGGCTGTTAGTGTTAATTTATACTCAGCAATTCTGCAAAAAGAGAAAAAGTACACTTTATAATAAACTTCACTTCCTGGTTTGTACACAATCAGATTAATTGATGGATTACGAGGGTGGAGGGTGTTAAGGGGTTAATATTTCACTTATATGGAGATTCACAAAATATATACTAAAATTAATAATATGTGGCCGGCTGCACTTTGTGGGTGACGGGATAGCTCAGTAGGTAGAGCGTCTGGCTAGTATTGGAAAGGTTCAGGATTCAAGTCCAGGTTTGGCCACTGCATTTTTTTCCTTTCCTGTTACAAATGTTGCTATAACAATAAATATTTTGAAATAATTCACTTGCAGTGGTTCAGACCATCAAATAAAAAAAAATAAAAATACTCACATATCTTTAAATGACAATTCTAATGAAAATTAACTGACAGGATTTGTTCCTGATTAACAGTTCCTTGGTGAATAAATAAAGTGATTTTTCCTTTGTCAGGGATTTTTCTGACCTTTTTGGGAAAAGGACGTTAGGATGAAATTGGGAAAAGGCTCAACAAAAATGAAATTTTGGGAAAAATATCAACAACATATTAGAAATTCTAGACCACTAGAATACTGGTAATTGAACAAATTATATCGGTTTCACAGCAAAATAGCGCTGTCTTTTATGTTTCTATATAAATCATCTAGCAAAATGTGGGTTAATATAGAGCGAAATCATTATCAGAAAGAGATATCCTCCGAATATGATTTTGATGATCTTGTGATTTTTATTATTTTTTTTTTCAAAAAATTGAAAAACGTAGCTAATTGGGAATTACCTTGTATAAGTATGGTTAACATATTCATGGGATCCGTTAATCACGAGGTCTGGTGTTCCATCTCCGAAGGACCAAGTGAACAACACATCAGATCCGCTGTACAGGCTATAGGAGAAATTAAACAGCTGATTGACCAATGGAACTTTTTTGAAGATCTCGATACCAAGAACACTAACTCTTGCCAACACATGCAGTTCTATTGGCTCAGATTCTGCTTTGCTTACATCGTTTACTGCAGTTACCGTAGCAACATACCTATCAAAATTAAAGAGACGAATATTCGTTAATGCCTTTTCTATGTTGTATTGAATGAAACTTTATTTTTGTATTTCTTTCTGATTTCATTTACAACTGATTTCCCTGATATTGTTTGAACTTTTAACTGAAGGAAGAGTGGAACAATGGCGTTTTATGACCTATTTAAAATTATTTCACTTACATATAGATTTCCATTTAGGGATGGTGGAGGAATCCAGAGTGCCAGAAGAAAACCGACAACCTTCAGCAAACAAAATGACAGAACTACTCGCATTAAGATTTGTCCTGAGTTGGATTCTAGGCAGTGACAAGTGCTGTGTTCCATATGTGCACTCAGTCTAAGGAACTGAAGGAAGAAGTTTTGGATTAAACTGACATGTTTTTGTGCCAAAGTTTTTATTATATATCACATTGCCTCTAAATACTTCATTTTTAAATTACTTTAGTAGATTCTAGAGCAAAGATATTACTCTGAGTGTTCATTTTTCTCCACCATCCCTGAACTGCTCATGTTGATATGCACAAGTAAATGGAATGCTCTTAACTACAGCTTACACCACCATTGCTGCACTTAGCATTCTGATTTAATGATACTCTGCTCTGAACTTAGGCATAAACACCAGGTGACAGTTAAAACAGTTATGATTTAATACAATGCAGAAATGAACTTACTTTCCAGATCTTCCGTATCTGAATGACTTATCAGCTTTATAAGTCTGTTTTTTAGGATCTTTCTGTGTTCCTACATTCCAATCATAGTATTTGACATAAGCTGATTCCGGGAAGGTAACAGCTGTGAACTGTACATCTGTGTTAGTATCTACCTGTAAACGTTCTACCTGTAATGACACACCTGTAAATACAAAATGTAAGGACTGTCATAGCATACCTATTTTGGGTTTTGGCATCAGCTGAGTGGCACTATTACTGGAATTCAAAGTTAATGAGTGCAGTGGAATTGAGTTAATTGAGTTTTATGCCCCAGTCAAGATTTTTCATTTATTATAGGAATGAAATGAATTTTTCTTTTTGTTATTGAAGTATGAAAGAAAGCTTTTGAAACCGTCTGGAAAACAGTGAAAGCTTTTGAAACCGTCTGGAAAATAGTGAAAGCTTTTGAAACCATCTGGAAAACAGACAAAAGCTTTTGAAACTGTCTGCAAAACAGACAAACTAAATACAATATGATGTAAAAGATGAAGTTCTGACAATTCTGTCTTTGTCTAAATATAATGTACACTATAATGCACAATCTGTAGACTTAGTCATCAGACTTAAAGTGTCGTTAGGTTGTTATACAAATGATAATATGTATTATTGAATCAGAGAGATGTATCATTTTACAAATTATAGTGTCTGGTCCTGCAGGTTTACAACTGACAATTTGCAGTGAAAAAATAACAACATATAGGCATACAGAAACTTGATACATTTTACAAATTATTAGTTATGGACTAGCAGATCACAGTCAGTCAGTGAGACAGCCCCATAAAGAAACTTTCAGCAATTTACAAATTATAACCTTCTTTCTGAAAATGAAATTATTACCTTATTATATATAACAACCAGTAGATATTCTAAGACCTAAACAAGGATTACAAAGCTCTTCTGTATGAGCATTATGAGGTACCTCTATATAAAACCATTATGGGACAAAACTCTACACAACATCGTATGACACCAAGTGGTACATTTGTTATTTATAATTTCAGTTTCATCATCATCATCATCATCATCCTCATCCTCATCCTCATCCTCATCATCCTCATCATCATCATCAATTCTTACTAACCTTGTATTTCAAGCTGTACATGTACATGTGACTCAATATCAACACTTGTAACTTTATTCTTAGCTATGACAACAATATTAAATATTCCTGCCTTCTTGTACTGATGTTTTAAATGGTATCCTAGAAAGATAACAAATTTATTGTAGTTATACAAAGTATACTCTAAACATACTTCATTTCGTGTGTACTTATTTTCGCAGTATAGGAAATTTAGACATATCTGTGCAGTTAAATTTTCAAGTTTTTTAAAACAATAAGCACAATATAAATTTCACTTAGTATTAATTTTTGCGCAAAACAAACACTGCGAAAATAAACACTTTTACAGTATATCTTATGATTTAGTTCTTTTCATTAAAATATAGATGACCAATTATCAAGTGATCACCTGTTAAATAGATGGCTAATATAGTTTTCAAAATAAAAATCAATTTACCTCCATCAGAAATCAAATCTGATTGGTCTCCAAGCTTCCAATCAAAAGTGACATTGGTGCCTTGTTTAATATTTACACTAAAAGAAGTGTTGTCACCCAATTTTGTGTAGTAACCTCTCTGATCAAGTTCCAATCCTCTGGGTGGTATCTGTACATAGAATGGAGTAGGGAGGTTAACAGTAACATTTCCTAGAGGGTTAATGGCTGTTACTTTTATTTCATATACTCCCTCTGAAACAACAGAATCAAAGTTTATTAATTTCAAAAAGCTATTTAAATTAGTCACAAATAGCCATCTTAATGGTTAAATACAGGTAACTACTATTCAGTACAATGGGGCTGACTAACAAACTACAGTCAAACCTGTCTATAAAGGAAACCCAAGGGCATCAGTGAAAGTGACCTTTCTGGGCAGGTGCCCTTTAAATACAGGTTTAAATAACATGACTAAAGAACAATTGGGATAAAACTCTACTGGCATTTATAAGCAGGTGGTCCTTATATAGAGGTGGCCTTTAAGCCAGGTTGGACTGTTTAAGATTAATACCCCTTAATGTATGTATGGAAGGTTTGGGAAAATACTCACATTAAATATTCCAAGAAAAACATAATTTTTATAAAAAAAAAAATCAACTGATGTGATTTTGTATCTAAATGGAAATAATTGTTCTGCACAAACCCTTTATAACATATGAAAAAATAGTGGTTATGGTTTTTTTTGTATCTACATGTTTACCTACCTCTTGTGTAATGGTGACTAGCAACTCCACTAAAACCGAGGTTAAGGAATGGATTTTCTATACCTTCTACCATCATGGTATCTCCGTCACCAAAATCAAATAGGAAGCTAACATGTGACCCCTCAACACATCTGTAATATACAAGTAATATCATCTGTAAAGTAAAATCTTTTGGCGAATTTGATTTTAACCTTTTTTTATTTGGAATAGAGTTTTAAGCCAAAGTCTTTTTTTTCTTTATTGAGGCAGTCAGGTCAAGAATGGTGGAGAAAACTAGAGTGCCAAAAGAAAACCATCAACTTTCAACAAGAGAACTGACAAACTATGTTCTGTCCCAGGTGGGATTCCAACCTAGGCAGCAAGAGGAGCTTTAGACCACTTGGCCACCACATTGAGTCGGTCAGGTCAGAAATGGTGGAGGAAACTAGAGAGCCCAGAGAAAACCATCAACTTTGAACAAGAGAAATGACAAACTATGTTCTGTCCCAGGTGGGATTCTAACCTAGGCAGCAAGAGGAGCTTTCGACCACTTGGCCACCACATTGAGTTGGTCAGGTCAGAAATGGTGGAGGAAACTAGAGAGCCCAGAGAAAACCATCAACTTTGAACAAGAGAACTGACAAACTATGTTCTGTCCCAGGTGGGATTCTAACCTAGGCAGCAAGAGGAGCTTTCAACCACTTGGCCACCACATTGAGTCGGTCAGGTCAGGAATGATGGAGAAAACTAGAGTGCCCAGAGAAAACCATCAACTTTGAACAAGAGAACTGACAAACTATGTTCTGTCCCAGGTGGGATTCTAACCTAGGCAGCAAGAGGAGCTTTAGACCACTTGGCCACCACATTGAGTGGGTCAGGTCAGAAATGATGGAGGAAACTAGAGTGCCCAGAGAAAACCATCAACTTTCAACAAGAGAACTGACAAACTATGTTCTGTCCCAGGTGGGATTCCAACCTAGGCAGCAAGAGGAGCTTTAGACCACTTGGCCACCACATTGAGTCGGTCAGGTCAGAAATGGTGGAGGAAACTAGAGAGCCCAGAGAAAACCATCAACTTTGAACAAGAGAAATGACAAACTATGTTCTGTCCCAGGTGGGATTCTAACCTAGGCAGCAAGAGGAGCTTTCGACCACTTGGCCACCACATTGAGTTGGTCAGGTCAGAAATGGTGGAGGAAACTAGAGAGCCCAGAGAAAACCATCAACTTTGAACAAGAGAACTGACATACTATGTTCTGTCCCAGGTGGGATTCTAACCTAGGCAGCAAGAGGAGCTTTCTACCACTTGGCCACTAAGGCTTGTGACTGTATCTGTTATTAACTGTAGCATACAGTAAACAAACATGCAGGAGATGCCATATTATTCCTCGGTTTTTCTTTTGAGTTCCCAATGTTTTGCTATTGATGGACTGTTTGATTTTGACATGTACTGATAAATTCCAAAATTTATTTTTTGCTTTTGATAACAAGTTCTTCTTTCTATAATTTAACAAATTTCAACTGAATTGAAATTACTCGGTTCATAAGCTTCCTCCTTGAATTACAGGCAAAAGTCTGTTCAGACAAAATCCTAAATCATCTCTTTAGAATGTCATTTGTTTATCTAAAAATTAGCCTTATCCTGTTAAAATCTGGAAAAACTTTACCTTGCTTCAAATCTGATTTCTGGTGTTTTCATAAAGGGGGCAAATCCTTGTTCCAACGGTGCTGCCGTGCGACCATTCGTTTCTTCAATGGATACATGTTCTATTTCATCGACCACAAGGAAACTGTATGGTAATGTTTTAACGACTGGGACTTCATAAAGTGGATTGGTAATCTTTACTTTCACTTCGTATTCTGCTGGAACATCATAGATATGAGTTGCCACACTAGTGTTACCATGACTACAAAATAAACAATTTTAATTGGTCAGAAATATGCTTACAATTATTGTGGATGAATTGCTGTATAGATGTATTTATTTCTAATAGACATTCTGATTACCGGTATTTTTTATATTTTTAAACGAACTACTACTCCTGTGACTGGGAGTATGTCTAGTACAGAACTATTGCAAGTTTAACATTAAGTCAATGAATGGAGTTCACCGCTGTACCACGTGATCAATTCCTCTTAACATTTGTGTGGAACATTTTGGAAAACGTCAATCTCACACATTCCTGGAATAACGTTGTTTTTACAGGAAAAGATCATATTGTGCGATTCCATGTCCATTGGAAACAAGCGTTTCGCAGACACGTTAGAAGGTATCACGTGGTACAGCGGCGAACCCCATTATGACCAAACCAGCAGCTCATTTCAGCCAACTCGCTAGCTATATATTGACAGCTTTGTGGCTGCTTCTATCTATCTCCTGACAGCTTTGTGGCTGCTTCTATCTATGTCCTGACAGCTTTGTGGCTGCTTCTATCTATCTCCTGACAGCTTTGTGGCTGCTTCTATCTATCTTGTGGCATCTTTTTGGCCACTTGCTATCCATATCTTAGCCACTAAGTTGCAGAATTCCGTCTCCTTTTTGTTAGCTCAGTGTTAAACTTTTGACAGGTCTGTTCTATAGGTCTTAGCTGTCACTCTTAGTTCACAAACATAACCCCATAACATCTATCTGTAGCATTTTGGAAAATGGTAATATTGGAATATCCAAGAATAACATAATTTTCAGGGAGATAAAAATTTGTTTGATTCAGTTGAAAATGAAAGTTTGGCACAAATGTATGAGGGGTAAAAAAAGGCTATGTGACACAAATCAAGAAGTGCACTTGCTCCACTCCTCAAACATGTCTCTCTTTTCCCCCATGGATATGATAATGTAAATAATCAAATAAATTTAAAAACATCAGCAACACAATTTAAATATTGAATTTGAAACTACGACATGATTACAAAATGTAATTGCTAATTCAAATTTATACCCTGATTAATAATTAATGGGGAGATAATCCACTAATAAGAACGGTTTCATGTTACATATATACTATGTAAATTTTTTCCAATGGGAATTAACATTCAGTACATATGATGAAATATTTAGACATAAAACACAGACTGATATATCAAGGTGTAGGATTTGTGTTTTTGACATATGTAATATTATTATGGATGTGTCAGTGCTTGTGACTGATCAAGTCCCGCTCAGACCACATGTGAGAAAGTGAATTTTCCTTGCCATTGGCCTTTACTGATTCACCTGGTATCAGTATGATGGACTGGGAGAGTGATACGCTTGTCTGCAGCATACTGACTCTGTGAGCTAGCACAATGAGGTCACCCGAATGTGAGCTGACCATACAACACACTTCACATCCATACACAAAATTGTTCATAGATTAATCCATAGAGATTATTAAAATAGTTCTCGTCACGAATAGCTGAAAAATTGCTGATTCGACATTAAGCAACATTCAACCAACCAGTGACAGCAAATTTTGAGAAAAAAATCTTAGAGATCTAATCAATTTGAATAAAATTTGGTAATATTCACTTATATTGGTACAATTATGAAGAAATATTTAAACATAAAATTTTTATAGATATATTTTAGTCTAATTTAGTTTTGTGTGGGAGTTTATTTTAGGCAAATGTAAAATTATTGTGTGTTTCTCTGTATTTAATCTAGAAGAGGACATTCTTAAATTGGCCTATAGCTTGCCCATCCTTTTAGTTTTATTTATTTTTTTTTTTTTTCATAAATCCAGTTGTAACGTTTTCTCATTCTGTGACTTAATACATTGTACTGGTCTTTTCAAACAAAATACATGAAGTTAATTAATATGTTGACAAAAAAATTGAAATATTGCCCTTTTTTCAGCACTGGGACTGGAGGACCCCAGCAACTATATTTTTGATTGAACACTGATCACTATTTAACCTGAGTTAAGTTTATATAGATTCAAATCTCAGTTTCCAAAAAAAGAGGGAGGAGGGAGAGAGAGAAAGGAAAAGACGAGAGAGAGAGAGAGAGAGAGAGAGAGAGAGAGAGAGAGAGAGAGAGAGAGAGAGAGAGAGAGAGAGAGAACAGGGAAGAAAAGCAGAGAGAAAGAGAGCAGGGGCAGAAAAGCAGAGAGAGAAAAAAAGAGAGAGCAGGGGAAGAAAAAGCAGAGAGAGAGAGAGAGTGATAGGGGCAGAAAAGGCAGAGAGAGAGAGAAAGAGAGAGCAGGGGGAAAGTTCTCAATTTTCTTCACTGAATATAAAACAAATTCAGAACTAATGTGATATACATTAAAGTTTTGTATTTTATATTTGTATGTGTAACTTAAACCAGCTCCTTGTCTAAGCATGATATATTACTCTGTATAGAATGATTTCCCTAATGTTTCAACCCTTGACAAGTCGTGTATTTTCCAAACCAAATGCATGATAATAATTGAATTTGCTAATTAATATTTATTTGTATGAGACAAATCATATTCCCAGAGCATCAAACTTTGGCTTATTAAAGATTTTCACAACTCATCACACACACGATAATCATAAGATAACTATTTTATTTATTCAAATAGGAAATGAATCCAAATCTCCTGACAAATAAAACCTGATTCGAATTCATTCTGTATCCAACACAAATAATTTATTTTCTTCTAAATTGTGATTCAATATCTAAACATTTTTTTAAAGAATAAGATTGATATCAAACAAAAATTATTCAAGCAGGAATTATGACATGTTCGAATTTCATTTTTTCCCTTAAAATAACATTTTAATTGCACATAAAATTCATATATTTTCAAAATTAATACTTTATTAAATTGCCCTCCAATAAATATCAATTTTTTAGAGTGGTTTTTTGAATCTGGATAATTTAATTACTTTTCATGATGGAATTTTATGTCTATAGAAAGTAAATGCCAAATGATGCCCAAAAACCATCAAACCATGAGGATTATGGGCCTTAATGCTCACCCGAGGATACATTCCAATATCATGAGCAGAGTTCAATACATTTACATTTAGTACAAAAACTGTCAAACTTTTTAATTCATGAATTTCATCTATATATAAAAATGACCATTGTATCAATACCTACGATATTCTAATATGCATGCCTAAACAAAAAGTTTAAAGTTTTTAAAATAATTAACCATTGCAATACTGTTTTGTGTCTGTGACCTTGACCTTTGAACCAATGACAGACCTTTATATCAGAATGACCATTATATAAATACTAATTCTCAAAGAAATTGCAGTTTCCTCCAATATTTCCAAAAACTGACAAGCTCACAACAAATGAAGGAATTGATTTGGCCTAAAAATACACCATTCTAACCAATCAAATTATGAATCCAAACAAACTGACCTATTCAAATTATCACGACCCCAATGTCGTTAAAACACTGACAGTATTATTTTAAAACAATATAAATCCTACAAATTACATAACTCCTAGCCTTAAATCAATGATACTATGACAACATCTCCTTTCTCACTCCAAATAGTTTTAAAATTGTAATTTGACGACGACCAATTTTCCCTAATTCCACTTGAGAATAAAAGAAAATGACAAGCCGTGCAATACATGATAAAGCTGTCATTTCATATAGAATAAACACTAACTCAGGGGATAATGTAATAATGTCGTAATTTACTCGCACATCAACAGAACATTATTAATATTTCCACATTATGTCAATTTTGGTTAAAACATGTTAGTTTTATTAAGATCTGACATTATTCTAAATCACATGGTATGCTGCTTCATATTTTGTTTTGAGACTCAGCTTTATTCTATAGTATAGCATGTAGATATTAGTGATTTTTTTAAAAATTAAAAAAATTAAGGTATACCTTTTGCCTTCAAAATATAACAAATTGCATTATAACATGTTTGTAATAGATGGGATTCCCATTGCAAAGATGTAATATTGTGACAATATATGAAATCTTGTGGGGTGATAGAGGACAAGCAGTGTATTACTTTGTTTTAAGAATTAAAGAGGGCAATTTTTTGTTATTTTTCCCCAGGCCAGGGGAAACTACCTGTATACAGTTAAAGTTGGTAGGAGTGCACACCCTTACATATGAAAACACTAAATGCCCCTCGAATTTGTAATAATTAAGTCACAAAATTTCTGATGTTCAAAAATCTTTACCCGTTAATTTAAGACAATTTTATTGCAGATATAGAACATGAAATAAAATTTTTACCTTTCTACTATAGGTGGCACCCGATCACCAAAGTCCATTCAAATCTTAAATCTTTTCCTGTAGCTACTGTTGCTATGACTATAACCTTTCTGGTGACATGTACAACACTGCCATTTTCAGTATGCAATTGGACTCCAGTTATTGGTTCACCCACAACAGCCATCTTTGACGTAACATCATGGGAGACATGGTTGGATACTTTTATGCTGATGTTATATTTCCCGACCTCACGATATCTGTGGGATAACATTACAAGATATTCCGGAACTTGTACGTACTCCCCAATGGATTCCGTCTTACTGATGTAGCTGTCTTCATCTGATGATACGTTTAAAGTAGTTCCGTCTCCAAAATCAACGGAAACAAAGAATGGTTACCTCCATCCACAGTTATGTTTAATGGTGTCATCATTCCTAGTGCGACTTTTTTCACAGAAGCTGATACATCAATAATTGGGTACTGGACAAAGACCGTCAAACTGGCAGACATATTACTTATTTCATTCTGAGCCAATATCTGTACTGTGTGGACACCAGGGGATTCAAAACCTTTCATATACTGCGAAATAAAAAAATGATTTTCAAGTTAATTTAATGACTAGAAATAGGAGGAAAATTTACAGTAAACCTCTACTCACTGCCACCATTTCTTCAGTCAAATTTTGGCAACATAAAGGGCTTGGCAATATCAAGAATATTTCACTTAATATATCAAGCCATTGCACATGTAGGCAAAGGTGCAGAAATTTGGCTGTACAATGCGCTGATGGCATTATACAGCAGGGTTCTTTATCACTACTTCCATGACACGAGACCTCATTTATTCGAAGTTTCTATCCAAAAGAACTGTGACTTTCATTTCGTAATGCAGGGTGCTTGGCAAAAGGACAGTCACTACCCATTTTCTAGTCTTGGGTCAGACTTGTTAAGGGTAAGAACCTGTGACCTCCCACTATAGAATGGAGCACTCTACCAACTGAGCACCACCACAGTGGTCTTGGTGATCAAGTATACAATGATTATGGTGTCTTTCTTGCACAAGTTTGATTTTTTATTTATATGCCAAGAAATATTGGTCAACTTTCCTGTTTGATAATGAACATTTTTAATAGACATTTTTCTTCTAGAAACCCTTTATGAGAACTTAAAGTTTGTTTACTGTGAAATCATTAATATTCGTGGAGTAACAATTTCCGTTGTTTTCTTGGACAACCCTGACCCATGAATTTAGAAACGAATGAAATAGTATATTCAGTCCAAACTGCCTTAAAGGCCACCTCTATATAAGGGCCACCTGCTTATAAAGGCCAGAAGAATTGTATCCCAATTGTTCTTTATTCATATTGTTTGAACCTGTATATAAAGGCCACCTGCCCATAAACACCACATTTACTGGTTCCCTTAGGTGGCCTTATAGACAGGTTTGACTGTATTATAAACTTTTATTAAATAGTAACCATAAGCCACAAATTTCATCAACCCATGAAATTATATTTTTTTTCTTAGAGAGACATGAAAATTAGGCATTATAAAAATAAAGAATTCAAAGTAACCTTTTATTAAATAGACATTTGTTGATTTATAATTTTGCGGCATGATAATGATATTTTTTCCACAGAACACAAAAATCAGAAAACCTAGAATATAAATAAATTCACTGTTTTTAAAATTAATATTTGTTGATTTATAATTAGTGATTGATAATGCGCTATTCGTAAATGGCCATATTAGAGATCAAACTTACTTTATTTAAGGTGGTCGTGATGTGGTCTCCAAATCCCATATACCAAGTATAGACAATATTGGTACCAGTTTGTGTATGAGCCTCCCAGAGATAATCCCTGACCAGGGACATCCAGACACCTTCCATGCTGTAAGTCTGTCGATTTAGTCTGAAAATAAAGATTTAGTGGTTAAGTCTGAAAATGGAGATTTAGTGATTTAGTCTGAAAATAAAGATTTAGTGAATATGGAGCGAGTTGATAAGACTACAGTACAATTAATAGCTGAGTCAGAATCCATTTATAAACCTACAGTACGTCAATAATGGTACATAAGCACATACACTAGACTAAAACAACACAAATAAATATATATAATACAAGCCTGATTTAACATCTCAATATAAAGTCTGTCTTTGGATATAAAACCTTCCTCTGTCTCTTCTTTAAATGAATTCAAGGCAGTAAATCTAGAGACTTAAATATTTAGATGCAGAGCTTTAGGGAGACCTGTGGTTGACAGTATGTTATGGACTGCAGTAAATCCCAACCAAACAGTAACTTCACGTGAGATGGGTGTACTAGACAAACTGGAGTTGCTTGCCTTTCAGAACACCTGGCCTCACTTTTCTGTTCAAGGTTTGTTTAGGTTTAGACTGACAAAATTCAAGGATTTTTTCAGGACAAATGGTCTATTTTTATGGACTAGCCCAAAGAACAATATATTCTTAACAGACGACTTTATATTAAACTCTGAACTGAAAAGCATATCCTTAATAAACAAGAGGCCCATGGGCCTGATACGCTCACCTGATAACTAATGGCTAGCTGATAGATTTGAAAAAAAACATAAATACTAAACCCCAATGACTTTTTTCTTTACATCATGATAACCATTGTATCAATACCTACAACATTCTAATATACATGCCTATACAAAACGTTTATAGTTTTCGAGATAATAAAACATTTCGGTATTGTTTCACATCTGTGACCTTCACCTTTAAACCAATAACCTTTTTCTATACATCAAAATGATCGTTGTATCAATACCTACAACATTCTAATATACATGCCTATACAAAAAGTTTATAGTTTTCGAGATAATTAACCATTTCGGTATTGTTTTGTACCTGTGACCTTGACCTTTGAACCCATGACCTTTTTCTATACATCAAAATGATTGTTGTATCAATACCTACAACATTCTAATATACAAGCCTATACAAAAAGTTTATAGTTTTCGAGATAATTAACCATTTCGGTATTGTTTCACATCTGTGACCTTGACCTTTGAACCCATGACCTTTTTCTATAATAGAAATTATTGTTGTATTAATACCTACAACATTCTAATATACAAGCCTATACAAAAAGTTTATAGTTTTCAAGATAATTAACCTTTTTAGTATTGTTTCACATCTGTGACCTTGACCTTTGAACCCATGACCTTTTTCTATACATCAAAATGATCGTTGTATCAATACCTACAACATTCTAATATACATGCCTATACAAAAAGTTTATAGTTTTCGAGATAATAATTATAATCAGAGGTAAAAAAAAATTAGGTCACAACCTTCACAATTGACCTTGACCTCATTTTGAAGATGTCAAAACTGAAAACCCCATGTCATTATCTGGTCAAATAGTCAAGTTATAACAATTTGAAGCTATTTTAAGATTTTTTAAAAATTAAACGCAAAAACGCGTAACCTATTTTTTATCCGAATTTCACAAAATGAACAAACTATAGGCTTAAGACCCTAGAGAAGCCAAATATCACATCAGATTTTTTCTCCAATCAGTACTTTCGGAGAAGAAGATTTTTTAAGATTTTTGCACCCCTAGGTCACCTTGACCTAGTTATGGTAGCCATAGCTACGCCACGAACAAATCTGAATTGCACCGGCCCATATATACTTCTGACAAAGTTTCATTAAAAACTGTCCAGTAGTTTCTGAGGAGAAGTCGAAAATAGGTGTTAACGACGCACGCACACACACACACGCACACACGCACGCACGCACGCACATACACACGCTGCGCTATGCCATAAGCTCACATGACCTTCCGTCAGGTGAGCTAAAAACGAAGCTTGTATGCAATGCACATTACCATATAAGCCCTGAAGTGAATTTGCTGATTTTTTGATGAACATAATAAAAA
Organism: Anadara kagoshimensis; assembly: GCA_021292105.1. Lineage (NCBI taxonomy): Eukaryota > Metazoa > Mollusca > Bivalvia > Arcoida > Arcidae > Anadara > Anadara kagoshimensis. The sequence continues at coordinate 38,888,617 of CM037872.1, read as the reverse complement.
AAATCAAGTTCGAAATATTATGTTTTAATTACACATTATAACATTAGTAAACATGATTACAAACCAAAAAATTTAAGGACTTTTAAAACCAATTCAGGTAAATTTCCAAGAATTTTTAAGGACATTTCGTTTTCTATGACTTTTCCAGGCAAATCACAAATTCAAGGACTTTTTCTTGTCTGTATGAACCCTGCTGGTGCAAGTTAATGTGCTTGACTTAATGTGCATGTTTTCAAATCTTCCAAAGGGGAAACTACCTGTATGTGGTAGTAATTTAAGTCAAATGTTAGTCATTTTCAAAATGAAACACTACTTGTATTTGTAAGTTATTTTAGCCAAACAAAATCGCTAGCTTAGCTGTTATTTATAGCAGTTTTGATCATATTTATATACAAAATAAAACTTCAAATTGGTTTGACCTGTTTAGGAAAAATTGATTAACATTATTTATAACTTTTTGATGATACTAAACTACATGAAGCTAGAGAAAAACGAAAACAGAGCAATAATTTAAACATAAATGACCTTGAACCTTTTACCATGGCAACAGTAAATCTTATAGAAAATTTGCATAACAATAAGGTCATCAATCATGAAGTAATAATCTGTTTTCGTAACATGTCAGTTCAAATCTTGATAAATGTCAAGCTTCCAGCACGATGCTACACGGATCAATTTTCTTTTCTCATGAAAGATGTTTTGACGAGGAGCAAAACCATCATATATATTAAGAAAGAATAATGTTTCCCCGCGTAATCACTGCATAGGCTGGAGTCTATCTAATAACAAAATTGCTTTTTATCAGGGAATGACTCCTGTGTACGGCTCCATGAAACAATTTGCTTAAGTAAGGGAGTATGGCTACATAAACACGATAAAAAGTAATATATAATGTTTTAATGTCTTACTACATTAAATATTTTACATAAAACCAAAGTACTTAATATGGAGAAAATGGACGTCTGGTGATTTATGTACTATACTAGACAGAAAAAGAATCAAAGTACTGAAAGAGCTGACACAACAAAGAAATGGAATACACAAACATATCCAAAAGCCTGATGGTACTGAAGAATGTGGACATAGATGGATATATAAATTATGCAAGCAAATTCCCCAGCCAGCAGGTTCTATTTTTGTGATTTGCACTTATGTTCAAAGGGCAATAACTCCCAGAAAAATTAGCAAACCAGCTCAGGTTAACAATATGTGCAATAACTCCCAGGAAAATTAGAAAACCAGCTCAGGTTAACAATATGTGCATCTCCTATCCTAGAATTTTCGATGGACAGACAGAAAGACAGAAGGAGGAATGGACAGAAACTCAAATTTAATTACCCCCAATCTTTCTTTGAAAGGCGGGGAATAATAGTGAGACATAAACTCACAATGACAGACTGTTGTGTTTTGTACATATTTCACAGTTAGGATGGCTGTTACCTTGGTGAAAACATAATAGATCTACATCTGGCTATATATGGTCTGATCAGTAACAAATAACTTCAGATTCATTTCTCCAGAGGAAGGGTGGCAAGGATGGAGAGAGAAAGGGAAAGGACACCAGTTTTTAGAGAGCGTAGAGTGTCTAAATGCATGCTCTAAAGGATTATAGTGTCGCCTCTTGGATTCAAAATCAACTTGGGGGCAGATTCTAGTGTGAAAAAGTTTGTCAGTTCTCTTGCCAGTGGTTTTCTTCAAACATTCCATTTTCTTCCATCATCCCTAAATTAACTATCTCAATATAAGTGAAAGAATCTTTGACTGGGGGTGTAATAAACAAATTATTCCAATCTGTTCTTTCATAATTTTACATATTTATTCTGTTAACTTTTCAAAATAAAGGTTAAATTTGTCACTCTGTAATAATATCATGATGTATATCAGTTGATGCACCTAATATCTTTATGGTTCTTTTTTTCAGAAAAGAAGAAATTTGAAAAAAAGGTCATGAAACCTGTCACATTTCAGCGGAGCAGCTAGCTGTAAGCTACATTTAAATTCAGCATGATAAATCACTATGGTAATTAGGATGAAGGAATCTTAGATTTAAAGAAGTCTGTATTTGCATACTAAACTCCATCACATTGAACATTTAACAAAAGAGAATATTAAAGTGCAATGGGCCTTAGTAGCTCATCTGGAATACTAAACCCTATCACATTTAACAAGTGCAATGCACCTTTGTAGCTCATCTGGAATACGAAACTTCATCACATTTAACCAGTGTAATGGCCTTTGTAGCTCATCTGGAAAACTAAACTCCATCACATTTAACAAGAGAGAATATTAAAGTCTAATGGGCCTTTGTAGCTCATCTGGAATACTTAACTCCATCATATTAAACAAGAGAGAATATTATAGTGCAATGGACCTTTGTAGCTTATCTAGAATACTAAACAACATCAGATTTAAGAAGAGAGAATATTAAAATGTGGTGGACCTTTGTAGCTTATCTGGAATACTAAACTCCATCACCTTTAACAAGAGAGAATACAATAGTAATGGGCCATTGTACCTCATCTGTAATACAAAACTGCTTTACATTTAACAAGAGAGAATATAAGAATGGGACTTTGTAGCTCATCTGGGGTACTAAACTCCGTCATATTCAAAAAGAGAGAATATTAGAGTGTAACGGGTCTTTGTAGCTCATCTGGAATAGTAAACTCCATCACATTTAACAAGAGAGAATATTATAGTAATGGGCCTTTGTAGCTCATCTGTAATACAAAACTCCTTTACATTTAACAAGAGAGAATATAAGAATGGGACTTTGTAGCTCATCTGTAATACAAAACTCCTTTACATTTAACAAAAGAGAGAATAGTATAGTGCAATGGGCCTTTGTAGCTCATCTTGAATACTAAACATCATCACATTTAACAAGAGAGAATATTAAAGTGTGATGGATCTTTGTAGCTTATCTGGAATACCAAATTTCATCTCATTTAACAAGTAACATGGGTCCTTGTAGATCATCTGGAATACTAAACTCCATCACATACAACAAGAGAGAATGTTAAAGCGTAATTAGCCTTTGTAGCTCATCTGCAATACTAAACTATAACACTTAAAAAAGGATACTATATGCAATGGGCCTTTGTGCTCATCTGGGGTACTAAACTCAACCAAGTGCGAAACAGAAATAATATTAAATTGTAAAACATTTGTCTTACCTTTCTAATTCAATAACTCTTGGTCCATGTAAAACAAGCCCTAAGATTGGTTCCTGTACTACAACCAAACTGTCAATCACATAATTTTCTCCATCTGTTACTATGGTGACCTCTACCTGATACATTTTAGCTTTGGTGAATATATGTGACCACCTAAAATAGAAGATAGCCAATCAAGATCTAAGATACATTGCCTGACCAGTGCAATTTTTCAGCTCGGATCTTCAATGTTAAACTGCAAATGCATTAATTGTAGCAGTGTGCTAATTTTAGCCACAAAGATACCGTAGCCCCAATTTAAATCCAATGCCAAATTAATTAAAGGCTATAGTGCACAAGATTATCTATGAGGTTTATGCTATATTTTTTTCCCAAATATAAAAAGACATGGAGAAATTTCCAAATTATACCCAAATCAGCCCATATTTACATGTTCTCTGGAAAAATTAAAAAAAAAATTCCCAAATCAATGTAACAGACAATAAGGAAGTGATATTATCATCATTTACAGATAAATACGTATATAATAAATATATTCTCTTAATTTTAACTATTTATAAACCATTAATTTAGGCATGTATGTAATATAAAACACGACTTTGTTCAAAGTGACTCACTTCCTCTTTCTTACACCAAATAAAAATAACTATTACAACACATGAAAACATGTTTAAAACAATCAGCTTCTCTATATATCAAAAGGTTGTACTGTTATACCACCCACATCATCTTAATTCTAAATTCTATGTTTGTTATTTTGTATATGTTTTATAAATGTTTTCTGTTTTTAAATTTAGTTTTTTTTCAAGACTTGGACAAGGGTCTCGTTGGGTCATATTCGGGGGTTGATATTTGGCCTCATTTACAATTAAAAATCTTATGGTTTTTGACTGCCAATTTTCACAATTACAAAGCCCTGTTCACAAATGATTTATAGACTGCACCTGTGGGGATGTGGCAGAGTGGTGGCAGAATGGTAAAGCAGACATATCATCATGTCGAATTAAAAGAGTCATGGGTTCAATCCCCATCCAGTCAATATGTTAAATAAATGAAGAAGCGTTCATGTCATTCCAGTCCACTCAGCTGATAAACAAATGCAAGTAGGTTCTCTTAGAATTATTTAGTGTTAACTGGTTTTTAAGGACTCACTAGCACTTGACGAGGTGGGGGTGCAGTGATGGGGGATGGTTTAAGACAGTGGGTGGGTGGTTGTCTTGTTATCATCATACTGCTTCATATATAATGGAAAACAGGATAAGATTTAGCTTGATGAGGCACAGAAAAGACTTTGTAATTGCAAAGCTGATTTCATCAGAAAAGGGGTATCTAAGAAATTGGTTACAGATACCTTTGATCAAGGGGAGATAATTTCTATTCTGCCTTTAATAAAACTGTGAATAATGCCAGTACTGACATGGTAATTATTAGTAAACTTTATTGTATAAAACCAAATCCACAATGTGTTACAATTATATCTTGCGACATATTTCAAGAAATTTTAAGATATGTAATCTATAAGACTGTAATTTACACTTAAATTTTCTAGCATTCAAACCAAAATAAAATAAAGTATAATTAGTGATTTTATCACTGTAAACAAAGAATTTACACACTATTGGCCTGTTTTAATGACTCCATAATTCTTCATTAAAGAGTAATTGAAAGAAATCTCTTTCTTGAAGTGATATAACATGAAGCAGTGATTGTAAACGCAGTGCTGTAACCCCGGATGTACTGAGTGCAATTCAATTTATTTTAAATCCCTCTACATCCAAAAAGTGAAAGTTTATCTCTTAAAGCTTTAAAACTAACCCCTGCACATAACAAGAACTCATTAGTACTGATATAACATCAAAAATACTTATTTGAAGTTTAAAACACATTTAATAAATGTACAGCTACGTATTGGCAAAGTGAAAAATATGGACTTGCTTGATTGGATTGGATTGGATTGAATTCAGCTTTTTGGATTAGTACTGGTTTTACATAAAAAATAATGATGTAAAGTTACAACACATTAATAAAATTATTATTGTACAGTCTACATCTTAGCAACATGTAAAAAAAGGACTGGCTTGAGTTGATTAGATACAATTTGAACTAGACTTAATTAAACATATTATCCTTAAGTGTGGATTCTTTTAATAACTACATTAATTAAAAACGATAATAATAACAACGCTCATGAGCCATTTTTACATTATTGTTTTTAAAAAGGATTTTCCACTCAGGGAATAACATTAAGAAAGTTATACTATATATTAGTTAAAATCTAGTTATTTTAAACTATAGTGCACATTGGTACAAAATTTAGTCCTATTCCAGTACCAATCCAACAGTCTAGGCCAATAATCCAATATATTCAAAAGTCCAGTCCAACATTTAGGCCAATAATCCAATATATTCAAAAGTCCAGTCCAACATTCCAATCTACTGCCAATATTCAATTAAACAAATGATCCAATCTAGTTCATATTTTACACTTTGCCCTGCATATTACAGTTATCTAAACATTTTTCTTTTTATTTAACACAGAGAACACCTGTTTCTAAGATGCACACCACAAAAATCTTAACACCCCACAGATCAGAACACCCCACTTCTCATACATAAGTAGACAAGGGTATTACTTTCAGGACTCAACTCAAGAATATGTAAATTCCGGAGATTGTCCCGAGATTAATTTGTATTTGTTTTTTATGTTTATCAGCTTCAAATTTATGAGCGTTTAGTGATTACTTAATGAAATTGGTATGCACTGTACCCCCCAGCTTGCGAACAGTTTCAATTTTCAACTGTAAAAATTTTAAAAATAATTTTAAACTGATGTTATTTAAATCTATTAAAATCTGTGCCAGTAGTCCCCCTCCCCTTTTTTTGCTTAAAGTTTTAACTTCAATAATTAGAAAAATAATTTTAAGTTGATGTTATTGAAATCTTTTTAAAATCTGTACCTATAGCCACACCTCCTTATGCTTAAAGTTTCAACTTTTAACTTCAATAATTAGTAAAAATATTTTAAGTTGATGTTATTTTAATCTTATTAAAATCTCAGAGCTTGTACCTCCTAGCTTGTTTGATGTTAAAATAATGAAATATTGTTTATGTTGATGCTTTAATGTAACTGAATGTCAAACACCTATTTCAATAAAAAAAAACTTCACAATTTGATCCATGAAATTTTGGTGTTACAGAGGGGTGTGGCAATATTGGAATGCCACTTATTAAGAAAAAAGACAAGAAAAATATTTTCAAAATTCAAAATATTCTGGCAATAAGTGAAGTGGCAAAGATATTAAAATAAGCTGTTACTGTATATATTTGTAAGCATTTTGACCAAATTGGTTTTTTTTTGTCTGAAACACTTTTTTTATTTTTTTACTTTTTTTTTGGCAAAACAAACTGCCATACTAAATACATGTAATTGAAACTGCCCAAGAGGGAATGGAAAGTAGGCAGTGGAAGGTTCTGTGGTCCATAAAGTGGTGCTTTAAACCACTCAGATACCAGACTGGGATAGTGCTGAGGAAAGCATGGTTTAGTCAGGATTCCAGCCTAAGATCTCAAGAACCTTTTCAAACAAAACTACCCAGACTACTAAATCTGTTTTATGACATACTTTCTCCCTGACAAAGAAGGGGCCTTGGTTAATGAGTGGTCCATATTTCCGTTTGCTGATACAGCACCTCTCACCATTTAAGTTCATTTCCCACTCTAGACAAATAGTCAGGTACTAGTTTATCAGTTCATTTGCTAAAGGTCTGTGGTTTTCTCTGGCACTCCAGTTTTATCCATCATCCATGAACTAACTGCCATCAAGTAAGTGAAAAAATCTTGACTCAGGCGAAAAATTCCATTTTTCCATTCCATTTCCCTTGATAATTGAAGATTATTTCAAACAACTGACCTGTTTTCTTCTTCTATAATCTGTATGTCATTTCTACCATATCTGATTTGGATAGATGTCCAGTTTGAATTATCTCCCTGTAAGTAAATAAGTAATAATGTGAATTAGAATCTAATTGGTCAACTTAAAGTCAGAACTTAATCTGAATATCTTAAACACTAGAAGTCTATAGTTGGACTGTTTCAACATAGGGCACATATGATTGCTTACTCTTGGGCATCTTTAATGTGCCCATCAAAGCTGTTCTCAACAAGGGGCAATATGATACTGGTATCTCTTAAGACGATTGTGATAGCTCAGTCGGTAGAGTGCTCGTAAGTGGGAGGTCGTGGGTTCAAACCCCAGCCGGGTCTAACCCAAGACTTGAAAGTAGGTAGTGATTGTTCTTTCGCCAATCACTTGGCATTACAAAATGAAAGTCACGGTTCTTTTCGATGGGAACTTAAAAACTAGAGGCTCCCAGGAGCCTGTATAGCTCACCTAGGTAGAGTTGTTGCAGAATGAAAATCAACAGATTGTCTAATGTTTAAATAAATGCTTGAAATTTATTACACAATATTTATTTCTATCACAAAATTTCAATATTATTTCCTTTCAAAACTAAACCATATTCAAAATTTTGAGACAATACATCCAAGTATCATCGACTTTTCATGTATAATACCTGAGAAATTTTCCTTATCCAAAAACTGGTCAATGGACCATGAAATTATGGTAAAGGACAAAAGCCATAAGGCAGTCTGACTGATGTACTATCCAAGATCAAGCTATATACCAAATATCATTGACCTACCATTGTAGTATTCGAGATTTAGAGAAACTGACCTAATCCAAAAAGTTAAACATAGTCACTGGAGGGTTAAGTTTAGGTCAAAGACAAAAGTCATATGGCAGACTGACATGTACTCTCCAAGAATAAGACACATACCAAATATCATTGCAATTGGCCAAGTGGTTTCACAGGAGTTGACTTTTAAATGCAGATGTTATTTTAAAATACCAAATGTAAAGACCCAAATGACTATTGTGGCCGAGTTTGGTTCCAATTGACTCAGTAGTTTCAGAGAAAAATATGTATGAACTTATTTTCCCATAGGGTCCAATGTTAAAATATGTTTTCCACTGACAGCCATCTTGGATTTTGTGTGGCCCTCAAAAACACCAATGTTGTAGGGGGCCACCCAAAGACTATTGTGGCCAAGTTTGGTTCCAATTGGCTTAGGGGTTTTAGAGAAAAAGATCTTTGATATTGTTCCCATAGGGTCCAATGTTAACCTATGTTCCCCGTTGGCGGCCATCTTGGATCAGGTGCAGACTTAAAAAAACACCGGTTTCAGAAGGTACCATCTAAGGACTACTATGACCAATAGTTTAGTTCTAATTGGCTCAGTTTTTAGAAAAAATATCTTTGAACATATTTTCCCATAAGGTCCAATGTTACAATATGTTCTCCACTGGCGGCCATCTTGGATTTGGTGCGGCCCTCAAAAACCCCAATGTTGTAGGGGGCCTTTCAAAGACTATTGTGGCCAAGTTTGGTTCCCATTGGCTAAAGGGTTTTAGAGAAAAAGATCTTTGATATTGTTCCTATAGGGTCCAATGTTAACCTATGTTCCCCACTGGCCGCCATCTTGGATTAGGTGCAGAATTAAAAAAAACAATGTTTTCAGAAGGTACCATCTAAGGACTACTGTGACCAAATTTGGTTCCAATTGGCTCAGTAGTTTCAGAGCAAAATATCTTTGAACGTATTTTCCCATAAGGTCCAATGTTAAAACATGTTCTTCGCTGGCGGCCATCTTGGATTTGGTGTGGCCCTCAAAAACCGCAATGGTATAGGGGGCCATCCAAAAACTATTGTGGCCAAGTTTGGTTCCCATTGGCTAAAGGGTTTTAGAGAAAAAGATCTTTGATATTGTTCCCATAGGGTCCAATGTTAACCTATGTTCCTCGCTGGCCGCCATCTTGGATTAGGTGCAGACTTAAAAAACACCAGTTGCAGAAGGTACCATCTAAGGACTACTGTGACCAAGTTTGGTTCCAATTGGCTCAGTAGTTTCAGAGAAAAATATCTTTGAACATATTTTCCCATAGGGTCCAATGTTAATCTATGTTACCCGCTGGCGGCCATCTTGGATTAGGTGCGGACATGTCGGACACAATTTTTAAAGTAGACCACCCAAGGACTGTTGTGACAAAGATTGGTTGCAAATGGCCCAGTGGTTTCTGAGGAGTTGATCTTTAACGACGGACGGACGACGACGACGACGACAACGACGACGACGACGACGACGACGACGGACGCAAAGTGATGGCAAAAGCTCACATGGCCTTTTAGGCCAGGTGAGCTAATAAACGAGGTCCCGTGTCACGGTGGGATTGGCATGCTAAATAAAGAACCCTGCTGTATAATGCCATCAGCGCAACACAAAGGCAAAATTTCTGCACCTTCGCCTATAGTTGGCAACGTCTCAATATAAGTGAAATATTCTTGACTTGGATGTTAAACATCATTACCCAACTTAACTCTTAAGATGATTGAACACATGGTCTTAAGTAAGCTCAGCTTTGCTGTTTTGAAGAAGTCCATTTTAATCACAATCTCAGAAACAAAAGATAAACCTTAGACATATGAACTTCCACCAGGGAAGTGAAGCAAAGTGTTATGAAAGCGTTAGTATCTCCTGTATAGTTAGCTACACCTACTATGTGTGCAAATGACGTTACTTTAATTGCCTACCTGTAACTCAAACTCTACTGATTGGTTGACAGCAACAATGACATCATGTACAACAATCAATTCATTACTTCGTCTTTCTCTGGTATCAAATTTCAGACTAACATTTTCAAATGCCGCAACTGAAAAGAAGAGAGAAATAGGTTAATATAAACAAGGGATGCCACTTCAAAAGTGTTCCTAAAATGAATCCCAACTGGGAAATCCCCAATCATGTGCATGATCAAAATATGAATAGCAAATGGCAAATCTGCTCCATCTAAAAATTGTTCTTGTGAAATTTCATAAAGAGCTGTTACATACTGTTAACATATTTATTTCCTGTGTTGTACTAATTTTCGTTTATTTAACGGTCACTTGTTTTGCGCGAAAAATAATAGCAAAAATTATATTATGCTTATTGTGTTATATAGTGCATATTTCATAAAACGCAAAACTTTAACTATGCAGATACGTAAAAAGTTTTCTATATCACGAAAAATAAATACACACAAAAATAAATACTTTTACAGTAGTTTTCAAGAAGGGTGGTAGACAAAATGCTTGCAGAAGAAATGCATTAAACACTATATTCCATACCCCCCCCCTCCCTCAACACAACACACACTTCATATAAGTGACATAAGAAGGAAAATTAGACAAAACAAAAACAATTAAAAAGTTCCCTTTAAATCAAATTAACATTTTGCGTTTCAGAAAAAAAAACATGTCAGACACAATAAATTTGTTACCAGGACATTTTGTCAGTAAATACAGACAAATAATGGGTTTTAGCTTAGTTTTAATGAATTTCAAATGAAATGTTAACTAACAAATACACTCAATCAATATTCTTGTGTTTCTAAGCTAATTGATACATCGCTAGTGTTAAACAATGTCTCTAATTCAAGGTTTGGAATGTTTTATTTTATACTCATGAAGTAAATTAGTGGTGTTACATGGCCACAATAAAAATTTTTTCTCTTACCCTAAGACCATCAGATTTGGATAGTGGAAGAAAACTGAAGTGACTGGATTTAAACCAGTGACCTTTTGCTAGCAAACTGACAAACTTGCTCACACTAAGATCTTCCGAAGTGGAATTGGATCCAGTGTAGACACTATTCAAGCACTTAGACCGCTTGGTCACAGGGGCCCAAAGAATCCACTGGTGTTCTGTTTTGTTTCTTCCGTAAAGGGTCCTTAAATACCACTAATTTTACAATACTGCATGGATCCTAAATACACAATGGCCGTGAAGTCAAAGTGTTGACCTAAAAATCACATTTAAAGGTTGTGCGAGTTTGTTAAGCTTATTTTTCAGAGTAATTTCTTGTACTTTAAATATTGAAAAATATGTCTGATTTTCACCAAACAGTGAAACAGTACTGTAAACCAATTTTTATTCGTGTATATTAACTTTATCAATTCTCTTACCAAAACCATTTCACGACTATTAACTTTCAGGATATGAACATTAGCTAAATATTTGGTATAAACAAAAAAATTTTTGGAATAAATAAAACAATTTTGGAATCTAATTCAAGAAGATTAACTTTCACGATTATTTTGTCCTGACATAACACGCAGATAAAAGTTGGTTTACAGTGACATGGAACATTTATATGTAATCTATTGTATCACTCCACGGTAAAATAACAACTTTATATTTACGTCTGTGTGATGTATGAACAGTTAAAAGCATCATATTTAACAACCATTAAAGTCTCAAATGTAATTTCCATTGTCAAATTGATATTCTTGTTAAAATACAAGGTCTTAATCACCGATGTAATGACAACATCAAAGAGGATTTTAAATGCTGGTTTAAATTTATTTCTGGTGTCTGTATTCTCTGTGATTACTGTTGTATTATGTAATTCTCAATTCATAAAATACGTACTTGACAATGAGGTTCAACAACATACAATGTGATATACGGATAACCAACCCTCGTCGGAACTATTATTCAAATTTAATACAAATGGATATAGAAAACTTTATGCCATATATTCTTGTAATAAAATATTTTTTACCAAAAATGTACAATCGATTTTATTTTTATCCATTTTAAAAACATCACACTGTAATATCAACCGACTGTAAACATGAGGGAGTGGAGAAATGTAGTTTTATGCTTCAGTCAAGATTCTTTCACTCATATTGAGACAGTCATTTCATGGATGGTAGAAGAAATCAGTACCCCAAAGAAAACAACTGACCTTCCGCAAACAAACTGACAAACTTTCTAACACTAAGACTAAGTCCAAAGTAGGTATTGAACCTAGGCAGCGAAAGGCATTGTCATCTGTAAGCATGTGTCAAGAGGGTAGAAAACTACCACACTTTGGCAAGTAAACTGACAAACTTAGTCACACTAGATCCTGTTCCAAGTGGGAGTCAACCTTAAGCGATCAAAGGTGCTGTGATTTGTAAGCAAGCAATTTTGACCTCACAGCCACTAAGTCTCTGTAGATGTGAGGAATAAATAGGGGTGGGGGGAGGCGCTCTATGGCTGTGTGGTCTAAAGCATGAACTTTCAGATCACAGCGCCTAGCTAAACAACTTAGTTTGAATTTTTTTAGGGCATTAACCCCAGGAGTCTAAACTTAGCAGATAAGGGAATTGTTTAATAAGTTATTGTTATAAAAATTTCAAAATTTAATTTTTCCCATAGTTTTCTTTGGAAGTCTCTCCCTCCATTTATGACATAATTAACATGAGGTATTACCTCTTTAGATCTCTCAGCCACCAACCCCTTCCAACACCCGAACACACCACAAACCAAAATAATCTTTCCCCAACTCATCCCACTTCACCCCAACCCAAAATAACCTATCAAAGATCATATGCTCTAGCAAGACAGAAACATAAGTTGCTTTATAACAGATAAATTCACTATGATCAATTCCTAAAATAAGAGATTTTACAAAAATAGAAATTTTGTTATATAAACTTATATAAATACATTTATTGTTGCAGATCGCTGAATCAAATTCACATGTTGTATCTTGTTGTTGACGTTGGAAAGAGTCTGAAGTCTGGATCTCAAATATGTTTTGTTTGATAAAGCATTAGTGATACGACTCTGGTTTACATTAAATTGTGTAAATAATTACAAAAGTTAACGGATGTTATAAAGTACATCTGTGTTAACTAGTGTATGCAGGTGCTGCGCTGCCGGTCGTGCTTTTTTGGTGGGTGTTTTTAATTATCAAGATTTCTTCGTTATTTATTTTCCTTGCAATGCGCTACCTGCAGTGCGAAGTCTTCAGTATATGAAGTAGATATTTATTGCGTAATCATGTTTTTTCAGTTAAAATGATACAAAGTCGTTTATCATAATTTGCCAAGAGAAAATTCCTGTTAAATCTTATAAAACATAAAATATGCTGCATGTAAAATACCCTCATTGTATTCAACAAATCAGGGAAAATCAAAACACATGGTGTAAAAATACTAAGCATCTAAGAAAGTGCTAAGATCCAGAAAATGGTGAAAACACTGCATAAGATTCATTTGTTAAAAGAGTAAAATTCATTTTTTAAAGCATTTTTGTATATATTATTTTAAATGTGAAAGTTGGTTATGACCAAGTGTTTGCTGCATAACATAAGCCCCAATAAAAAAGGACACATATGCAACTTGAACTGTCTCTCAAGAGCCAAATAGCCCTTCCACCATTAAGATTTGGTTGACCTTGTGACCTTCATCAATGACCTACACACTTAAATATCATTCTCAACAAATTGTCTCGTGTTGGATATACATTTGTATAAAGATCCATCCATAGATGTGACAGCTGTGGAGCATACAAGGTTTTATGTTGACAGAGAGTCATGTCAATACCTACCATACAAAAGTTTGATACTTTAAAAGTTGCCTGTTTGTGATAGGGGCCTCATCACTATAGTAAAAACAAAACCGTTACTAACCTAGATTGCCAGCAGATGACTAACTGTGTATGTTCCAGTAGTAGTGAAAGTTTAATGCATTAAAAGTTGTCTACTATGATATATATAAGGGCCTCATCACTATCATTAAAACAAAATCTTTACTCACCTAGATTGCCAGCAGATAGACTAACTGTATATGTTCCAGTAGTAGTGAAAGTTTAATACATTAAAAGTGGCCTACTCGGATATATATAAGGGGCTCATCACTATAGCAAAAACAAAACCTTTACTCACCTAGATTGCCAGCAGATAGACTAACTATGTAAGTTCCAGCAGTGGTGAAAGTTTTAGCTATGATTGGTAATGATGAAAATACTCTAGTATTATCAGAAAACTCCCACAAAAATGTCACATCATCTCTTATCACAATCTGATCTGTAAGATATAAAATAAGAATCGATAAGCACCAGGATGCAAAAGCTGAGTTGCAATTACTTATTCTAAATGATATGCATGCTTTATTTTAATATATGTGTAGTAAATAAAGCAAGTTCAGGCCAGTTGAAAACTACCATTTAAAGTCCTTAAAAAGTCTCAAGTACCAAGGTCCATAATTTCATAAGAAATCAGTGAATTAGAACAACACTCAAACTTGATCTGTAACTCATATTGATAGACGGACATATCAAATATAAGTCCAATAACTGCAGGTGTTTGGAGAAAGGTATGGAAAATTAATTCCTGCTCACCTGCCTCACCAAATTAATAGCAGAGTTGCAACTCAGCTTAAAATATCAGAATAACTTATCAGAATTGCTAAGTTTCAGTTAGAAGGACAATACAGCATGATTTCTTATTTTTCTTGCCTAAAGTAACAAGTGAGATGTTACTGCTATCTAAAAGGTCTAAGTTTATACAGTACTTGGGGTTTGCCATTGAGGTTTTGAGATTGGATCCCACTTGGACAGATCTTGGTGTCAGAAAGTTTGTCAGTTCACATGAATCCCACTTGGACAGATTCTAGTGTTAGGAAACTTGTCAGTTTTGTTGCCAAAGGTAGGGCAACTATGTCTTTGGGGTGCCATCTTGAATCTAAGATGGACACCCTTTGATATTGATTGCTGTCAATCACGTGCACTTGCATGAAAAATTACTACTAAAAGGCATGTTTGACTGAGTGAAAGCATACACACACACTGATGATATGGTATAGACATTTTCCTATGACCTTGAATAACAACATGTTATTTTATTTTTATTTGCACATTATCCAATTATCCAATTATATTCAAACAAAACTTCAATAGGTTTTTTATACAGAGCCAAATTTAAAACACAACTTTCATCTTTATACAAGGTAAAATGTGCATGAACTGAATGTTTGTAATCTCTATAACTTAATTTTGTTTATTTTTCATGTTCTTTATAGATTACGGATCTACAAACCAAATTAATGATAATCGTATTCTTTGATACTTCAATCAAAATAGTTCATAATAGAAACATTTGTACCAGAAAATCAAAAAATTGGAAAAAAACATTAGAAGCTGACAATATCAAAGTGAACATGAGAGGCTTCATCTAACAATTACAAAGCAAGTTAGGAATAAATTAATGCTATTTATAGTTATATCATTTTATGTCTTTTAGAAGTTGCAATATAATATAACATACCAAAAAATATCATGAAAAAATATTCATCGAAAATTATGAAAAAAAAAATTCAATATCATAGTAAATTAGGTTTTGAACTAGAACTGTCTCCTGGGAGCCAAACATTCCCCCCCCCTCATTTTGGTGTACATTTGTGGCAAGTTTGACAAAAATCCATTCATAGACATGGAAGATATGGAGAGGACATGATATTGGGACAGACAACCAGACAGATGGATGGACTGACTTATGGACAGACAGGGTGATTCCTATATACATGTACTATCCCCCTCCAAACTTCGTTTGCGGGCGGCATCATTATCACGGTATCAATATCCAACCTATTATTTAATCAATGTCCCTCAATGTCTAGGATCAAATCCTCACACATATAAATATATTATCATACTGGAGGGTGCTTACCTTCATTTTTCACATAAAATACAGTTGGCTTTCCAACGATGCTTTCTCCATAAATATCAACTTCTAGTAGCTCAATATCTCTTTGAACCAAAACCTGGGTAGTGTCAGACATTTCAGAAACAGCATTAAAAGCATAAACGGTAGCATTATAAATGCCATGCCTCTGGAATACATTGCCAATATAATAAGCATTTTCCGCCTGTTCTGGTCTGCCATAGCTTCGCCGTCCCAGTCCAAAGTCAAAATGAAACTGAATATCGGATCCCTGACAGGTGGTAATTTGAAATACTGCCATCTCACTTACTTTAGTCGGTCGCCAGCTTCTGATAGAAACGCAATCAACGGGATCTAAAACGGTTATTATATGATCGATGTAAGCCACAGATCGGCTAATGTTATTGTAAGCTTTGACAGATATATTGTACATCCCCGGAAAGCTAAATGTGTAATTAATGACTGACGTGGCATTTTTACTGACCAACAGTGGATAAAAATGTTGCCCTTCATAAAATGTCCAGACAAAAATAGGGTCGCTCCCCTTTCCAATTTCAGCCACACATTGGATTTCTTCACCGGTCTGAAGTATTACGTCTTCGCCACATGAAAAACGTAGGTTGGAAATTGGTATTTGTACGAATACACTAGTTATGGTCGTATCATTACTGATTACGTTAGATGCAATAGCTTTAATGAAATAAATACCTGGTTCTGTAAAAATATATGATAGATCAAGGCCAAAAGTTGTAAAATCAGCCATGTGATCATTTAGATTATCTGAAATTATCCATAAAACAGTTATATTTATAGGTCTATGTGTAAATCGGAGAGTAAAATTGGCTGGTCTGTTAATGGCTACGGTTCGGTCAGACTGAATTACTGCCCTTTGTAGCCGATGAATTACCATAATAGTACTGTTTAGTCTGGAAATTATTGTCTGGTTTTTTTGTTCAACTGTAACAATTGGCTGGAAATTTCCTTGATGTAAATATGAGTGTAGAAAATCAACTTTCAAAACACACCCTAATCCGTAACTAGCGGCAACCATCATCTGTCCCTGTTGGCAATTCAGAGCCATTGATGTGCTATTTGTGTCCTCTAAATCTGACGAGTGAATATCGCCATCACCAAATTCAACCTGGAGAAAAGCTCCATAGCGATTGGTTATCTCCATGACAACAAAGAATCTGATTATTTGATGTGGTTCTACTATGTATGGCGGGTCTCCTTCCATGTATACAGCTAAATTGCTCAATTTCCTCTCCACTATAAGCTACAATATAAAACATAATACAAAATTCATAAAAACACATCCATTATAAACAAGAACTGTCTCTCAAAAGCCAATCCCCCCTCACACACACACACACACACACACACACACACACACCAACATTTCCTCCTGACCTTTGACTTAAGCACATAAATTTGATATGCGACACAACATCTCATGTGACTTACATTTGTGCCAAGTTTGATCAAAATCCATCCATCCATAGACATGGAAGATATGGAGCAGACACGAAAATGGGGTGGATCACCAGACGAACAGACAGACAGGATGATTCCTATATACCCCTAATTTTTGTTTGTAGGGGGTATAATAATGTGAAGGAACATGTGCAGTCAGTTGTACTACTACTAGCCTAATTAGTAGAGGTCCCCAAGGTTACTATACCATTTCTATCCTGAATTTTCTCTTATTTCTCTTACAAGCTGGTGAAGTGTGGCCTACAAAGTTGTGGACTAGCACATTTGTCAAAAAAATGTCATGTCCAACTAAGGGTATTTGGAAGATATTTCATTTAGAAATGGAAGTCACATTATCCTTTTGAAGAGACCTTGAAAACTGATGCCCTCTGTCATGGTAGGTATGGCACGCCAAAAAAGCCTTCCTGCACGTTGCAATGAGTGTTATGCAAAGAAAGAATTTAGCCTTCCTGAATGCCATGAGCGCTACATAAAGGTAAAAAATCTGTCACTTTACATAGAGCAAGTTATGTCCTAATACAAGTGAAATATTCTTGCATGGTATATAAATTTCCATTCAATTAGTCAAATCCAAATTTCATCAATTGTACTTACCACAATCATCTCCCTGGACAGTCGGCCATGTTGGTTGAAGACCTCTATTCTGACAGGATACATTCCTTCCTCTGTAATTACATACTCCTGAAAATATAAAGCAAATATTTTGTCAAAATCAAACTACAATTACTTGTATGTAACAGTCTGTCAGTTCGCTTACCAAAGGTTGATTGTTTTCTCCCAACATTTGGATTTTTTCTCCACCATCCATGAACTGACCACCTCTATCATAAGGGAAAGAATTTTAAATTGGGTGTAAAACTTCATTACTCAAGTCCTTACATGTATAAACCTTCGAAAATTCCAAACACAATAGATGTTGAAAATTCTTTTCCAGCTGGCATGATAAAATGTTTAAATGGTGGATTGCCATGTTAACTATTTCCTCATATTTTGATCTTCTACCAAAATATTCATCAGTAACTCTTTATGCACTAAATTATGTAGATATATTCCAAAAATTTCAAAAACAATATACAAAACCTCTAAATATTTACCGGTGCATGATAAAATATTCAAATGATAATAATTTACGGTACACTGCCTGTTTAAAGCATGTCCACTAAGTAATGAAGACACGACATATAACTCATATTTTGACAAGACATAAAACGATGACGTCTTCACTTATACATACAGGTATATAAACAACAAAATTCCTGTGACATAACCTCCCCCATTCGAGAGTTGTGCTGAGTCTGCAAATTCAAAAACAAATATTTCAACCTATTTTTTAATTTGGGCCTCTGTGACCATGTGGTTTTACCAAGTAAGGCACTGAGCCCCAGTTTCACAATCATATACATTACTTAACTAAGAGTTTCCTCAAACTTCCATTTAGCAAAAAAAAATGGAACTTTGAATAAACATGTTTGAAAAAAAACTACCCAGTAATACAAACGTTTTAAGCTAGAAGTGGTCTTTGTTTTAACATTACACCTCAATTTCCTGAATGTCTTAAACATCCAACATTTTGCCACCACTGTTGAAACATCATCAGATGTATAAACTATAACTGGACAGCTAGTTAGAATGGTAAAACAATGTGTTCTGATTTTGAGCAACAACTACATTATTTACTATTTACTTCAAAAACAAAATTTAAGAAATGATTTTTTTTTAAATTTGAAAATGCTATTTACCTGAAATTCTGCAACAATATCCTATAAAAAATATCCCCATTTTTAGCATAGCAGCTTGACACAATAAGCTTGTCTCTCATAAAGAAAACCCTTTCCCAGACTTATAGCACTGATGATTTAAAATATTAGAGAGATTCATAAAAAATGCACTTATCCTGTTGATGGTATAAAGGTGTTCATTGCTTGCTTACAGATCAAGTAATAAAATATAAATGGGAAAGATTTTACATATATAAACTCATTGCCGGCCATACTTACTCACTAATGAACTATAATGAATGAAACACATGTCAATTAGTGAACATAAATCTGAGGCTAAGTGAGGGGGAAATTTATGACGAGAAAAAAATACTGAAATTTTTTTTGCTCATTTTGTATTTTTTTTTTAATATTTAAAATTAGACAAAGACAATATTCCAATTTTTTCAGTTTCTGTAGAGAGATGGCTTATTTAGCAAATATGTGGAGAAAATGGCGGCATTGAAAGTGGAGTGTGGCAGGTGGCAGTCCCTAATGGACAGACGGACACATCATAAAAAATCTGGCATGTTCCTGGATATACCAATGAAGACTGACAGGGCCATAAATTAGTAGTAAAGCTATCTTGTAGAGAGATGAATACTAATTACCAATTACTGGTGGTCAGTGAGTGGTCAGATTGAATGGTCATCTCAATCAACACATAAATATGTACACATAACAAGGTTTAGTTGTGGTAATGATTTATAGTGAATTTGTTTCACAGTTAATATGCTATGAGAGTAGAGCTTGCTCCAACTGGGAACTTCATGCAATGAAGCAAGCTGCTTACAAGCTTGCAAACTATGCACCATTGCTTACTGACCTATGTGGTCATCTCAACCAACACATAAATATGTAACATAATAACAAGGTATAGTTGTGTTGATGATCTATGGTGAATTTGTTTCACAGTCATTCACTAGAGTAGCCTTTATTCCAACATACTTCAAAGAAAGCTGGTTGCAAACTGTGCACCACTGCTTGCTGAATTGTTTCTTTATTGTTATGAAGCAGAATTTATGCAGAACCTTGTTAAATCTGGAAAGAAAACTGTCGCCAAATCATTTAACTCCAGATGGTGTTATACGTGTATCTCTTAATAACTCTAAATTTGCACATTATGTGGATGCCATCTATTCTAATGAGCTTAAAATAAAAGACACAACTGATAATTCAAGTTATGCTTCATATTTGAACTTATACCGCAACTATGACACCCAAGACTTCAATTTTTCTATGCAGCAATACATGTACCTGCTTCTCCACCATCCAAGTATCAGTGAATGAATTTTGATCCAGGCATAAAACATCATCACTCAACTCTACTTTTAGTATATGGAAGCATTCAAATGAAAACCCTGAAGGAACCTAACAGTCCCCACCCACTCAGTAATTCCATTAAAACATACAAAACAGATTTAATTAGTTTTGAGACAGGTTCCCCCATAAAACTCTGTGACCTCTGACCTTCATAACATCCTTTTATTTTATACACTAAGTGCATGGTTCTATGATAAATGTATGTTGATATAAACCTGCATACATAAAGCTATAATTAACATCTTATTAAGATATCCTGTAATTATCTCAGAGCTGAGCCAAGCCCAGTCGAGAGAGAGAGAGAGAGAGAGAGAGAGAGAGAGAGAGAGAGATAGAGAGAGGGGTTAATTTGTTTATTGTGCAAGAGAGTACAGGAAGGGGGGTCACTTAAAAGTTTTTAGATACCACTGAGAGAGAGAGATAAAGAAAGAAATAGAGAGAGAGAGAGGGGGGAGAGAGAGAGAGAGAGAGTGTGTGTGTGTGTGTGTGTGTGTGTGTGTGTTTATTGTGCAAGAAAGAAAACTTGAAGAATACCACTGATATAGAGAGGGTGAGAGCAACTATTATACTGCAAGAAAAGAAAGAAATCTTAAATTAGCAAAAATACCACTGATAGAGACAGAAAAACACTGTGTGTGTATGTGTGTATTGTGCAACAGACAGAGAGAGACTGTGTGTGTGTGTTTATTGTGCAAGAGACAGAAAGAGACTGTGCGTGTGTTTAATGTGCAAGAGACAGAAAGAGACTGTGTGTGTGTGTTTATTGTGCAAGAGACAGAAAGAGACTGTGCGTGTGTTTAATGTGCAAGAGACAGAAAGAGACTGTGTGTGTTTATTGTGCAAGAGACAGAAAGAGACTGTGCGTGTGTTTATTGTGCAAGAGACAGAAAGACTGTGTGTGTGTGTTTATTGTGCAAGAGACAGAAAGAGACTGTGTGTGTGTGTTTATTGTGCAAGAGACAGAAAGAGACTGTGCGTGTGTTTAATGTGCAAGAGACAGAAAGAGACTGTGTGTGTTTATTGTGCAAGAGACAGAAAGAGACTGTGCGTGTGTTTATTGTGCAAGAGACAGAAAGAGACTGTGTGTGTGTTTAATGTGCAAGAGACAGAAAGCAGACACAGTCTCTTTCAGTCTCTTGCACAATTATTAATGCACCTTGTCTCTTTCTGCCTCTTGCACAATAAACAAGCCAGGCTCCAACAAAAAAAGAAAATGTTAAAGCACTAATTTCGTAAACTTACAGTTTTTAAACAATATCAAATTTCCAATTTTAATTCATACTTTATACAGTTCAGGCATACATCAATACAGGTACGCATTAATACAATTTATTAATTCAGATGTCCCCCACTCCCCTATGGAAAATTTTGTTTTAATGTAAATGAACTTTAATTATCAAATGTCGTGTCATTCTGAAATGATTAATTTAAAATCTATACAGTATTTAATTTCAAAATCTGCCCCATCTTGTATAAAAGAATTCATTTTTTATAACATATTAATTGCTTGACTGCATATCTTAAAGTGTTTTTTTTCCTCATTTTTTTTTCATTTTGACCCTATATATACATCAAAATTGAGATAGCTGAACATGTAATAAAAATGGAATGTAAATGAACAGGGATGAATATTTAAAACTAATAAACAATTTTGTAAAATTTATTCATTAAAGATATTGTAAATCTATATTAAATTGAAACGATTCAAACTAAATTGATGAATGAAAAGAAATTTTGGGAATTTAATCTATTAAAAACTCCATATTTGTAAAATTATTTGATACTTAGTAAAATAAAATTGGGAACAAAGTGATTTATTGTCAGTTTACTGCATGTTTTACGAGCGTTTTACAACTTAAATGATATATTACGGGTTTTTATCAAATCTTCAATGATATATGAGGCTTTATGATAAAATATCACATGATAAATTCCCATAATTCATGACTGCAGCTATCAATTTTCAATTTGCTTTCATAAAATAAAACGAACATTTTTCAAATAGGAAATAAAATGTCAAATTGCAACTCCAAACATGCTGTTTTTTAGAATATTTATTTTTCAATAAAATGCTAAATATTTTTTCAAATCGGAAATATAATGTCAAATTGCATCTCCTAACTTGGTGTTATTTTCAAAATATTTTTAAATAAAATATTGAATCCTCAGTCCTGTTGTAATATTATTCATTTAATACCATATCATAAACGATGTCTTCCCACTTAGCCAACATTTGAGAATTTGTTATTCCCACTTAGCCAACAACATGTACTACAACTAAGAAAGCTAGACAATGACAGTAATGCCTATAACTTTATTAACAAAAGGGCAAGTATTTTGCCTCGCTAAAAGCGATATCTCGTTGTACCCGATCTCGCTAAATGCGGTAAGAAAAAACATAAAATATAGACACTACTGACGGGGAAATTAAATTACCTCATTAAAAACGATATCTCGCAATATACGATCTCGTAATAAACGTAGTTAACTGTAATAGCCATTACATTATATTGTTCTAATCAAGGAAAACGAAGTCATACTTGTGTTTATAAGAGTATTCTGATGAAATAACCTTATATTTTTGAAATGTCATATTGCCTTAAGAGGTCAGGTATTTTCACAATATTCTTCAAAAAATGTCAAATTTTCCCTGCAGTTCAGATATTTTCAGAATATTCTTCAAAAAATGTCAAGTTGTCATCCTAAGAAGTCAGATATTTCTAGAATGTTTAATAAAATGCCAAGGTCTTTTTAAATATTCTTCAGTATGTCAAATAAGGACTATTTTTAATATTCTTCAATTAAATGTCAAATTGTCCCAAAAATATTCTTCAGTATGTCAAATTGCCCCTCCTAAGAACTGCCTAAAAGGTCTATTTTTTAATATTCTTCAAAATGTCAAATTACCCCTAACAGGTCTAATTTTCAGAATATTCTTCAATAAAATGTCAAATTGCCACTCTTAACAGGTCTTAGTTTCAAAATATCCATCAATAAATGTCAAATTGTCTGTAAAATGCATTATTAATGTGATGGACCTTTTCAAACTTTTCAAATGTCCACATGATGTAAATTTCCTCTATAACCCTAATATTTGATTATTGAAATATTCCAACAGGTTGAGTTACCATGCAGCGGATCATCAACATTCTTTTGTTGTCAGAATTTGACACTATTTTCAATATCACTGGTAAATCACCATTTAATCATGAAGGGATTACAATCAAAATAAAATCACCCCATAGAAATAAGATAGGATAGACATATTCAAAAGGTATAATAGAAAATATGGACTGCATTTTGGACATGGACTTTCGATAGTATCAGTGGCAGACTCAGAAGAGGGTTTTTGTTCCAGGGGTGGAACACCTTCTTTATTTCTATCCATGATGTTAAGTATGTGTGTGCCACCTGCTTGTATTGCAGGGAATTGCATGTTTTTATGTTACATTTCAAGTTTTTATGTGGCAGCATATCCCCAGACCCTCTACCATGTTCTTCCCAATTAACCAAAATATAGAACACTCTCCTTTCCAAGATTTTTGGGTGCCACTGTACCATGGACATTTACCAGTAGCTGATCATTATTGAATTATATCAAGCAGTGATATGGAGATATTCAAGGTCAAACAACATTGTAAATGTTAAATATAATAAAGTAAGTCCAAGTCCAGACTTTCAAGTCCAAATCACAGTCCAGAGTGCAAATTCAAAGCCTAGTCAAGACTCCATGTAAAGAGCCCATTCCAGAGTCCATTCCAGGTTTTCTGGGTCAGATTTTCCATTGTACCATTTCAATGTCATGATGGGACAGGACAGGTTTCTTCACTCAAAACATGTTTTATCTGGTACAAATCATTAAACATTTGATCTGCTATATAATATCCGTTTATCATTAAAATACTTAACATCTGTTTATACTAGATTTGCTGTTTAACAAATTGTTATCACTTTTATACTTAATTTTTTTTTTTTTGAGTTTTTATGTTGCATTTTTCCTTCCTTCCATTCCACACTATTGGGGTTTTCCACATTCCATGTTCCATCTTTTTCACATCCTAGTTTGATTATCCCTTTTATACTAAAGTTTGGGGGCTCATTGCATTGTAATTTCCCCATTTGTACCCTCCACTAAGACTTTATTACTATTTTTTAAAATTTTATTATTATTTTTCAAAATTTTAATATTTTTTAAAATTTTAATATTATTTTTTAAAATTTTATTATTATTTTTTATTGCAAAAAGCCTTAATCATTTTGAATATTTCTGTGAATAATACTAACTTAAAGTTAAAATGCACTATCTATGTAGTCACAAAGAAGATAAATATAACAGAAATAAATGTTATATTATTCCATATAAAATGTAAATTAGATCAATTTTAAGTATAATATTGTTTTGTTATCTAGGTGATTTGGGAGATAGACAATATTAATATTGTTCTTTGTGTTATTGTATCCAGTTTAGACTGACAACAGCTGGAAATTGTACAACATTACAGTACAGATAACAACTACTGTCCCGCGTACCATCTCATGTCTCACATCTCATGTATCATCTCACGATTCTCATTATGTCTGCGTGATGTTTGCATGTTTTAGACGTATGTTCTAAATATTCATTTTTATCAATTTTCTTCTTATTTAAAAAAAAATTTTTTGTTTAAGATCTAAATGTTTTCATGTTTGCTTATGTTTTAGAGGCATGTTCTAAATATCCATTGTTAAATTATTTATTTTTAAATGTTTGCAAGTTTCAGACACGTGGTGTATTCATTCTATTTGCTTTATATGTTTGTATGTTTTAGATACAAAAAATCCATTTTATTTCTCATTTTTTAAATGTTCATCATGTTTACTAAACAATACACATGAAATTGTTCATGACTGAGAACAACTCATGAATTTAATTGACTTGTTCACTTTTTACTAAATTCAATTTTTTTTTAATTTATCAGCAAACAGCAACCATGTATATATATGTTTTTAATGAGCACAAGCCACAAGCAACATTGAATGACATCGCCAACTGTATAATACTGGAGAAGTGGAAGATAAAAGACAACTCAATGGACCTCAAAAATATGAACTTTTCCAACAGGTGTTCCTTCTATGGAGGTTATCAATTACATATTGTGGTAACAAAGTAAACCAAAGGAACCGTAAATTAGCTAATGTTAATGGACAAGTGCTTCTTATGTAAGGTGGTCCCCATACCAGGTTTATGGACAAGTGCTTCTTATGTAAAGGTGGTCTCCATACCAGGTTTAATCAATATAACATCTTATAATGATCTAGAAATTAAACCCATAAACTAATAGACTTGGTCAGCAAGAACTCGGACAAAAAGGTCAACTGTTGAATCCAGATCTTCAACACATTGGCAGAAAAAAAATGAATGTGTTTGACCCACATTTTAAGACAAAACAAGGCCATGTAAAAGTGTACATGTATGTACAATTAGCGTGGGGAGAGATACCTTGACATCAGAAATACCGTCATTGAAGCAAAAAAGGACAATCTAGCCTATATACTAGGAGTCTCAAATAAAGTGTGCTGTATTTGAAAGAATATACAGTAAAACCTTCTTATAATGTCCCTTAAAATACTTTGCCACTATGCCTATTGCCACTGTAACCATGTATTTTGAATTCCAACCATCCATTTTTTTCGATGTTTTTTTAACCCCAAGGTTTACTGTAGTACAACATGGACAACTTGACATTGTATAAGCGTAAGGTTAATGGGCCAAATTGACACCATAATAAATCCTCAAACTGGGTATTTTTCAAAATTAATTTCTTCCTTTTTATAAAAATTTATGTGTAAAATCAAGCCATTCAAATCCAGAAGAAAGAATTCAAAAATTTATAAAAAGATATTTTTTATTTTTCTCAAAATTAATGTCTTCTTTTTAAAATATATTTATGTAAATAAACAAGGCCAAAAGTAAGGTATTCAAGATTACAGACAGAGTTTAACTCCATACATGATCTCATGCTAGGCTTAAAATTGAATATGAAACATCAAAAAGAAGAGAGAAAGCTTCACAATTACACACAATCAAGTGGTTCAGTGGTGTAGTAGTAAAAAATCTGTCTAAATAATGAGTTACTGTGCTCACAAACAGCTTATCTTCAATGAATTATAGAGCAGTAAATTAGGGTTTTTCTGTGATAAATTTACATCTTCTTATTACTGATTGTTAGATAGGCTGTAGAAAGTGTGATTTAATAAAGGGGCACACTGTGTGGTCTTACATAAAACACACCCCAATACACCTAAATGTTATGTATTGTCACACATCAATTATTATGTTTTATTGTTTCATCCTTCATTTTTTGAATGGTTATCTCCCTTTAACACTGAATTGTGATTTGACCTTGACAATTTACAATATTTAATTATAAAAAATATTATATTTTTTTAAATTTTACTTTTAAATAATTAATGAACTTATAGAACACAAAATTGGGTTTTTTCTGACAAAATGTTGATGTAAGAAATGGGGTAAGCACTTTATCCTGAAAATTTGATAAGGGGACATAATACTGTAAATCAATTATTTTCGTGAGTAGAAAATTTCTTGTCAAGACCATCATGGTCTTCTTCTTGAATATTTGAATTTGCATTAGAAATTTTATTGAATACAACATATGTATGTCAACATAGAAATATCTGTGTGCTGGAAATATTTGAGCGATATTTGAATTCGCGAATGAGATAAGTCTAGAATTCATCTGAAAATAAATCTCTCGTGAAATAAAAGTGATCTACAGTAATCACAAAATGGATCAGTCATGTTATCTATATCTCTTCAATTGATTTGTTTTACATACCTCATTGAAAAACCAATACAATGATGTATTCTCTCTGGGAAAAACTGCTAATACATATGTATTTTGTAACAAGTTTCAAAATTAAAATTAAATTAAAATGCTTAAATTTTCATTTCATTTAGAACACACCACATCATAAAACCCTGATCAATGACTTGATTGTTCTGCTGTTATCATTACTATAACAGAAGTCAAGTTTATGTTTTCTTACATAAACCAAATCTTTGTTAAATTTTGATTTGATATAATTCTCATTTTCTAAATTTTATTTTGATAAAAATTGTAATTTTCTAAAATTTCAACTCAACAGAAAATATGATCCAAGTAGGTCACATATGAGCTGATGGATTCTTGACAGAAAAATTTCTAAAGCTATTCTGTTTTCAATTTTAATTTTGAGAACTTTTTAAAAATTTAAACCTTGAAAATTAAATCTTGAGAAGAGAAATAATACAAAACATGTCAATCACAGTTGAGTTGACTGGTATAAATTTTCATGTAAAATGAAAATAAGGTAACTTTTTCACCTGTGTATGTGGTCCTCAGGTAAATACACAAAAGGATCCTCTTGTGTTACTTACAGTAACTGTCACAAGACATTTGTAAATAAACTACCTGAAGGATACTACCTGACTTATAATTAAAACTTCAAAAATTGTAAAAGAAAGGTCAGTAGGACTAGCCTGTACTAAATAGTACCTAAAATACTAACTGACTTCACTGTAATTAAAACTTCAAAATTTCATACTAAATAGTCCAATTTATTGTGTTCACTGTGAGGCATTAGTATTTCACACAATGAAACCTTCATTTTTGTCTCTCTTGTTTTTTTTTCCATTCTTACAAAAAAATTTCAAATTTTTATTATTTTTTTAATTTATTATTATTATCATTATTATTATTATTATTATTATTATTATTATTATTGATGGCAATGCAGAAATAACACTTTATTCAAAGGGGTAAAATGCATTACCATGTCTTTCCATGTCCCCCATCCATCACCCGTCACCCAACCAACAACACACATCACTGTATATGGTGTCTCGAAACAAAGAGATTGAAATTCATCATTAACTTCTAATTAAAAAACAAATACTCAACTAAATGATAAAATAATCTTAAAACTGGCCATGCATAAAAAAAACCTATCCAATTATTTACTCCAAATCATTTGTTCACTCGATCACCCTAATTGAAGCGACGGGTTAATTATTCCACCTGAGTAGCTTCAGGTTTTAATAAAAAAATATGTGAAAAGATTCTTTGTTTCTTTGTTATTTTTTATTCTCTCTCAAAAAAATGTAAAAAAAAAAAACCTATTAAATGCTGAGACAGAGATCAAAGACAGAGTCTTGTTTATGTTATACAGTTATACATGAGAAACTGGGTGTTTCCCGTTAAGATGACATATAGTTCTAATTATCGGGTGATTTAAGAAATAAACCAGCCAGCAATCAGCTTCAGGGTTTGTTGTATCAGTAAGACTGTGAACCACCCACCCTTCATGATAAATCATAAAACTCTCCCTGCAGAAAATAATTAAAACTCAGAGAAAAATACATTTATCAAGTCATTTTTTAAATGTGGACTTGAGGGTGGGGAAAAATAGATAAAATGCAGGTTTTTTAAAAATTATTTTTAACCGACACTGGACAATTTATCAAAGAATCTGAGAAAAGTAAATTTTTAAAGTCATTTTTCAAATGTGGACTTTAGGGTGGGGGGAAAAGCAGGCTTGATATGAAGCAGGCTTTTATTATTCATTTTAACTGATACTGAATATTTTATGAAGAGTCAGAGAAAAAAAAAATTAAAGTAAAATTTTCACTGTGGACATTACAAGGGTGGGAGAAAAACTCTGTGATATGAAACACATTTTTTAAAATGATTTTTAAGTGGACATTTTATCAAGGGTCTGAGAAAAACACTTTTAGTCATTTTTCAACTGTAGTTTATCAAGAGTCAGAAAAAATACATTTTAAAAGTCATTTTTCAACTGTGGACATTAAGGTGGGGGAGGGATCTGGCTTGATATGGAACAGTCTTTTTATCATCATTTTTTATCAGCAAATAATTTATCAAAACTCTGTGAAAAAAATACTTTTACTTTAGATATTAGAGGGAAAACTAAATAAAAAATTTAAATTGGGCAGTATCTAATAGATAAAACAGGCTCTACACCCAGAGATTTACTGGGGTTTTATTGGCCATAACTTTTCAAATTTGGAGAAAAAATATTTGATATGAAGCAGAGTTAGGTTGATTCATTTTGAAAATTCAATACAAAAGATATACTGTACACCTTATTAATTCAACACATGGCCATAATAATACATGTACAGTCTCATAAAAAAAATATTATAAAAAAAATATTCAAAATCAGCAGTTTTAACTTGAAACATGAGAAAAACTATATAAAGAAAGAAAATTAAAATACAAAAAAAAATGTTAAAATGTCATGCAGGGTGTATGTATAATGTAACAGTTTTTTTTTACCTGAATTTAAATAAAACATTAAAGACCTACCTGTATATATATGAAGAACAGGACACTCTGACCTGCAGAACCAATCTTCAAGTTTATGTGAAAATTCTATTTTTGTCCTCGGCGGTTGTACTAGCTCTGGGCAAAACATTTTGATATTGATAAAATCAAATTTACAAGTATTGTCAAAATCCTTCATCTTAACAACCACAAATAATACAGTGTTGTAATTCTTAAACAACATCATACTAGGCAGCATATGCAGACATTTCCAATTATTTTTCTCGCTATACCTCCAGTATAGATTTGAACATAATGAAACGCTTCCTCTATCTACATATCTATGTGTATCAAGTATAATCAAATCACCCCGACCAGGTCTCTGTGTGTGTTTACGTGTTACACATTTAATGTTTCTCGTAAAATTATTTCTCCACGGCTGACTTTACAATGTTATATTAAAACAACAGTATTTACACCACCAGACATGCAGCAGACTCGGTCCTAATTAATACCCAAATACAGTGTTTTAACTGACCTGTTCATTCCAAAACAAATCTTCCATGGGTATTAGTTTCTTATTTTTCAAACCTCATGAATACACAACCGTCTTATTCATTTTTCTGGTCAAAATAAATCTTCCATAATAAGTATCAGTCTCGTCATTTTACAAGAAAAAAAATTACACAACATCTTCCGACATAAAAATCATTTACCTATGACAACGACAATTTTTTTTTTCTTCAGGAAAATAAATAACTTTACCACAAAGAAGATGTATCAGTATATATATAGTATGTGTGTACTACAGTCTTATTGTTATGTCACTAATTCTGTTACAATACTGTAAAAAAAAACTCTCATAAAATTATCCTTCGTTCATTCATTAATGTCTAAAACAAGGTCTTCATGTGTCACTCATGATCAAATTATTCGTTTTAAAAGGTATTTCCTGTTTACATATACTTATATACATCTATATATATATTTTAGATATGTCTATATATAGCAAGCAGTCAAACTTTGATATACATATGTACATATTTTTTCTGCAGTATTACTGGTCTCTCCTCAGCCCTTCTTCCCCTGTTCCTGATCAATGTACCTTTTTAAGGGTATAAAAATCTACAAAGGCTCCTACAAGTGAATAATATTCTTCAACTAAAATCCTTTAAATGTTTTAAATTTTATGTTCAAATATTACTTCAATATATTAATATACTTTACTGAAGCTATATACAGGTATCTCCTCCGCCTTTCTGCTCCCTCTCACTCTGACAGAAAATTAAAACCTGTGGCTATCACTATTTCCACTCTTAGTTATAACAAAATATGACTGGTATGTATCAGAACGCTTAATTCTTATCTCCCACACTATATTACCATTGTTTTCACGCTGGCCAATCAAAAGCCTGCATTTTTGTTAGTCCCCCTCCCAATAAATCATGTCGAAACATTGTAATTTGACTGCACAGGGAAATGAAAAACACAATGCACATAGTCCAATGGTCAAATCTGGTCATTTGCTGACCAGTGACCTCAAATTTGACCAATCACTAGAACAAAATAAAATTAAATGGGGACCTCCAAGTCACTATTGATCTGTTTTCCCCATTTTATTTGTTACAAAGTTATAAATTTTAAGCATTGTAATTTTATACACATGGAAAAAAGAAAGCACCATAATGCACTTTTAATCCAGTGGTCAAATCTTGTTATTTGTTTGAAAAAATGTCCAGAATTGACAACCATCATGAAACCTCTAAATAACTTTATTTTATTTTATCAATGAGAATATATTTTTATATGTATACATATCATTTTATTAAAGTTGTAAATTTCAGGCATTGTAATTAAACTGAAATACTGTACAAAAAAATATATAAATAAAATACTCAATGTAATGCACTTATCACCATCCCCTGGTCAAGTTTGACCAATGACCAAAAATCTGACTAACTTTAATCTTTATATATATGTTTTGCAGAAATTAGACTCCTTTGTTAAAAAGTCCCTAGAACTGAGGAAAGTGGGCGGAATAATTATCATTTCCATTTCACTTCACTTATGTTAACTACAAATTTGGGGCACCTGTCTATAAATGATTCTTGTTCTCCGAGTGTCCTGTATATGAAGGTATTCTTTAATTCTACCACTCATGGTACTTGTAAAAATTAGACATTCTGATTAAAGCATAGAAATATAAACTAATGGTCAAATCAAACATTTGAACAACAAAAGTAGCTGGGACCTCAAAAGTATAATTCTTTTAGACCAAAAAAAAAAACATTTCTTTCTACTAACCCTCTTAGAGAAATATGGGTCAGTGGATAGGCATTTTTTTCTTAAAATTACTATATGGTCCAAGGATGCTAACTTTAACAAGTGCTTGTCAAAATATTTTCTTTAAAAATTTAGGGCATGCATAAAAATTAGGGACAGTGGAAACTCAATTTATTTTTTAGGACTTTATAAAACAAACAGTTTTTTACAAAGGTCCAAATTTTCTGAAGATCTGACCAGCAACATAAAACTAATTATTGTACGTATATCATTTAAGACAAAGTTCATCTTTTCTGTGTATGTGAATAAATTAAAAATAATTAAAATACACGGAATTTATCAAATTTAATAAAATTTGGATCTCAAGAAAATAAAAATATGAATTTTAAAATTAATTTAATAAAATAGAAAACTTAATCGTGAAATGAAGCAAGATTTATGATAAATTTGATGTTTTGTTCCTTATTGTATCAAATTTAATTTAAAAAGTCCAATTGGGAATTCTGACATGTCACATGATTTATGTATAATCTATTTTAAAAATGTATCAATCATGTGACAGGAGGAAATATAACCGTCATGTGATACTGGGAAAAAATCTGAATTAATTTATCAGTTTCTGCCTGAGTGATCCATGGGTATCTCATGGGGACACCCTTAAAATCTGAAACTGGGTTATGAGGTGGGTGGAATGTTGCCAAGGAAACACTGACTTATGAGTCACAGGGTTTTCAAGTAGGTGTCATTTCTAGTCAATTGTTAGCAGTAATTCTAACACAGCTTTGACACTTTTAAAAACTTACACTTGATAAAAAAATTTTCATAACTTGTGCAAGCTAATAAAGAAGATCGAGAGGGAATTTCAATTTAAATTTAGTTACATGTTACATTTTGAACATTTTAAAGATCATGATAAAGTTTAATTCAGTTTTGATTTTAACTTCAACTCAGTTGGTAATGACTGCAAAAAACAAAACCCTGCTCTATCTTCACCATCTTTGTGAACTAGATGTATAAACTTCACCCCAGAACATAACCCTGCTCTATCTTCAAAGAAAAGACATAACCCTAGATACGTAGTTTAGTAGTTGAGGATATTCACCCCAGTACACAGAATCTTTTACTAGTCTAATTTTCAAGTTAGTTTTTGTTATTCGTCCAATCAAATTATTAGCCGGAAATTAGCTTTCTGAAAGCCTGCTACTACAGCAGACTTATATAGTACCTATTATATACAAAACAAACTCTCAATCAAAAATCAGCGGCGAAAAAATGATGATCAAATTTCAACGACAAATCCCTATATGTCGTAGAAAATAATACGAACACATCATCAGAATTACCAATATACATGATGAATAGTGGTTATAATGGCCATCTCAATTCTGTAACTAATCCTGCCGTCGTAGCAACCTCACATAATGGAACCAATCAAAACTAAGTTTGACAATTTCCGACTGGTTAGAACTTAAATGGATATTGAACGGAAGTTTTTGCAATACGATACACTCATCATTCTGATAACTAGCCTTCCATAACTTGCTTGTTCATTAACTGATAAAATTGTATTTACTTCTTTTTCATTGGAGATTAATCTCGGCGTTTTCAGGAGGAAAAAAATTATTATTGATTTGGCTATAGTCATACTAGAATAATCTTGGTCAAATCCGAAAACATGCCAAATATAATTCCAGCAATCACTAGTAAATTTAATCAACAAAAGCATGTTCAGCCAAAAAATGACACTTGTCAATTAATGCTCAAACTTCAGGTTAAAATAATTTTCCTAATTAAGTTAATGAGTTTCACAATTTTGTTCGTTTTTCCATTTTTAATCTTAACGGTTTCAAAATTGTGTTCATTTTTTCCATTTTTAATCTCAACGGTTTCACAACTTTGTTCATTTTTTTCCATTTTCAATCTTAACATTTACAAAATTATGTTAATATTTTTTCATTTTTTTAATCTTACAGTTTTATTAGATGTGACTTTAATAACATAATATTTAATTATATTATATAATATCATCAGATGACAAATTTTATTACATTTTAATGATTTTTGACAAGTTTCCCTTCCACATTGGGATACACAATTCCCCATGATAATTTACAAAACATTAATAACTTTCAAAGATTATTTCTCAATTTCCTTCAATTTTCACTATTTTTAAAAAATATTTTCTGCAAGCATTAATTCAATTTTGATACTAAAATTCAATAACAGTGCAATGATAGCATTCAAGACCTTGTACATGTATTTAGAAAACAAGAAATTATAAAGGGAGAATAGATGATTGTATAATGTGTAAGTCTTTCTATAAGCAATTTTCAGCTATTCTCCAGGACTTAACTAGGAGGCTGCGGTGGCCTAATGGATAAGAGGTCAGTCTAAAAATCCAGGGTCTCTCACTGGTGTGAGTTTGACTCCCGCTCAAACCACATTTGGGAAAGTGAATTTTCCTTGTTGTTGGCCTTTACTGGTTCACCTGGTATCAGTATAATTTGACTGGGGAGTGGTACGCTTGTCTGTGGTGTACTGATTCTGTCAGCTAGCATGTTAAAGTCCCCCCCCCCCCAGTGTGCGCTAGTACAAGACAGACCATACAACACACTTGCACTTTACATGCATACACGAACTTGTTCATAGATTAATCCATAGAGATAAATAAAATAATTCTCATTGGGAATAGCTGAAAAATTGCTGATGCGGCATTAGGCAACATTCAACCAACCAACCAACCAACCAACCAACCAACCAGGACTTGAATCTAAACAAATGTTCATTTAGTACATGATTATACATGTGGTGTTTCTGTACTGCTTTGTGCAGATGTGGTTCTTTAATTCCTTTAGGAGATCACAACCCACACATTCATGAAGACTAAGTGGCCAAGTGGTCTAAACACATCACTGAACCTCTTACCACCTAGGTTTGAATCACTCAGGACACGTTCTAGCATGTGGGTGTATCCCCTTTTTATGTTTTCTGATAATACATTTTTATTATGATTCAGTAACTCTGGTTAATAGATAATTCTCTTAAATGCATATATACTGAACCAGAATGCAGGATTTTGTGCATTTTTTTTTCAAAATTTTACTGGAACAAACCCCCCTCTTTTCTTTTTTTTTATTCTCACCATACATGCTTCTCTTACTAAAATCCTGGATCAGTCCACCTCTGGTTTAGGTATAGTAAAAGGAAAACAAAAATCCTGAATAATGTATTCTGGTGCTTAATATTTTATTTTTTTCATCCTGGTTAAAAACAGTTCAGTTTGTAATTTAAAGGATATGGATGGCATTTATCTGGTGTTATTCAATTTATGGTAAGCCACATCAGAAATCTTCAGTTTATCAACGTTGTTTAAAGAGTAGGATCATGGGATACTGTCATTGGGGACAAGTTAATAACCACCCTCGGAAATTAAGACTGTTTTGAGCAATATAATGAAGTCGTATTACCATAACTAATACATTTATATCAATCACTTGATCAGTTCTACACTAGCAGTCATTCTGTTTGCTTTTTGTAAACCAGAATTCTCTTCTGTTTAATGTATAAGAGAATCTGTCTTGTGGATCATTCTTGGATACTCCAGCTTCCACTGGACATAGCAACCAACGAAGTAATGAAATTACAGATCAGTCTATCCACTCCCCTTCAAACTTGCAGTCACTTTGGGTTGAGTTGAGTATTGGAGTTTTATGCCCCAAGATTCTTTCACCACTTATATCAAGTGGTCAGTTCATGGATAGTGGAGGAATCTATAGAGTACCCAGAGATAACCACTGACCTTGGGCAAACAAACTGACAAACTTTATTATGCTAGGATCTGCCCAGGTGGGAGGTGCTGTGGTCCTTAGGTGGATGATGTGTACTGTACATAGTATATTGACACTGATTAAGCAACTTGGCCACCAAAGCCAAAAACTTGCAGTCAAAGATTTTAGAATGAAACATATCAATATTACAAACCTGTCTGTCTATTTCTCCTGTCCATCCTTAAAATCCTGACTCAAAACCAGAAATCCATTTTTTTCTATTTTTGGATCTTTCCATTACGGTCTTTATCAGACTAAACACTTCAATAACAGATTGCAGACAACAAGCGACATGTTTATTTGTAAAACATATAACCATGTGTCTGTTAGCCAGTCTATTAGCCAAGATTTATTCTCTGAGCACTCTTTAAACTCTAACAGGTTTGTTAAAGATCCACCATACTTAAATTACATTTTTTCCTACCTTTCTTTTTTTTGGTCATTCTATAAGTGCAGTCAATGTTTCATGTCTTTTGTGGCAGGTTTGTTCAAAATCAACATTACTTTAAACATTTTTTTGGTCATTTTCTATAAGTACAGCCAATATTTCTGTGCCTTTTACAAAAGTCTAACAGAACTAAGATTTGCTTCCAGAACCATAACTCTATCAGTCATCAGCATATAGTTCCAATAAAGGGTTACTTTGAGTTTTTTTTGGAAGATTTGTTCAATACTCACAATACTTTAAACATTTTTTCAGTCATTTTTTTCAAGTACAGTGATGTTTCAAATCTTTTTTACAAATACGAAATCTAACACAGCTATTAGATTTGCTCCCAGAACCATAACTCTCCCAGTCAGTTATCAACATAACTCTAATACAAGTTTTTTGCAGTTGTTTTATATATATACATGCAGACTAACAAAACAAATTAATTTGTGTCTAGACCAGGTCCTTTGTACAGTTTTATATATTTTATTTGCCTGAAGGCTTTCATTTGTTTTATCTCTTTAACCATTTTATGTGGTAAACTTTCTGCCATCTTGTTTCTTTAACATCATTAGTTGTTTCCTCTTCAGCGCTTTACATGAGTAAGTATTGCCCTGTAAACATGTCGACGTTCTGACTAAGTATTGCCCTATAACCATTATGAACATGATTATCGCCCTGTAACATCAAATACGTGCTAATTTTTCAAGTGAGAAACAAAAACAAATAAACAAGGTAGATAACCCAAAACTGTCACTTAGGAACACATCTTTGATTTAGATATACATGTAAACAAAATGCACAGTTGTTTTGAAAAAAAACTAAATTTCCTGCAAGGTAAAACTTGAAATTTCTCAAAAACTAAGGTATACTTGATGTATGACCTTGACTTCAAATAGAGATCAACCTTTATGGATAAAAACCAAATTTAGACTTGGACTACTCAGTTAGGATGCTGCACATTAAAAATGTCCTATATAACCTGTATTTACATAAAACTTCTTTCAAGCAGTTTTTATAAGACATAACATATCTACAGATATGATATAAAGTTTAATTCAGCATAACTTGTCATGAGTTGGGTGGATAAATGAAGTTTTACACTCCAGTTACTATTTAAAGCAGTCAGTTCAGGGATAGTGCAGGAAACTGGAATGTCCAAAGAAAAAA
Source organism: Anadara kagoshimensis (assembly GCA_021292105.1). NCBI lineage: Eukaryota > Metazoa > Mollusca > Bivalvia > Arcoida > Arcidae > Anadara > Anadara kagoshimensis. Next base: position 38,851,239 of record CM037872.1, on the reverse strand, counting down.
AACCATCTTCCTTTGGCAAGCAAAATAATAAACTTTCTCACATTAGGATCGCTGTTTTGTGTGGGATTTTGAACCTAGATGGTTTGAGGTGCTGCAATCCTTAAGCATAGGCTTTAGACCCCTGAGGCTTTAGTTGGAAGACTAAAGGTATCTAGTTCCTTGTCTTGAAACTGACTTATTGAACTTTTTTGTTAGAAACATGTTATGTTGGTAATTTATTTTATTTTTCTTTGCCATAAAACAGGTTCTGGATTATGCCCCTTGTCACCATGGCGACCAAGAAATACAACATTTGATTCTCAACAGCCAGCCATTTGTAATGATCATTAAAAATATATCTACATAAAACTCTAATTGTCAGTTGATTTAAAAGGATACATGTTGATGGAAAAAAACATTTCATATATTTTACGGGGAAATAATGCCGTCAAACGAACCGGGATGTAAACGAGATTCGTAACATAAATGTCTTGTTATCTGTTATTTACGACCGCGTAACTTTATTTAATCCTACTTTTTCCAAATCTGCTCAATTTTATAATTAATTTGTTATCAGATAAGTAAAATAAATCCACGATCCATGATCTTCGTTTTCTCCAATTTCTGCTCGATTTGTCATTAATTTTTTACCAGACAAGCCTTGATTATAGAATTGTTAATCTTTTAATTTTCGTTAGAGGTTTTTTATCAGCCAGATAACTTCCTTCTGTTACCAAATTTCATGTGTTTGATATTAGATTGGAAAACATTTGGTTAATGTGAACATGTCAGTCTATTGTATTTATCAGCCTTCATCAGGGGCAAAGTGTAAAATGTGGACTGTAGTAGACTCTTGGACTGTATTGGACTCTTATACTGGATTGGACTCTAGGTGTAAAATATGGTCTGGATTGGACTGAATTATTTCACCAAATGGACACTTGCCTGGACACTCTTTGACTGGTGTTTTTGAACTGAACTTGTATTGGACTGTCAGCCTCTCATTTTAGACTCTGTATTTAATTCTATATACCAGTATGTGTCGTTTCCTCAATTTAAAGAGACAAGTCTAAGAGTTTAACTCATAAGTTCAGTCCAAGAGTCCAATCCAATTCAAGAGTCCAATCCAGTTCACATTTTACACTTTGCCTACATCGGGTAGTTATAATTTTGTAACATCCCTTGATATTATAAACCACCTCTACACAATCTGTTTTTACTGTTATCTTATCTGTTCAGGACTAAAACACAATGTGGCTGTAATAACTTACTATTTTAACTATACCAGAGGGAAGTATTAACTTTTGTAACATAACCTTTATGTATGTGTGTTATCTCTGATAGATACAAAGTTTTTATATAGAATTTTTTTTTTTTTTTTTTTTTTTTTTTGCTTTTTTGTACTCTCTAGCTAGCATCTTGTTTGTGTGGTCTTTGGTTACACTGACCAAGGTTAATGTGAAAGTACAAGTAATTGTCCAGTACACAATTGTCATGGTGATAGATACTTGTTTGTATACTGAGCAGGGGTCATGTTGAAGTACAAATCCAGTACATGGTTGCCATGGTGAGGTGTAATCACATAATACACTGATTAAGATTAATGTTGAAATAAACACAATTCTGTCTTAGACTTGAAAATAGCTGATGACTGGTTGCCAAGCATTCTGAATTTAGAAATAAAAGGCAAAGGGTCATTTTGAAGAGACCTTAAACACTAACACCAAGTGTCACAGTAGGCATAGCATGATAAAGAATCCTCAATGCACATTGCCGCGAGGTAAAGGAAGATATTTCTGCCACTTCACCTATACTGGTGGGGTCTTAAAATATGTCAGACTCATTATAGTCACTGGATCTATATGAAAAATTAAAAGTCAACAAAATTATACTGACCTGAAATGCTATTCTGCAATCTTTTCTGCTGCAGTTCTGTGTTTGTTCTTCTTCAGAAGTGTGAATAAATGTCTTCTCCTGATTTTCCATGTCAAAGGTGAAGGTCAAATTGTTGCCGATAGCAACCGATGCTTCCAAACTAAAAGGTTCATCTTTAAAAACTGCAATATGGGTCTCTTTCAGTGAACTGTCGTATACTTTTGGAATACACGAGGGTAAATCACCTGGTGATGACATCAGGGTTACCTGAAGATCTTTAGGCCCAGGATGAATGACCTCTAAGGTCAAGGTGGTCTCCAAGAGTGACAAGCCATTTGTTATGACAACATCTAAAAAAGAGAATGTTTAATTGAAGTCATTAGTGACATTAATTAATACAGACACTTACGTACCTGAGGAAAGACATAAAAAAGTTCAGGTGAGTTGAAGAAAACAGGTAAACAAGTAAACGTCATCATTAAGATATTATATGCATGTTATAATTGAAAATTAATGAGTAGGTAAAAAGAGGACAAAGTTCACATAATATGTAAATTTATATCTGTCACTAAAATCTTTAACACTCATAATTCTCATAAACTACTGGTTTTTTTTAAGTTGATAGTTGAGTGGAATGAAGTAATGGTGTTTAACACCCCAGTCAAGATTCTTTCACTAATATTGAGGTGGTCAGACGATGGATGGTGAAGGAAACCAGAGTGCCCATGGAAAACCACCGACATTCAGTAAGCAAACTAACAAATATTTTTTGCAATAGGATCTCCCCGAAGAGGGATTTAGACCTAGGTGGTGAGAGGTACTATGGTTCAATGTCACTATGATGTGGAGCTTTTTGTGCTAAAACACATAACATCATTAAGGTATTTGTCAAAAACATTCAGTTAGAACAGGTTTAGTTGGTTAGAATCATATTTTAATACCTCTCACAATTATCTGATTTATATCAAAACAGTCTGGAATGGTAGAGAAAACCAGAGTAATACCAAGGTAACCTGATTGACCATCAGCAAATGTATACCATAAACGATTCCATTCAGATGGACCATCATTGATGGGAATTTCAAAATTGATATATCAACTGAAAAATGTATCGATAAATCGATATATCAAAATATCAAAATGGTGGCTAAAATAGTATGTCTGATGTCATCTTAAATGTGCACTCTGTTTTGTATGTCAGTTTGTTTTGATACATTAAAATGATGGCTTCTAAAATTAACATATTTTATAATACATTTACAACCACTTTAATCTATGTATCATTGACTACTTCTCCCTGAGCCAAGAACCGGCAGCCATTTTTGTTGATATAGATACTCAAAAAATGTATTGATATATCCATCTACCAATGACAGCCCTAGATTCATAAAGGAGACCATAGTTTCCGTAATAAATGAATTTCTGTTTTTCATTGTTTTTTAATTGTTTTTCCCCATTTTCTTAACATTTTTTTTTCATTTTTATTTTTAATTCAATTGTGTTTCCTTACATATCAAGAATGAGCAACATTCACTTTTTTTAAAGTTCTCCAATACATGCGGTATCTATAATAGTTTTAAGCTATAGTACATATAGTTACATAATTCATTAGTGAAGAAATATAATACCTCATTAGCCCTCACATAATCACCAGACAAATCACGTTATCCAGTTTACAACTCACATCAAACAGAAAACTCGTATTTGAAGTGAGACATGATGAATATTAATTGTCAAAAAAATTTAATACAACATTGTTTTGTGGACTGTCTAGATTAAAGGCATTTGCTGTAAGATAACTGTTATTAATTCTAAATTGTTACAATATTCAAATTAAACGTTTAATTACATAACTTCGTTAACATGATGTGCAATCAACTTCGATTTTCATTTCAGTGTTTTTGATGTTCAAATTGTTCGCTTATTTTATGCTTCAGTCTTGCATCAAAGCAGTTAGTTTTTTAGTACAGTGGAGTGGAGATATTGTGTTTTAAGTCCCGGTCAAGATTCTTCTACTTGTATTTATGCAGACATTTCAAGCATGATGGTTGGGTGTTCGGAGAAAACCATGCACCGATCTTCAGCTAGTGAACTTTCTCGCACTAGGATATTGGGATGAAACAGAAAACCAAGTCCCTTGGGAAAACCCAAAGGGTATATATCAAGATGTCACTAGGTATAGTAAAGTGGCAGAAATTTTTAACTTTGCGGTGCACTTAGGGCCATGTGCAGGGACGGTTCTTTAACATGCCAGGCCTGGCCCCGGTTTCACAATCATTCCTTAGCTAAGATTTTCCTTAACTTAAATTTAGCAAATTTTTGTAATCTCTTATTGAAACTACTGGTGAATATTTTTGTCAAATCTAAATGCAAATTTTTTAATCTAGAAGTGATCTTAAAAATGACACCTTAAATTCCTCAATATCTTGAAAATTAACAAAATTATATAGATTTGAAAATTTGCAAGATTTAAGTTAAGGAAAATCTTAGCTAAGGAATAATTGTGAAACCGGGGCCTGCTGTGACACGGAACATCGGTTTTTAAGTTCTCCTTTGGAGGAACTTCTATATAATGAGGTTATAGTGTATCTAAAACTGTCCTTGACACCCAAAACTTTTGTAATTAAAATGTGATACATATTTTAAAATACCATTTTACTGATGTCACAACTTAATAAGTTAATGAATATAAATCTGTTTTTGTGATATTAAGTTACATATAAGGTAATGATATACTATCTACACCTCTATACTTATACACATACCACAGATGTTTTAACTCAAAACATTAATACATGTCTTTATACAGCAAAATTTGTGAGGTTGAAAGTGCAAAGTCAGCAAAAATCTAATATACATGGTGTATGTACAGTTTGTATGTGTGCTAGATGAGGTCAACTATATGTTGAGTTTTACGTTGACATTAAATTCCCCGACTATTTTTAATACCCTTTGGGTGAAGTTTTACAATTTGTGTGTTAGATGTTTTGCGAAGATCTGTCATTTAATTCTTGTTTGTTTCAAGCATTTGTATTGGTTAGATATTTTCTGTTATGTTTGCATGGATTAAAGACAACAAGTAACTTTACCATCAATACGTCATTTTGTCCCCATGTATGTATTAACCCTTTATTTCTCAATTACATTATTTCCACTTTCATGGTACAGGCAGTGTAGAGAAATGGTTTTTTACATCTCCATCAAGATTCTTTAACTTATATCAGTTCAGGTCTGGTGCAGGAAATGTCAGTGCCTGTAGAAATCCACCAACCTTCGGCAAGTAAAATGATAAACAAACCAAACTCACACTAAGATATGTTCCTGAATAGGATTCAAACCTAGTAGATGAGAGGCAATGATACCTGAAACCCAGTGTTAAAGACCACTTGGCCACCAGAAGGTCCTAATCGGCAATGTAGCAGACTTGTAAACCAAACATGTGGCCGAGAAATAATTATGATTATTATAATTCTAACCATCAGAAGGGTGGCACTGTAGAAAAGTGGTAGTGTGGCAGACTTGTAAACCAAACATGTGGCTGGGAAATAATTGTGATAACAATTATTCTAACAATCAGCAGGGTGGCACTGTTGAAGAATGGCAGTGTGGCAAACTTGTAAACAAAACATGTGGCTGAGAAACAATTATGATAACAATTATTCTTAAAATCAGCAGGGTGGCACTGTTGAAGAATGGCAGTGTGGCAAACTTGTAAACAAAACATGTGGCTGGGAAATAATTATGATAACAATTATTCTTAAAATCAGCAGGGTGGCACTGTTGAAGAGTGGAAGTGTGGCAAACTTGTAAACAAAACATGTGGCTAGGAAATAATTATTCTAACAATTATTCTAACAATCAGCAGGGTGGCACTGTTGAAGAGTGGCAGTGTGGCAAACTTGTAAACAAAACATGTGGCTGGGAAATAATTATTCTAACAATCAGCAGGGTGGCAGTGTGGCAGACTTGTCAAGGAAACATGTGGCTAGGAAATAATTATGATAACAATTATTCTAACAGTCCCTGACAAAGAGTATAAAATATGAGACATCAATGAATACCTCTTAATTGAATGTCACATATAAATTATATAGTGTATATATAAAGTGTCACCGTGGAGATGATATGACATGTCACAAAACATAAACATGACAATTTTTATGGTTTACAACCATTTCTTTATACATGATTATCATCTCAAGGAGCACTTGTTTAACCTAAAACATGTTTACAACTTAATACAAAGAATTTGGAGACATCAGAATGGAGTATATCAGTTAATATGTCGACCATATGCATCCTGTTTGTTTTCTAAAACAATCATCTTTTTGTTTTGATTCCAAGAAATACAATTTCTATCTACATTCAAAGAACACTTAATTCACATTCATTCTATACCTAGATGATCAACATTGAAACATATTCTAATCCACCCCCATCACACTCAGTTTTGAAGATTTAAGAAATACCAACAAAAAAAATTAAAAAATAAAATATAAAATATAAACAAATAAATAATAACAATATCTTGATGTTAATTTGTCTACTATTTGTTATAAAGTTTGCAGTTGAAAATAAAGCTCGTATATGGACCTAAAGTTATGTCATTTGGAAATGGCTAAATGAACATCTCCAATCAAATTAGACAATTAAACATTTGGAGTCTGAAGAAGATTTTGAGTTAATGAAAAAGATAAATAGCTCCAATCAATCTACATGTATATCTATAAAACACCTATTTTATTTAAGTTTTCCTGTTACATGAATAAATGGATAATTCCAATCAAACTGAAGACTATACAGTAAAAACATGTTAAAACCAAAGCCAGAGTAAATACAAATCCTGTCAAATTCATTTTTATGGACAATTCAATAAAATTAAATTTACCTGTGTAAAAAAATAGAAAGAGAGAAATTCATAACTGAGAAAAATCTGTACTTGACTTGATAGAAATTTCTTCTTTACTTTGGATGGGCAATGGAGTAAATGTCCAGTGGTGTGGTTATACATTGTAGTACTATTAGAGTGGCTTCATGGAGCCATCCCAAAACCTGTGTAAACTGGAACAACTTTTTATTCAATTCCTGACTTTGGATGAACACTGGAATACATGTCCCATCCATAAATATTTGCCATAGGTTTATTCATTAAAATCATCTATCAAATTTAAATCATAAAATTCAAATGTGAAGTTTTTGCATTATGTCAAATTTATACCTTAATTTAATATTCAAACTGTATGCATCAACGTTGTTTTTGTATATAAACAATTTTCTTGTATTTTTTTCCAAATTTTAGGGGAAAATATAGAAAAGTAGGAAAACAATATTTTTCAAAGTAAAAGCACTATTTTTGTTGAAAATCACTCAGCATCATCAGCAAAGTGTTTCATGATGATTTTCAGTCTACAATATACAGATGGAGGTGTATAATATAATATGATACTCATTAAATCTAAACAGAGAATTTATGTGTTTATTTATTTCTACATCCACCCATCAACCCACACAACTACCCACCCACCACTTAATTAAAATTTTAAATTACATGTGCATGCATGAAGATAAAATCCATACAAAATTTAAATAAGATTAATTGAAAGTTATCAGAAACAAAAATGCAAAAAAGATCACACAAACGCATATTTTAAAACTGCGTAATTTCACTATGATTTAAATAAGATTATTTTTCAGTTCGGATTTACCTGGAAACTTCCAAAGGAAAAAACATCTCCACTTTAATATAAATGTTTGTCACATAGTAACCATGGTTTATTTCAAAAATCCTCCTTATAAGAAATTTATACAGAGCTTAAAATAATCCTTTTTTACAACAATTTTAATGCAGCATTACCTGAAGATCTGACAAAGCTTATCATACTCGTAAAATAAAGCCTTACCTTAAAAGTGCACTTCATTTCAACTAAGATGCATGCATGTGCAATATAACGCATGTGCATGCTGCGTTGTCTGAGTGGCAGTAATCCTTTTATCACAATTATTCCATGATTGCATAACCTCAAATGACAACCCAAAATGTCTCGCTCATAAAATAAAATCTTACCTTAGAAATACATACGGCTCAAATCGCACAGCTTCAAATGAATGCATGTGCGCAATGTCTCCTTCAGAATTGCAGCTGCACAAACAGATACCAGCATGCATTTTACATCCAAGATTCAATTTTTTTTCAATCTATTTAAATTTCATCAAAAAGGTGTTTTAAAGAACAAACAGATAACAATGTAATTTGTATGTTTAAAGTGTATACCCTATATCTAACTATAAGCTTACCACTTGTCTGGGCCAAAAAGTAAAAATTTTCTAGTCTTAATGTCAGATGTAATAAAACTTTGCATCCTAACCCCTAGGCTAATATTTCCCACAAACAAGGTATAGTTAGGCCATTGTAAACTAGTTTTGTGTGAAGAAGGTATGTCACATCATCCTAAAACCCTAGGCTAATATTTTCAACAGCAGCCTGTATACCATAGTCAACTAAATATGTGTGGAAAATAGTGTACTTTATGTTTGGTGTAACACAGGGCTTTGTTAATTGCAACAATCTGTATTTAGGCCACAGTCAACTAATTTTGTGTAAAGACATACTGTTCTGTTTGGTGTGTCACATATCCCTACAACTTTCCATCCTAACCTCTAAGCCAATATTTCAAACAAGAGTTGTATTTAGGCTACAGAGGCTACAGATAACTAATTATGTGTGAAGAAAACTATTCTTTCTGTTTGGTGTGTTATAGCTTTACAACTTCCAAGCTTTCCATCCCAAACCCTAAACAAAAACATGTAACTAGGCCAGAGTCAACTAATTGTTGTGAAGAATATATGTACAGTCCAACCTGTCTTAAAGGCCACCTCTATATAAGGGTCGCCTGGTTATAAAGGCCAGTAGAATTGTACCCCAATTGTTCTTTAACCATATTACTTGAACCTGTATATAAAGGCCACCTGCCCATAAAGGCCACTGTTACTGGTTCCCTTGGGTGGCCTTTATAGGCAGGTCTGACTGTATATTGTAAATATTGTTCTTTTTGTCAGGAGTGTCTACTTCTACCTTAGAAAACAATGTGTATTTAGGCCATAGTCAACTAATTCTGTATTGACTGTTCTTTTTGTTTGCAGATGTGACACTACTTTTCAGCTTTCCATCCCAAATCTTAGGCAACAATACATGCATTTAGGCCATAGCTTATTTTGTTGGAGAATTGATTTTTCTGCAAGACTAGTATATTCTACAAAAGCGTGTAAGTATTTAGACCAAAGCCAACTGCATACAATTTTGTGTTCTTTGTGTCAGAAAGGTTAAAGATTATTGGAACTTCCCATTGTAGTCCCTATGATATTAAACTGCATCATTGAATACCAGTGAGTTAGCAATGAGAGAGAGAGCACAGACAATCTTCCAATTGCATCCTCTAAAATTTTAATTTTGGCTGAATCAGCCTAAAATGACAGAACCAAGTCATTTTGAATATTTCCAAAAGAATAAATTTTTCAAAACTTAGGTGGGGGTACAAAAGCATATAGTCTTATATAGTCTTATACACAGAGCACAATAAACAAATCACTATACTACTTTGGCCTTTTAACTTTGATGTCAAGATGCTACAGGATTCACAATAACAAAGTTAGTGGCAATAAATTTAAACTTAAGAAGTTTATTTAATGTCAAATTTTCTGCTCTGAAGATTACATCAAAGGAAGAATAAGGATTTCCACATAACTGATTAAACACAGAGAGCTAGGTGATCTATAATGGCTTATCAAAGTGGACATTAACTTGACCATCACACAATATCAGTGATCAATCAAGTGACCATTACAACATTTTGGCCTGGCTAAAGTTGACAAATATTCATCTTAATCACCATGACAGACAATGACCATCTGACCACTTGTTACTATAGGTATTTACTACACAAAAACAAATATTAACTCTCTAAAAGTTTATGATACATGATTAGTAATTTCATTCCTGTTGTCAATTTCCTTATTCATTCCTTTTTGTTTCAATCTACAAATTTTTTGGGCTAATCCATGTCCGAATCACAATCCAGAAGCAAAGTAAAAACTTTGAAACTGACATGTTAGGTTAGACATGTTAACTTCCTGACCAGGGAAGTGAGGTCGGGTGCTCAAGAAGGATAAGCACCTCCTGTTTAGCTAGCTACACCCACCACATGTGTAATAAAAATTGTGTGAAAGAAACATGGAACTATGGGATGTCAAATATATCCAGGGTAATCCTGGACACAGAGACATTAAACTTATCAACAATACTGTGATGATGGCCATTGAACTTTTTGAGGGCCTTGATAAGCCTAGGCTTGCAATATTCTTGAGTCAACCATTTATTTGCAAGCAAGCAGCCTGCTCCATTGTACAAATTCATTCCTTTTTCTTTCATTCTACATAACAAATATCAATAAAGTCATTCCTTTCGTCCTTACAAATTTGTATGAATCCTTTTGTTTTTTCTTTGTTCTTTATTTCATGAATACCGTGATTTCTTCCATCATTTTTCCACACATACGTGGTTCATCATTATATAGTAAAACCTCAGAAGAGTATACCTGTGAAATCTGATCCACTGAAAAACTTACAAATACTAAACCCTAAATATTGTCTATAAAATTAACCCATATAACTAATTGACGTATCACAGACTATGCCTATTATGTTCAGACACTGGCCGCCATCACGGTACCAAAGCAGCAATACAGCAACTAATGAAGTAATAGTGTCAGTGACGTCATTAAATTGCATAATTCAGGCCGAGTTTTCATTCATTTTGTGTGTAATTCCAGTATGTCAAGTTTTTGTAGGAACATTTTGGGTGTGGCCGGAAATCCATCAATTACCTGTCTAATCCAAACAAAAACTTTGGTCCATAAAGTGTTTGATTAAAACAGGTTTAACTGTATAATTGATTTTTCTTGCTATATTACAAAACTATAGTAAGCTATAGACTTGTTTTGGCTTATCTAAATATTTTGCACTGCCTATCAGCTATATCACACTAAATTTTACCAATGTGACAATGACTAAATCACCTAGACAGACAGAGCGGTTGCAGAGGTTTCAGTCCCACAAATCCATAATGCTTACACCGATAAGTTAGCATCTATGAGAAATAAAGTAACCTGCTCAAGATTTCCCTGTCAGGGTTAGAACCAAGGGCTTTTAGAACTGGATTCCAATGCTGTACCTACTGAGCTACATCCTAAAATAAACAAGGTCCCATGTAACGGTAGGCATGGCATGATAAAGAACCCTGCTATATAATGCCATCACCACAATGCACAGGCAAAATTTTTGCAAAATGTCTATAGCTGGCAACATCCTAATATAAGTGAAATATTTTTGACTGGGATGTTAAACACCACTAAACTCAACAACAGGCTTCCACTATATTTCTTAAATCAGTGTTAAGAACCATGTCTACAACTATAGACTCTAGTTTTCTGCCTTTCTCTCTTATGTCATTAGGAACTTACATGCTATTAATATAGGTCACTGTGCCGCAATCTTTCTTTTTTCATAAACATATTACTCAAATACTAAAAATAAAATCTTTTGCATGACCAATAATGAAAAATCTTATAAGAGAACAAATTGCTAAATTGGTGACCTAATTTTCTTTTGGAACCAATTTCTATGCTGAAGAACTAATTTTACGAGATTCAATGTAAATTCAATTTGATTATATTGTCCTTGCTCCGGATATTTTCCACAATCCTGCAATATCAACGTCAACTAAAATATTTATAGTTCTTCAATATCCTTATTTAAAGTTTCTCTTCAATTTGTTTGCATGCATCTTTCTAGATCGTCTGTAATTTAAACAATTCAATTCCGCCATTTAATCTGGCGGAAAATTAAACCTAGAAATACTCGAATAGATTTAAAAAAAAAAAAAAAACACTGATCATTTCTCGTAACAACAGCGAGGTTAACAAGCCAATCAGACAATCTACAATGAAGTCTTCATGCTAATAATGGCATGGTATCGGGCCAATTACCAACATCCATGTGTACAGCGGAACACAATCATTCACAGACGATGTTTGAGTCATATTATAAAATAAATGTGATTTATGGTCAGTCAGTACTTTGTTATAAATGTTGCAACAAGTGCAGAGATGTAATGGCAATAAATCAAATACAAACATATCAATCCAATGTAAAGTAAAAATTGTGAAAACTGGCAAATTAGGTTAAACACATGAACTTCCATCAGGGAAGTGAGGCTGGGTGCTCACAAGGATAAGCTCCTCCTGTTAAGCTAGCTACACACACCATGTTTGTAATCAAAATTAAGGACGAGTCCTCAGATGCAACCTGCAGGAATTTAGAATGTTTTACGGCGTCTTCCATCTCTCTCTCTCTCTCTCTCTCTCACACACACACACACACACACACACACACACACACACACATTTGAGCTAGAGTTTGGAATTTTCTAGTGTAGCGATACAATAAAATTTACACTATACCATCTCTCTCTCTCTCTCTCTCTCTTATTTGACTTGTGGAGTTTTCTAGTTGTATAAGACAACAAATATTACACTATGCCATCTCTCTTTAACACACACACTCACTCTCTCTCTCTCTCTCTCTCTCATTTGACTTGTGGAATTATCTAGTTTTATAAGACAATAAAATTTTACACTATGCCATCTGTGGTCAATCATAAAGATAGGGACTAAATTTAACTTGAAAAACACAGCCATAAAATAAAAATTTATACCTAGATTTATGAGTACAAGGGGTGGACAAGTATTAGTGTTAATGGTCAATTCTAACTGACCACATGAGGGTGAGAAATAATTTTAATTTCTGGAGATGTAAATTTCCTGTAGAGTATCCACAGCTGTTTGCTATATCAGAAGTTATGTGGGCTCTAATCCTAGCCCATTAATCATTTTTATACTAGACCGTGAATAAATTAAAACTTATTATTGTAAACCTCTCATAACTGATTAGGGTTTCTAATTCAAGCCGTATCCATGGTAACAGATTTTTCTACTCCTGATATAGGAAATAAAGTGCCATATAAAGGAAGCCATTATTTTGCTATTTTGTCATGTAACAACTAATTAACCAAGTTACTAAGATATCAAAATAGCTGTATATAGGTGATCTAATTATACGATTGTACAAAGGGAGATAACTTACTGGATGATTACGATGATGATGATGATGATGACGACGATTGAAATGACTACCCATTCATAAAACTTTATTAAAAGGCAGATACTTAGGGTAACTAGCCTTATTGTGAATTTAGAAGGCAACTGTAAGCTTGTAAATGATGAAACTTCCACAAAATATGGAAATAACCCTTCCAAACTGAAACAGTGACTCCTTTATGAAATGTTTAAATGGTGGCCCATTTATGACATGGTTATATGGTGTCCCCTTTATGAAATGTTCAAATGGTGCCCCCTTTATGAAATGTTCATATGGTGGTCCCTTTATGAAATGTTTAAATGTTGTGCCCTTTATGAAATGTTTAAATGTTGTGCCCTTTATGAAATGTTCCTGAAAATGGTGGTCCCTTTATGAAATGTTCAAATGGTGGTCCCAATCATATGGTGGCCTTTTTATGAAATGTTCAAATGGTGACCCCTTTATGAAATGTTCATATGGTGGCCTCTTTATGAAATGTTCAAATGGTGTTCCCTTTATATAATGTTCAAATGGTGTTTCCTTTATAAAATGTTCAAATGGTGTTCCCTTTATATAATGTTCAAATGGTGGCCTCTTTATGAAATGTTCAAATGGTGTTCCCTTTATATAATGTTCAAATGGTGTTCCCCTTATAAAATGTTCCACAGGTAGACCCTTTAAAAATGTTCAAATGGTTTTTCCTTTGTGAATGGTGTTCCCTTTGTAAAATGTTCAAATGGTGGCAGCTTTATGAAATGTTCAAATGCTGGCACCTTTATGACACGTTCAAATGTTGACCTTGCATGAATTATAAAATGATGGCTCTTTAATTAAAATTAATTTAATGGTTGATTTTATAAAAAACATAGCACTGAAGTGCTGATGTACGGCGTAGTTGGGGGAAATGGTGCTGGTGGTAGGTGTACACATTGAAGCAGTAAGGGAAGCTGTGTCGCGGGTAGGAGATGTGAACCTGTTGAAAAGACAATGCAGTATGAATGTAAGAGCTAGGCAAGTGTTGCTTGGTGAAAGAGTTGGGTAATGGTGTTTTACGTCTTGGTCATCGATATATCACCTTTATCGATAGGCAATGGCACAGAAATGTTGCCTGTGTGCAGTGCATTTGGCATTATTCTGCAGGGTTCTTTAGCTTGTCAAGGCCAACATAGCATGGGACCTTGTTTATGTAACTTGCTATTCGCAGGAATTGAGGCTTTCATTTGTATTGCTAAGAGTTTGTCCAAAGAACAGTCACACGTTCATTGGTTGGTTCAGTTTAGCTGGGGACCGATATTACGGCCTTCTTCTCAGAGGGAATGCGTTACTATTTGAGACTGCAGTGCTTGGCTGTGCAATTTTAATGGGGTTTAACGTTGCAGTCAAGGAATTTTCACTTTTATGGAGTTGTTGTCAGCTGTACCTGAAGGAGCAAAAATTGGTCTGTGCATTGCAGTATGAAGTAGGCTGCTTTATCTTCCAAGTTTGCCAAGTCTCGGAAGCTGGCTTATTTGAAGTCTTATTTGAAAGTATTGTGACTTACACTTGTGATCCCAATAGTCAGTTTGAGAATGTAATGCAGTTGTGAAGGGTTGAAAAATCTATAGCTGTTAGAAATACTGCATTTGCATGGAGGTTTGACATGCGGGGACAGGGGTAGGATATTTCAAGGCATTCTGAAGGACTTCAGGTGTGACAAGTTGAAATTACGGTTGAGATATGCAGCTCTCTGCTGATCCATTTTCTGGGTTTTTTTTTGAAACCAGGATATTTTCATGGTATGTACTAGTGTGGCGTCACTTTTAGGGGTTTCGTGGGAAAGAATGGAACAATCTAGAGGATTTCTATTAGTAGAGCTCATCCACAGAACTTGGCACTCAAAAGTTTAACACAGAGCCAAACCTACCAATAATTTGGTAAAGAATTGGTTACTTTATTATGGGTACTAATTCAAAATGGTACGTTATACATGTATTTATTTGGATGATAGGGTCGACTTTAAACAGTTATTGTGGATGTTATGTGCAAGATAGAATAAATATAAAAATATCTTTTGTTAGATCTTAAACTTTTTTCGCTCAATGGACGACTTTTTCGTACAATGAACAGTTATTGAACAGGAGTGTGTTAAATGTAATTGTTTTCTGGAAAATCCATTTGCATTTTTGACCCAAAAATTGAGTATGATCCATAATTTACCTAAAAAATTAAGATAGTTAGATAGCGAGATCGCACTAGACTCCATAATCTCAGAAAGTTTTAGCAAAATCTATAGGCGGCTTCACCTTCTTCCCCAAGATGCCATAATATGCTGCTAAAAAGGAGAAAGTTGTCGCCTTTATCATTTCACATCCAGAGGATGTTCCGAATGAATTTGTCACTATCCTGTAGATTGTTCCATTGTTTATTGATTGAAAGTATTATCAGGTATTCAGCTCTAGTCAGGGAAAGGTTAGGAATTTCAGATTTGGTTCTGTGCAAATCAAGGTTTTGACACAGAGGCTGATCAAGTTTTAGTATATTGCTACAGTTGCATTTCTACTGGTTCTGGTCTGAAATGACAAATGTAGGAGGAAGCATGACAAGTTATGGAATATGTACAAATAACAAAAACTGAGCAAGTAATTTGAACTTTTTTATTAGAACGTATGTAAGTAATATGGTGTAAATCCAATACTGATTGTCACAAAGCAAACGCAGATACAGTGATTGTCATAAATTATGGTACATGTGTGGATTTGGTCATATCATGTCAGGTGAAAGATTTTGAAATGCGAGATTTTGGTCAAAAATGCATAGTTTTATCAAGCTGTCTAATGTTTCTCTGAAATTTGAAGGAAGTGCAAAAAAAAGAAGAAAGAAATCTAAATTGCTACCTAAATGCAAGCATTTCTGTGAATGATTGCTAAATCACATGTGCAATTATTGCAATATTAGCAATTTATGAAATTATTTTCTCTTGATTGGTTTTTTTTTTACAACTCTTAGTACAAAATTGAAATAAAACAGGTTCCCACAAAATGGTTTGTGTGGTCATGTGACGTAGTTGTCGTAACAGATGTATGAAGCACAATTAGATGCAAATAAATAAACATATATATACAAAGACATAAATACATAAATATACAAATAAATAAATATAGATATGGTAATGTAACAAATGCCTTCATTGGATACGATGCAGATGTGAATGAAGGGTGGATGCAGATGTGAATGAAGGGTGGATGTTGATATAAACAGCAGCTTGATGCAATACATGATATGGCACTCATATAGAATTTGTGAAAATAAGTCTTTATTAGTATTTGCTAGTAACACACAGCTGTATGAAACTGTGCATGGCTATCAAAGTATGAAATGTTGTGAACACCATGCAATAAAATTGCAAGTGGACATAGCTGTATACAATAGGGTGGCATTCAATTTGGCAGCCATGTTAAAAGAAGGCAACATATGGTAATTTACAATGGAGGTAAACTCAATAGTGCAGCCTTATGGAAAGAACTGTCAAAGGTACATTTTCAATGGAGCTGCATCCAACTTGCAATAGGTTGGTAATATTGAAAGATACAATGTACATGATGTAGCTGCATTTAACTTTGTTGCTATGTGTGAATGGGGTGAAAAGATGCAGAGTGAAAATGTTGTTGCACTAAACTGGGATGTAAATTTGTAATAGACAGTGAAATTAGTTAATGTACTATGAATATGCACACAGTCCTGTAGTGGTAAATCGGACTTTTTATCTGAAGCTTAATGAAGCATAATGAATGGTAATTGGCAATGGAGTTGCTTTCAAGGTGCAACAGTGGAGAAGTTTCAACGAGTGCATACAACTTGATGGCAACACAGTAGGATTGCATTTGTGTGTGCATAATTGCAAATTATGTAGTGGTGTCCTATATTGCAAATTATGCGAACAAGGTTGAAATATGTTATGACATCTATGTTCTCACAGGACAAATGTTATTGTTAATGTATGTGTATACTAGACCAGCATTATACTTTGCAGTGAATTTGTAAGAAGTCAATATACTTGGTATATTCAATGGGGGTAGAGGTATTCTTATACCGTAACAGGCATGTCTGAGCGAGGCAAATAAGGTAATATGCATTGTAACTGACTTATCTTGGTAGCCATGTCAGATCAAGGCAGAATATATTAATATGCAGTGGAACTGCAGCGAACTCAGCAGTCCTTGCAAAAGATGTCTGAAGTATGAATTATCAATGGAGTTACAATTGAACTTGGTAACCATCTGTGCATGTATGGGAAATATGTTTTAAACTGATGGAGCTACACCTCACTTGGTAGCATGTTTGAAGAGGTGGAAATTTGCGAATATGCAATGGAGCTGCTCCACACTTGGCAGCCATGTTGAAATTCATGAATATGTTAATATGCAATGGAGCTACACCTAACTTGGTAGCAAGGTTGAACAAGGCAAAAATATGCTAATGTGCAATTGAGCTGCATTATATCTGGCAGCCACGTTGTAACATGGCTTTAAGATCTTAAGATGCAATGGAGCTACACCAAACTTGGTAGCAACATGTGAAGTCGTTAATATGCAATGGGGCTATGATGAACTTGATAGCCATGCTTACTGAAGTCATACATATGCATATGTGCAATGGCGCTGCCAGTAACGTAGCAGGCAGGTGTAAGGAAGTAGGAAATGTAATGTTTGAGAGTGTCATATTAAAACAAGTCAAAAATATATTAACAGACAAAATAGCTGCACCTTGAAATTGACAGCCAAGTTAGTACAAGTTATGAGTATGGCTATTTACAAATGAGTGGCAACCAAAAACGGGCAGCCATGTTTGAACAAGTTGTAAATGAAGGAACTTCAAGTTATGGCTGGGACATTTTACAGGGACATGCAAACAGGCCGATGGGAAGACAGACATGCTGATTGTTACAAACACCCCCCCCCTTTTCCATCCCCAGAAACTTGTTTGCAAGGGGTATGAAGACTTTGATGTACAATGTTGTTGCACCAAGGAAATGGTGGTCATGTTTTAAGGAATTAAAAAGAAGTTAACATACAATAGAGCTGCACCATAAAAGGAGCAGCCATGTTTAGGCAAGTCATAATTTAACTAATATGCAAAGACGGTGCAGCACAAAACAGGCAGCCATAATTTAAGAAGTTGAAAATATGCACATATAAAATTGAGCTGCACCTTAAAAGTGGCAAACATGTTTCTGCAAGGCCAAAATATGCTAATATGCAATGTTGTTGCAACCAAAAATAGGCAGCAATAAAATTGAGTTTCATCTTAAAAGGGGCAGACATGTTTATACAAGTCATAAATATGCTAATGTACAATAGAGCTGCAACCAAAACCTGGCAGCCATGATTTTACAAGAAAAAATATACCAATACAAAATGGAGCTGTACCTTAATATTGCCAGACTTGTTTATGCAAGTCATAGATATGCTAATATGGAATAGAGTTGCTGCAAAAAAACTGGCAGCCATGTTTCAATAAGGGGAAAACATGCTGATCTGAAATGCAGTTGCACTTTAAAGTTGGCAGACATGTTTATACAACTCATAAATATGGTAATATACAATAGAGCTGCAACCAATGTTGGGCAGCTATGATGTAACAAGTAAAAAATATGTTGCTATAAAATTGAGCTGCACCTTAAAATTGGCAGACATCTTTCTACAAGTCATAAATATGCTAATATGCAATAGAGCTGCAACCAAAAACTGGCAGCTATGTTTGAACAAGTTTAAAATAGGCTGATATGAAATTGAGTTACACATTAAAATTGGCAGACATGTTTATTCAAGACATAACTATGCTAATTTTCAATAGATTTGCAACCAAAAATTGGCAGTTATGTTTTAACAAGTGAAGAGCAAATTGCAGTTGCACTTTAAAATTGGCAGACATCTCTATACAAGTCATGAATATGCTAATATGCAATTGCACTGCAGCGAAATACTGTCAGCCATAATGTAAGAATTTGAAAATATGTTGATATAAAATTGAGCTACACCTTCAAAGTGGCAGACATGGTTTTTCAAGTCATGCAATAGAGATGCAACCAAAATTTGGCATTCATGTTTGAACATGTGAAAAATATGTGTATATAAAATTGACCTGTACCTTAATATGGGCAGACATGTTTATGCAAGTCATAAATATGCTAATATGCAATAGAACAGCTGCAAAAAACTGGCAGCCGTGTGTTAATAAGTGGAAAATATGCTGATATGAAATACAGTTGCACTTTAAAGTTGGCAGACATGTTTATACAAGTCATAAATATGCAAATATACAATAGAGCTGGCACAAAAACCTGGCAGCTATGATTTAACAAGGTAAAAATATGTCGATATAAAATTGAGATGCACCTTAAAATTGGCAGACATTTTTATACAAGTCATGAAGATGCTAATATGCAATAGAGTTGCTGCAAAAAACTGGCAGCCATGTGTGAATACGTAAAAATTTGCTGGTATGAAATACAGCTGCACTTTAAAATTGGCAAACATGTTTCTACAAGTCATTAATATGCTAATATACAATTGAGTTGCCACCGAAACCTGGCAGCTATGTTTTAACAAGGTAAAAATATGTCGATATAAAATTGAGATGCACCTTAAAATTGGCAGACATGTTTCTACAAGTCATAAATATGTTAATATATAATAGAGCTGTCATCAAAACCTGGCAGCTATGTTTTAACAAGGTGAAAATATGTCAATATAAAATTGAGATGCACCTTAAAATTGGCAGACATTTTCATATAAATCATGAAGATGCTAATATGCAATAGAGCTGCTGCAAAAAACTGGCAGCCATGTGTTAAATGAGTTGAAAATATGCTGATATGAAATACAGCTGCACTTTAAAATTGACAGACATGTTTCTACAAGTCATAAATATGGTAATATACAATAGAGCTGCAACCAAAAACTGGCAGCTATGACTTAACAAGTAAAAATATGTCGCTATATAATTAAGCTGCACCTTAATATTTGGCAAACATGTTTCTACAAGTCACAAAAATGCTAATAAACAAAAGAGCTGCAACCAATATCGGGCAGCTATGATTTACCAAGTGAAAATATGTCGATATAAAATTGAGCTGCACCTTAAAAGTGGCAGACATGTTTCTACAGGTCACAATATGCTTATACAATAAAGCTGCCACCAAAAACTGGCAAACATGTTTCTACAAGTAACAAATATGCTAATATACAATAGAGGTGCAACCAAAAACTGGCAGCTATGTTTTAACAAGGTAAAAATATGTCGATATAAAATTGAGCTGCACCTTAAAAGTGACAGACATTTTCATACAAGTCATGAAGATGCTAATGTGCAATAGAGCTGCAACAAAAAACTGGCAGCCATGTTTTAATAAGTGAAAAATATGCTGATATGAAATACAGCTGCACTTTAAAATTGCCAGACATGTTCATACAACGCAAAAATATGCTAATATACAATAGAGCTGCATCCAATATTAGGCAGCTATGTTTTAACACCTAAAAAATATGCCAATATGAGATTGAGCTGCATCTTAAAAATGGCAGACATGTTTATACAAGTTATAAATATGCTATTAGCAATGAAACTGCAAGCAGAAACTGGCAGCCATGTTTTAACATGTTAAAAAGTATGCCGATATGAAATGGAGCTGCACATTAAAATGGGCAGCCATGTTTTAACAAGTTAAAAATATGTCGATATAAAATGAAGATGCACCTTAAAAGTGTCAGATGTGTTTATACAAGGCATAAAGATGCTGATATACAATAAAGCTGCAACCAAAAACTGGCAGCCATGTTTTAACAAGTTAGAAATATGTCGATATAAAACGGAGCTGTACCTTAAAATTGGCAGCCATGTTTTAACAAATTAAAAATATATCAATATAAAAAAGAGATGCATTTTAAAAGTGGCAGACATGTAAACAAGTGGATAATATGCTTATATACAAACGAGCTGCACCCAAAGTGGCAGTCATGTTTAAACCAGGCTTAAAATATTAGTGTACAATTGAGCTGCATCCCAAAAAAATTTGGCAGCCATGTTTAAACAAGATGGAAAATGGTAACGTACATTGACCTTACAAGCAATTGCAGACAAGTGAAAAATGTCACATGCAACTTTGTCACAGGTTGAATGTAAGCAATTGTCGATGGACTTTCACTTGACTAGGCAGCCATGGAATCATATGTGGTCAAGGGAAATTTACAGTTTCTTAATTTTTTCTATTGTGTCATTGCCAGACAAAATGAGTTGGGCTTTGAATGGGGTCATATCAGCAAGCCCTTCTGTTGGGTTTTCTTCGTTTCCGGTTACTGTGGATACCAAAGCTGGTGGACACACATAGTCCACATAGTCCTCATTGGATAGTTTGCAGACAAGGACAATCTGTTCTTTGTCTGTAAAATAGCCGTCAACTATGACATCTACGGTCTCTGCTGGTGTTTCCACTTTCTGAAGAGAGGAAAAAAGAATTAAATTGATATGTCGGTTATGCAACATACTTCTTGTGAAAAGTAGTTTGATTGGATAAAGAGATGTTGGCAGAATTAACCCAATGTACATGTTATAATAAATGGATTAGAAAGATCTAACATCGTGTACTTTTAATATTGACAGTATGCATCACTTCCAGCAGCAGAGCAACCATTTTGTGCCATAGTTGTATCAGAGGGGATATGTTTCATCAAGGTTTTCACACCGGTGTTTATACATGCATTTGCATGCATTTGGTATGTAGGCAGTAGTTGTTTGAGAGGACAATTTATACTGCTGTGAAAGTAACAGTATTAGCTGGGTTTCATGGTCATGAAAAAATGGCCAAGCTACTTTGGAAAAAATCCAAAGAGAAGCTTGCATTCAAACTGGAATATACTTTAACACAGGATCATGGAAATTTGAAAGCAGTCAATGCAGTCAATGTTACTGGAACCACCACAATGAATTCCAGCAAATTATGTGTATGTTTTCAATAGGTGATGGTCTAAAACAGACAGTCATAATATGAAATGCAGATGGGGCAGGAAAATGGCACTTACCGTTAGTGTGGTTCTTGCTAAACTGTTTAACTGGATTCCATGATATACATTGAGCTTAAGGTCTGTTACTTTGTAGCTATGGCCTATTTCAATAACTGCATCTGCCAAGTCACGCCAGAGGCTGACCGCAACTTCCCCTGTGGAGTCCTTCATCATGACACCTCTGACTTTGACTGTTTCTTGTGATCTCAGAGTTCTTGTCTGTACATGATCAATCTGTTTAAAAAAAACAACAAAAAACACAATATTAGAATATGAACGAAATTCACAAGCTAAACAAGTTTATGCATTAATGATTGTTTTTATTTACACACAACTTGGCTGTAAATGACAAATTTCAGGTGGTTTTTTTTCTCTGAGGTTGCACTAGGCACAAATCTCTGGCATTGTCGCAGTTGGTACTGGTGGGGGAATTGGGGCAAATTGAAAGCAAACATGATGGGCACAATATTGTCAGACAAATGAATTTAGTGCACTAGGATGGAGGATAATTGCAGTGGTGCACTTTGTTTCCCATCAAAGACATGTCTCGATATTACGGATGGTATTGCTGATATTGTCATTGACCCAGTACATTTGTTAGCCAATGGCTTGCAGTACTTTGTTTAGCCGACATCAACACCAAGAACAAAGGAAATGCAATGGTTTGGATTACCTGTGAGGTTGTAATGCCTGAAATTGTGTAGCTCAGTAGTAGATCTATGATGAATGTAAGGAACAATATATTGGAAAATTTTTCGGAACCCTGCCTAATCTCTGTTATGAAATGTACTGATTGTGTAAAGTACTTGTGTGAGTAGGATTTGGTAAATAAGCTATAATACGTACCCGGATCACTTTTCCTGTGATAGTTACCAGTGAGTTTACTGGTACCTTTTTGGCATCCACAATTGCCATTTCCTCCGCCGTTGGTGGAGGTGCAAGAAGCTGTTTTGCTTCCTCAAGGTGTTGTTGGGGAACGTCAGGCAAGACTGACGTGGTGGAAGCCTTGGTAGTCGACGTTATGATAAGAGTATTTTCTCTTTTTATATAGTTTCTTATCATTACAAAGTTGTCCTCCTTGAGTGTCGATAACTTTGCTGGATCATAGCAGACCCCTTTGATAATCCCTGTGCTATCTGCCAAAGAAAATTCTGACCATGTTTTTGTTTCTCCATTCTTAACATACGATTTTGTAGGGGTAGTGGCTACCACTTTTGCTTTCACAGGGCTGGTGTAGGGCCCATCTTTCATGCTTTTGACTTTGGTTATTGAAAACATTCTGAAAAGAGAAACAAATAAATACATTTTAAATTAAGCCATTCAATGACTGTGTGTGCAATCAATTAATCTGAATAACATGGTTATGAAATTATTTAAAAAGACATTTTCTTTTGCATACACATTGTATATGAAATCATGCATATAATACATGTACTGAATATAGTGATATCATGTATAATTTATCAAACATGCAGCGTATAAGGACTGCAGGTAAGGAATGCAACATATATGTAGTCGACTGCACAGAGTGAAGGCAGATGATAGGGTCATGTTCTATGTTTTCATCCTGGTAGCCAAAATGGCCATTGGCTACTACTTTCTGAGAAATTCTTGCAAAAAGTAACCTATTTTAGCAAATGTGTGGAAAAGTACTTTTAAGAAAATATTTTCACAAATTTTGGAAATTTAGCTTCTAATTATTTTAAATTTGTGGAAACCTAGATGTTGAATGCTACACAATGCGCTGTTAATGTTGAATGACAAAATGCAACATGCGGCATTTTTTACCATAAGTTGCCATTACTGTTTCCATATGCAAGAGAATAATATGTATATTCATAGAACACCCAAGAGATTGTGAAGCTTTATGACATGTACAGCATTGAAAGTTGTCAACTTGGTAAGAAGTACATTGATATGAATGAAGTTGTAGCATATGTGGAACAATTGATGTTGAACTTGTCAGAGATGGTCAGAGTTTGTAGAGTCATTGCAAACTCCAGGCCCTTTGCTTAACTGCATATTTGGAGAAATTATTGCGTGAACTTTAATTTACCTCGAAAAAAATACCAGCAACTTGGGAAATGCATACTTGAAAGTAAGGCTCCTTGATGATTTCGAACATAAGCAATGGATGCACATTAAGTTTTAGTGAACTACATTTTAAGATTTACAAACAAAAATAAGTCAGTGTCCTAAAACCCACTTGTTGCAGGACATTCTGAGCTGATGTGCAACTGCAGTATTTACAATGGAATCGAAATGAAAATAGGTTTATGATCAGAATAATATGATTCTAAAACACCGGTCTGAATTCCAGGTAATTGGATATTGGTATATATATGGTCTAATGCAGTGCAGGAATCTGTAGTTGCCTCAGAAATGTGTTGAATGAAGCTGTGGCTTGACATGAACAATTCAAGAGACTTGTGTTGTAAAATATCTATATTGAAGTCACCAATTACAATGGTGTTGCCTGTTAGCAATGATAGAGACTGCAGTTCATGGAACAGCAATTTGAAATTACTGAGACAAGCAAATTTAGGTGGACAATATACCACTATTAGAGATAAATTCAGTGATTCTCTATGTAACTCCAGGGCTGTGACCTCCATGCCCCTATAGCAGAACATTGAAATGAAAGCCACTGGTATTTTGGAGTAAACTGCAGTCCCATAGTAGGGTCTATGTTTACTCACTGAAATTGAATCATGCCTTAACATGGAGAAGCCAGGTAATGCATATTCCTCACTGCTGTCTGTACTGGTTAGTCTGCTTTCTACAACAGCAATTACATCAGCTGATGTTAAAATTGTTTCATTTTTCAAATCTGGGTAATGCAGGTGTAATGATCGTGTGTTGTGGAATACAATGTTGAAATTCCTCTGTTCAAATGTCAATATAGGCAAACAAATTTGTACAGGATTGTGACATCTAAGCCTGTCCATCTCAGCTAAAACCTGTGGGCATACAGAGATTTTGGACTCATTTAAATTAACAATGTGCAAACCAGACAATTTCGTTACTCTACTTAATCCTACATAATGCATGTGAGGATTTTTCCTATTGCCAAAGTCCAACACTACTGTCTGTAATGTAGAACCTTGTGCCTTATGAATTGTTTTGGCGGCCGTTAAGTGGATGGGAAATTGTCTTCGAATAACCTGGTAGCCATGATTGCTACTGACACTCAATTTCCTGGAAATCTCTAGAATAGGAGTCCAAGTAGGGTGAATATTGCTAGTGAACAAATGTTTGAATAAATGCCTCTGTTCCTTTCCAATATTCACATCCTCAAACAATACCCAGACTATACTACATCTATCGGAATTTTGGACACGATAGTCAAGGTGCTTAATCAAACATGGAGTCCCATTTGTGAGACCATCTTCCACGTTCACATTCAAACTGATTTCAGCTTGTAGGTTTTCCGCAATTTTCACAACTGTAGGCAAACCCATTGTTTTAGAAGAGTCATGTGGAATTTTTTCTATTATTTTAGCAGCCAAAACATTTGACAACTCTCCGGAAACAGTGTCAATGGCTGAAATAGTAGCTGTTTTCTGTGTACAGCTCTCAAATACCAAATCATTGAAATTTTCAACCATTTTTCTTGTGGTGTAAAGATGCGGAAGTTGTTGCATTTCATTTGTTTCTGACACTTGTTTGGATTTTAATGCACAGATGTCATCATCAGTGTGCAAACCTTCCCTCAAGCGGTTTAATAATGTTGCAAAGAAATGGTCATCTTTCTGACGCATTATTTTGTGCAATTCATACAGTGTGAAGTGATCTTGCCACAGATTGCATGCCAAATATCCATACTCATTTGCAAAGGGGGAGAAAATCCAATTGTCCATGACAGGCTTTAATTGGAACAAATCTCCAATTGCAATAACACTCACCCCTCCAAATATTTTTTGAGTACCCATTATTTCCTGCAACCGAAGATTGATGAAATTAAACATCTTGCACCCAACCATTGAAATCTCATCAATTAAAATTACTTTCAAAGCACTGTACTTAACTCTATATATGTTAAGCTGTTCCATATCCAGTGGTTTGTAGGCAAACCCTCTGTTGGCAGGAATGCAGAAAGTGGAATGAATAGTGTTCCCTTGGATATTGTGCGCAGCTTTGCCAGTAGGTGCCACCATCAGTACCTTGATGTTGTCTGGATTGGACCCTGGGGTCAAATTCAAGCACCTTATTAAAGCTTGGTAAATGGCCCTGGTTAAAACTGACTTGCCTACACCAGCCCCTCCTGAAAGGAAGTTGTAAAGTGGTTCAGTATTGTTCTTGAACCAGTGCATAATATGGTAAAAATAAATTTTCTGTTCCTCATTCAACATCTGAACAAGATGTCTATACTCTGTGTCTGCTAACTTATGAGGTGGGCCTTCATCTTCAATTTGTTTCCTTGCACAGCCAATATCCTTTCCAACATCATATGTATTTGCTTTCCCAGGGTTGAAACATCCATATTTGGCAGCCAATGACTGTCCTTCACTCTCAGCCTGTTGATTTGCATGCTCGCTTTCCAAACCAAGTTGTGCATAAGTATCATTATTGGAACCTGTCTCATCCTGATAACTTTCTATCTCATCTAGCACCTCTCGCTGTTTTTCATACACAGCTCTTTTTATGTCTATTTCATTTTTGTTTCTTTCATAAGCATCAAGAATCCCTTGGAGTGTATCTGGAATGTCCGCTACCTCATTTCTCCATGGGTGGAATAACATCAACAACTCTCTGTAGTGATTATCTGGATCCATGTACTTGTTAAAGCGCACATACCTTATAATTTTTTGTGTCTTACGTTTCCTTAAAACACCACCATCAACCATTACATATTCTAACGTATCTTTTTCACAGTGCTTGCTAGACTCAACATAGGGATCATCATCCAAATTGTCATCATAATGAATTTCCGCCAATTCACAAGCAGTTTTGCTACTTCTACCTGCAGTTTTACGTCGAGGATAGGATACCTCAAACCATGATACGAAGTCCGCTAAACATATATTTTCCAATTTCATTGGCCGTCTTGAGTATCTTTTAATTGTGTTATCTGCTTCAATGTTTGTGGAGTCGGCACTCATTTCCTCCAGATCAGAGACAGTTTTCAACAAAGTTACTCGGTTTCAGGGGGGTTAGTATTGACAAATTCAACTTTTCTACTTGCCCGTCGCAATGGCATTTGAAGGAGCAAATACACAGCCTCTTGGGCTCCTATTTCTACATGCGTCAAGAATTTATTGCCCACATGTCTTATCTGCTGTTTAAAATCTAGCTCTTGTTCCCTTGCTTCCTTTGCTGCCCTGTACAAGAGATTTGACAAACCTCTTTGACCCTTTGAAATGTAAGACACAATGTATGCTGCACAGGAATATGCATTCAATATGAACTGTACATCAAGGTTTGCTGACCAACATTTCAGCATAAGAGCATTGTAACAATTTATTCTGATTTCAGATGGATTTCTTTTCAAAAAAACGGTTTCTTTCCTGAGGGAATATCTGATTGCTTTAATGTACCTAGACTCTGTCATATTTAATTCTAGAAGAAATTCACCAAAAGAAATGTCCGAACCAGTTTTCATTTCCTCAAGTTTATGGAAAATTTTATCACAATCCTTTTTCAGAACAGTGTTGGAATCTTGTTCCATGTCTTGTTTAAGGGGAAACAATATCATTGTTTTAGACATTGGTGGAATGGGAAAGTTAAATCTACATACTGGTTTACCTTTTTTTCTACAAGTTCTGGCATGTCTGTGCATCTGATACGCTACTAAATCAGACATATCTGAATCCTTTTTGCAAACAACATGCTCATCAATGAATTTGACAACTGTGTCAACACCATGTTTTGCAAGGCCTGGAGCATGCTTAACCCAGAGAAGCATGTGTATATGAGGTGAACCTCGTTGTTGAAATTCAACTCTATAAAAGAAGTCAGTAAGTTCCCCTAATGGTTTAACAGTGTTATCCATTAAAATCTCCTTTAAAAATTTCTGCACCCGATAATCGAAATACCTGGCACAAGTGACGGGGTCTGACTTTATCAATCGACATTTTTCCTGCCAGCACATATTATTAATTTGGGCAGAAGAATATTCGGTTTTATCGACCAATTTACCAAGTGTTTGCAGTAAATTCACCCATTTTGTCTCAGCTGCAGACAAAGATACAAAAAAAGTTGGAATTCCTAATTGTCTTATTAATGCAAACACATCTTTCTTTGCTGCTTCCCAGTAGGCTGGAGAGCCTCTTAAAGTTCTTAATACTTGGAACCCTTCATTGCGTCTAACCAAGTCGCAAATTGCACCTGGGGCCAGAATGTCATGAACAGTCATCTTTTTACCTGAAAGCTTGCACTTTCTAATGGCCAGTTGCACTTTATCTTTTAAGAATTTGATTTGCACTTTTTTCAACTTAAAAAAAATGTTTGGAATACACATTGCAACTCTCCTGTCTACATGTCTTAGTTCCCACTTTGCAATGGTGCTGTAATGAACAGGAACTGCACGTTCATTGTTGGGCTGTCTAGCATGACCGCAGTAAATAGTAGGAAAAGAAAGGAATTCGCTATTAATGTCTTGGAAAAGTCCAAGAGGGATGTTACCCTCACAAGGAGCTAAACACAATACACTACTGAATTCTCTGAAATCCACAGGCATTAAGAGTGTATCCAGATTCCCTGATAGCCGGTTTTGTAATATGCTGCCTTCATCCCAGTTGTCACTATCAGATGTGTTATTGTTTTCAGATCGCACTCTCTGTGAAGCCTGTTCATAATTGGGATCAACTATATGTTCATCAGGGCAATACAAGGCATGTTCTACTGACCAATCTTCATTTACTTTGATACCCTCAGACCGGAAGAGAGGCCTGTCAACCAGGTATTTAACAGCATTTAGTACCATATTGGGACGGACCATTTCACTCACCACACAATGTTTAAATGCTAGCTTGCGTTTCAATTTCACATGTATAGTCTCACTTTCGCTTAGGGTACGGGGCAATTTCTGAACTGTTTTGCACACATCGGCAGGCACATTCACCACATTACCTTTCATACAATACTGTCCACCTCTTGGCTGCTCACGGATTGCCATAAATGGGATCCTTGGAGAAATGAGCCTCTCTTCCAACTCTGTCAGATTTTGCAACTGGGGTGGTACAGGGATGAATTTCATGCCATTTCCAACAGAACACTCTGGTATCTGATTGTTTTCCAGGTATTTTTTGCAAGTGAGACATACCCATTCTATATTGTCCTGTGAAACTATACCAGATGTGCATTTTGTCCTTAAAGGACATTGCTTCAACCGACTTGCCGGGGTCACAGCTTCACGAAACCAAGTTTGGGAGCAAGATGTACAGACATACAATGGCCCATCAGTCACTAAATTCTTAAACTTAACAACAATATTGTCAATTGATCTCAACTTATTTGTGAGATTCAACACATTTTGGGTTTTCTGTCTCTTAGAGGCAGTGCATGCATGATCACTTGACTTCCTCTTATTGGAATTTGTGTTTAGGTCAGTGTTAAGACTGGTATGTGCCATTTGGAAAAACTGCCCTGGGGTAATCACATAAGTACTCTGAGATGACTTACCAGTACGTGTAAGTGATAAAGGTTGTATATCGAACTGCACTTGTTCCAATGGGGACTGGGTTAAGCTCATTGCAAGGTCACGTATGTACCGACAAAAACATTGTAGGGTCTCATAAATTGAAACATGGCTTGAGCCTCTATGTGAACAAAGCCCTTCACTATCACGATTGTGGGGATCAAAGACAACAAATCCCTGATTTCTCTTGCAGACAGCAATAGCGGAGTGACATAAGATTAAAATACAATTTCTGTCACTATTGTTGGAATTAAACAGCAAATTGAGGGCAAACTCTAACGACAAGTTTAAGTCACTAATATAATACAGATCTTTCTTCAAGAAACCAGAATATTCTTTCACAGGCCCCTGACCTTGACTTAAGAGGAATATTTCAGATTTACCCAATGAGAAAGACCTTGGTAAATCAGAAACAAGCAAATAATCGTACGAGATTTGCTTTCTACCTTTAATCTGTCTATACAGGTCATCCCCACACAACAATATATGATTTAAATCTTCCTTCACCCATGATCTTATTAGAGGTTTCATTTTCAACCATGCCAGAAACATCAGGCAATTGGGTACACACTGTCTTCCTATGGAAGTTTCGGGAAATATTGCATCTCCCTGATGGAAGTCACCACGCAAGAAAACCATTCTGTCAAGAACTTAATTCCTTTTGTTTTCATGTGAGAATAATATGGCTGGTTAAAGAATTAGGAATTATAGACATTTCAATATCGCAGAGGCAACCAAGGGACTGCAACAAGTATAGCAGGTGGATGGTAAAAGTGCAAAGCACATAAACATGTACATGGGCATGTGTTCAACTATATCTAATAGCAATATGAACCAAGGTGTAGCAAAAAATCCTATTTACCCATCTATCATGTCAATTGCAAGATTACATGTTTCATAATTCTCGCAATTTAGCTTCCATTAACAAAGTCACCTTCTTCCTTTCAAGCCAAATCAAATACAAATTTCCAAATCAAAATATAAATGTGCAACAACATTGTTCCTCCCAAAACAAAAACAAAGGGAAAACAGCATTAATTCTTGGCCAAATATGAAATTGTCCAAAGTCAAATATGGAACTGTTATTTCCAAGTCATAATATGAAATTGTTTTTTCCAAGTCAAAATATGAAATTGTTTTTTTCCCCAAGTCAAAATATGAAATTGTTTATTTCTATCCAATAACTGTAACTATTCATTCCTAGTCAAGAGCTGAATACTGTTCATTTCATGTCAAAATGTGTTCAATCCAAGTCAAAGCCGTAATAATTCTTTCCAAGCACAACTCTGATTTACATTCATTCCAAGTCAAAACCTAATGTGTTCATTCCAAGTCAAAACTTAATGTGTTCATTCCAAGTCAAAACATGTGTTCATTCCAAGTCAAAACCTAATGTGTTCATTCCAAGTCAAAACCTTATGTGTTCATTCCAAGTCAAAACTTAATGTGTTCATTCCAAGTCAAAACTTAATGTGTTCATTCCAAGTCAAAACCTAATGTGTTCATTCCAAGTCAAAACATAATGTGTTCATTCCAAGTCAAAACCTAATGTGTTCATTCCAAGTCAAAACTTAATGTGTTCATTCCAAGTCAAAACCTAATGTGTTCGTTCCAAGTCAAAACCTTATGTGTTCATTCCAAGTCAAAACCTAATGTGTTCATTCCAAGTCAAAACCTAATGTGTTCATTCCAAGCCCAAGGCAAAACCTAATGTGTACATTTCAAGGCAACCAATAATGTCTTCATTATAAGTAAAATCTGTAATAATTCATTCTAAGTTAAAATCTGAAATCGTTCATTGTCATAAAAACTCTCAAAATGGGCATTCTAAGTCAAAATAGCATTCATTACAAGACCGAAAATGAAGAAGAATAAATACTTCAATTAACAAGTGGTGCGTTGAGAAATAATTTCACTTTTGGCCCTACCAAAACCGGAAATAAACTTTTCGAAGTTAAATTAAGTAGTACATCTTAGAATAATATTATGATACTGGGGCCGAAAGAAATCATTTTTCGATGTAATCATTGTAACATTTTACTGGCACACATAAATGTGGCAAAAGGTGCAAAATTATTCATTAGGTAATCAACGAAAGAAATCGGTTTCGTGTAGCGAAATAACACAATCAATACAAAGAAATTGAGTAAGCGAAACTCCCATTTTGTGATTTTATATCATTAATTCAAATACTTACGTATTTCTCTCCCTTTGCTGATGTACACGTGCTTCTGTTTGTAAACACCGAGATTCTTTACACCCACGCTGTAATGGCGACTCAATAATATTCATCCGCAACGGCAATGACACAGCTTCTTCCGTACACAACGCGTAAATGAGGCGTTACTGGCAGTTATTCAACAGAATGAATAATGACAACGATAATAAGAATAGCGTCAAAAATAAATATTGCGCTTAAATGCGAACAATCATCATGATAAACATGGAGTATATACTTTTCGCGGAATACTTTGTGTGTAATGGGACACCCCTGATATCGCCCGTGTAAACCCCGTGCCAGTGGAAAAGTGGTCAACTCGTTCCAAATGATTTTCGCCAACTCGTTCCAACTTTTTTACCAACTCGTTCCACTTGTTTATGCAGAGTTTTTACACCTGTGTTTTGATTACCAACTCGTTCTGCAAACACATTATATGTAAATATGTATTGTTTTTATTGCAATGCTTTTGTCGGGCATTCATAATGTAAAATGCATTGACTGAATTCACCACACCTGGGACATTACAGTGGGTACAGTAAAAAGAAGTATTAAATGTTAATTAAAAATGACATTAGAAATAATAATCAAAGTACTGAAAGTACTAAAATTCGCGAAAGATTAGAAAGACAGGGAGTTCAGTGTCTCCATCAATGTAGTGTCAGGTATATGAAGTTGTCAGGTAACTGAAAGGAGGTTGTTATGTTCACCTTGCATTGCTCCCAACACAACATAGCGGGTTCATGTAGTGTGCAATGTGCAGACTATGAGCATGGGGCTGTTTTAATATTCACACATTGGACCAATATTAAGGATTCATGTAGGAAATAGTTCAATCCGAATAAATGCATGTATGGAACCATCAAGGATGGTCAAAGTTACTTCCATCGTCATGGAGACCCTAATATTAAACAAGAGGTCCATGAGCCTTAATGCTCACATGCAGCTGAGTACATATCTCATGCAGAGGTTCAATGGTCATTGACATTAATTAAAGAGAATGTCCAAATAAATTTTCAGCAGTAAGGGCCAATTATATGTAAGGATTTTTTGCAAATTTATTATAACATAACTAGTCATAAGAGTGCTACATATAATATATCTGAAATCTAGCTACAATATATTGTTTATAAACAACTAAAAAGGTAAAGAAAAATTTGAACCCATGACCTTAATCTAAATATCGCAATGAATATTAGGTCAATACCTACAATTTAGAAGCCTATACAAAAAGTTTATAGTTTTTGAGATAATTAACCATGTCAGTATTTGTTTGCATCAGTGACCTTGACTTTTAAACTCATGTCCTTCACTCATATATCAAAATGATCGTTAGGCCAATACCTACAATATTTTAACATATATGCCTATACAAAAAGTTTATAGTTTTCAAGACAATTAATCATTTCAGTATTCATTTGCATCTATAACCTTGACCATTAGACCTATGACCTACATTCATATATCAAAATGAACATTGTGTAAATGCCTATAACATTCTGATATACATGCCTATAGAGAAAGTTTATCATTTTTGAGATAATTCACCATTTCAGTATTTGTTTGCATCTATGACCTTGACCTTTGAACCTATGACCTTCGTTCATATATGGAAATGACCGTAAGGCAAATGCCTACAATATTCTAATATACATGCCTACACAAAGAGTTCAAAGTTTTTGAGATAATTAACCATTTCAGTATTCGTTTACATCTATGACCTTGACCTTTGAACTTATGACCTCTATTCATATATCAAAATGACCGTTGTGCAAATGCCTACAGTATTCCAATACACATGATGATGATGCCCATACAAAAAGCTTATAGTTTTCAAATATATTGACAAATACATTAATTTTGCAATTTCCCCCTCAAGTACCTTGCCATTATCTCATTTTGGCCCCTAAAGCTACAATATGTGCAAATCTAAAACTAGGTGCCCATAGTGTTTTACATGAAATATCTAAGTTATATCTCTTGTAGGTTCAGAGCAGATGATTTTTAAAGATTTTCACAAATTTCCCCTTTATGGGGCCCCAAGGGGACATAATCCTTGCATTTGTGCAAATCTGAAAACCCCTTACTTGACCATTACTGTCAAATATCATCCAATTTGGCTCTGTAGTTTTGGAGGAATTGATAAAAAATGTGAAAAGTTTATACATGACGCACATCGGACGAAGATAGATGGCAATTGCACATCTGAGCCTTTGGCTCAGGTGAGCTAAAAAGTTTATACAAGACGGATGAAGATAGATGACAATTGTTCATCTGAGCCTTTGGCTCAGGTGAGCTAATAAGCTTCTGATATCTTTCATGTCATAATTGAGGATATTTTTTAAATAAATTAATAACTTGAAAAAATTAACTATTATTTTATTATTATTTATATCACCAGAGTTGTGTTTTAAGAATTCGATAATTTTTGGAAGACTTTTTATTCCCGAGACCAGCATAATTTTAGTAAATCTTGTAAACAACAATTTTTTCAATCGGGTGGCCGTTAGGATCCCCGCTGACTAGGTTTGACAGGTGACCCCTCTACAAAGGTTCTGTACATGATAAAATTAAAAATGTAGTTGACAGATGACCACTCTACAAAGTGATCGCTATCCCAGATTTCACTCTAATCAATTTATAATTTTTTAAGGATGACTTCACAGAATGCTTTGAAAAACGGTAAAAGCAGTATGATAGCACAAAATTCCAAAATTTTTGTCTTAATATGGGGAGACTCCTCACATCAGCAGGGATTGAGCTTAACTTTTCGATGAGCCATACAATGAACTGTCAAGAGTGATGGTTGATCTGAATATACTTTACTTTTCGATATTCAACATCTGCAATTACATTGACGAATGGTTTTGCAGAAAATGTTGATCTATTGACCATTTCGAAAACACGACAGGGGAGATAACACCTATGAACGAAAACGAGGCTTGGGGGGGCAAGCTACATCCGTCCAGTATAGTTGCAGCGTAGAATATGACGATTGAAACGGAGAAAAAAAGACTTTTGTTGTACCCCAGGTTGTACAAAAGTCTTAAGTATATCACAATCTTCACAATTTATAATCCAAAAATATTTGTCAAAGAGTTTTGATTATTAAAGCATTTATTTGATGTATTTATTACAGCCGAAAATCATCTGTCAAAATTACTGGACATTAGATATCAAGAAATGAATTTCATCTTCTATAGAATTACTATAACATTTAGTGCATAATTTATCTTTTTTTCTATTTTTGAATAACGTCCAATTTCAATTTTTTATCTGTGATGTAATTCTTAATCTGGTTATATTTAAATAATCAGGCCCCGGTTTCACTATCATTGCTTAGCTAAGATTTTCCTTAACTTAAACCTTGCAAATTTTCAAATCTTTATAATTTTGTTAATTTTGAAGATATGGAGGAATTTAATGTGTCATTTGTAAGATCACTTCTAGAATAAAACATTTGCATTTAGTTTTGATAAAAATATTCACCAGTAGTTCCAAAAAGAGATTAACAAAATTTACTAAATTTAAGTTAAGGAAAATCTTAGCTAAGGAATGATTGTGAAACCGGGGCCAGTTTTGTTTTCCTTATATCTGTGTATGGCTAATGTAAAATTTAATATTTTATAATGTATTAAAATCAGTTTGGCAGTCTTTTTTAAGGTAAAATAAACAAAAATTTTCGAAAGAATGAAACTTTACTCTAAAAATCTTCATATTTAATTTGATCAACGCCCGTGACGTTTAATAGAGTCTTTAAAGTATTCTGTGTTCAACGTCGCTGATTATATATATCACATTTCTTCTTCCTTATTTAACTTTTTTTTCATTTTAAGAGGTTCTAAATATATTAAACAAATTTAAACCGCACAAACATTTTTAACTGTTCATTTTGAAAATTTTATATTTTGATTATTTTTATTATCATAATTTCATTCTGTAAATATTTCTCGAAGTCAGAACTTCTGTAATAGAAAATTACTGGAACCGAGAATCTTTATTTCAAAAGTGATAGTTTTGACTTGTACGAAAGTGTATATTACATATTTTTACCCACAGGTAAAGGTTGCTAATTAATGTTGATAATCTGCATACCTTATCAACAGACGCGGTAACTTATTGATAACGGAAGCAAATTTCCAAATTCCCATTGGATCAGATGATAGTATATTATACGTGGAAAATGTACTTACATGGTGTTAATCTCATTAACAGATTAATCAATTACCTTGATTTATGATGAATATTGTGATTCTGAATTACTAGTACCCACACTAGTTTTGAAACTGCCGTGAATTAATACTTCTAATTTCATGACTTCGTATAGTTAATGACTGTGTATTCAAATAAATAAATAAATAAATAAAATAAATAAATAAATAAATAAATAAATAAATAAATAAATAAATAAATAAATAAATAAATTCATTCATTCATTCATTCATTCATTCATTCATTCATTCATTCATTCATTCTAAACTTACCGTTGAAGAGCACATGAAATAAAATATTCCGTGTGACGTTGAACCAGCTACAATTATAGATGTTTGAACTATATTCTCAAAATGATTTTTAATTTTAATTTTGATTACTATTATTATTTTTTGTTAAAAAAACTTTATAATGAAATAAAATTCAAATTCTTTAATTTCTAAAACGGAAAATTTGGGTGTAAATTCTGTAACGATATGCCGGTTACCTGTGAAATACCGCCACGGTAAAAATCCGGCGGAGAATTTTGTCATCTTTAACGCAAATTGGAAGCAAAAAGTCGTTTATAAAAATGTAAAATATCCTGAGAAACAACAAATGTCGAAAAATGTAACCATAATCAAGATTTTGGATACTATAAGGGAAAAAGGGTGAAATAAAGGCAATTTTTTAAACAAAAATAGAAGGAAAGACATCAGATATAAAAATAATTTTTACACCATAGGCACGGGATTATTTCGATCTTTTATAACTTATGATAACAAATTGATGGTGTAATGGTAAAAATACTTTTTCAACGATTTTATTCACGTTCCTTCATAATTTAATTACTGTAAATCGGAACTTGAGCTATTCGGGGTCTATCGATGAGGAAAAGTTGTACTATGGCAAGTGAGTGGTTTATTTGTTTTTTTTAAATAGAAACAATTACTAGTTCTTACTCTCAACTAATAACTGTTTTTACTTATTTATATACCACTTTATTTGACACATAGGAAATATATATCAACTACAGATAAATTTACAAACGTAGACATCTTTTTTTTAACAGCCGTGTCAACTTTCGGTTTCCTTTTTGGTTGCTGTAATTTAAATAATTTCTACAAATAAATGATTAATACACACTGTTTCACTTTCTGTATTATTTTATTTCTTTTATTCGTCATAATTGTTGGTGAAAACGATAACGAAGAACTACTAATTCACAATTTTCGACAGCGTAACCGCATCTCAATGTAGTCTTTCTTCAGCAACCTGTTGGACTTGCCCCCCCACGAGACTTAAACGAGACTTCGGTAGACGCGAGACTTTGTGTTTTCGAAATGGTGAAATAGGTACTGCCAATGTCAATGACTGTATAATTTTGGCAGATTTTAATTTATTAGCAGGAACTTGTTTTGCATTACTAAAGGCTTGGGCCTGTTTGTGAGATTCAGAAATGTCATGTTTATTTACACTGTCAAGTTTATAACTAGTGCAACCCTCGGTAAATACAGATTTTTTTCCTGTCGAACTCTACACAATCGGCACACTTCATTCCTAAACCTGAAATTCAAGGCTCTTTTAACGGCTTTTATATTCGGACAGTTGCTGTAACGGCAACTGTCCGAATATAAAAGCCGTTAAAAGAGCCTTGAATTTCAGGTCTAACTTCATTCCGTCCTGCGTATCATACAACCAAGGCCTGCCATCTTCCCTGGCTTTTTATATGCTCCGATGCGTTTGGACTTATCATACTCTTGATAGTACTTTCGTTTTTCCGCAGGTCCTTGTTTAGCCTTTGGAGTCGATGCTCCTAAAAATTTCCACATGGCAGAAAAGCCAGAAGTATCATTTTATACATAAATATCAGAAAAGGAAACGAAATGGCACCGTATTGAATTCCGGTCGGAACACCGGTCCATTTACACTTGTTAACTATATGATACCCATTTTTCAATTTTACTATTATTGTCGCCAGTCAGAAATACTAAACAGGAAATCGGTAAACGGATCGGAATGTCAAATACACCGAACTGAAAATTCTAATCGCCACCTGGCAGCCCTGGCGACCTGTGTATGATACATTTATCGCCCAGAGCGAAAAACTGGGCGCCCGTTAATCTCAATCCCTGATCGGGAGGGTTGGCAGGTATGATAAAGCGGAGAATATAGTTGGGGCGGAAAATATTAATATTGGGCGAAACGTCCATAACCTGCATTCAAAATTTGAGTTATCTACCTTTATTTCAACTTTGAACCTACATACGAGAGAGAGTTGATTATCTGTAACGGAAGAATATTCGGTTGAAGAAATCTGCATGTAACAGCTAAATTCGAGAATGACAAGATCATTCGCGAATAAAAATGATTTTGTACAAAAAAGTAAACAAAGTATTTGAGTGGGGCGAAGTTGCAAGAAGTGGGGGCGATTTTGACATGGGGGCGATTTGTTGAAAGTGGGGGCGAATTTACCGTGGGGCGAATTGACCTGATACCGCCATGGACATTTCGGATAGACAGAAAGTATAGTTTTGCAGACCCTACGGTCGCTATGAGGGGGTACATTCTAGCCGTTGTGTGTAACTGGAACATTTGCTGTTAAAACTGGGTTTTAATAAACTCCACTAGCAATATTCCGGTGAAGTATTTAAAATCCACACGTCATTTGCATATTGTTGCATACAACACTGTCGAATTATCTCCCTTCCACGAAGTGAAATCTAATCGATAAACAGTTTAAAATATGACACAATTGCCTCAACATCAAAATACGTTATCATATCCTTCAAAATAAATTTAAAATTACCGTAGATTTCAAGAAAATTATTTAAATCAACCTGCCATTGCTGTTTATTTCATAAAGAGTTATGATTTCACATCGTAGGCCGCAATATTTCTCGGACTACTTTTTATTGTAAACACGAGATCAGTTCGCCAAATTGCAGAAATTATTGCATGCATCCCGTCGCAATATTTTAATAGATTCCAACATGTTTTCCGAATATTCATTCCAAATGTGCATATGTAACCAAATGCATTACCGGTCTCAGAATACATATTTCACGATAAAACAGATATATTTCTTTTACGCTCATTTACCAGGCGCACTATTTGCATGCACACTCATATCTTATAATTTCGTAGCAAAGAAGCTCGATATCTTGGAAGAAAGTGACAACAATGTACGCGTTCACTATCGTATCACGCCGTACAAAAATTCATATGATGACCCATTCACAAGATGTTTTTCTTGTGAGTATTAAAATTATACAAAAAAGAAACTCTGTAAACATATTGTAGCAGAGTACAATTTTAGTTATTTTTATGGTGATACAAATCTACTATCAAACTAAATGCTAAAGGTCACTCATTTCCACATGAATTTACCCCAATGATAATATGATTTCTGCTAACAATTTTACATGCTAAAATGAATACATTTACAGTATGTATAAGCTGTCCTTCCTAAATTTACAAGAACCTGATCTTGTACATGGGTTTACAATACAAGCCAATATTGATACGCTCCTAAATAACTTTTATTATCTATAAATAACCTGTATAAAATCCCTAACAAACAATTACTTTAATCACAATTAAACCGTATAGCTGAGATAAAGCAGAGAGATCAATACTACCAGTGATAAAATATCTCAATCATGTCAACCTTCATGACATGGTACTACCACGAAGTAAAAATTGGAAGTCACCCTGATGACACGGTTCTAACCCAAAATAAATTTACATTGAAGTCACCCTTAAGGACACGATACTACCCCAAAGTAGATTTACCTTGAAATAACTGAGTAACCTATCTCTTGTAAAAATAAAATTAGCACATTCATTTGATTAAAAAACAATTCCAATGTTAGGTCATTTGAAATTTTTAATCTGTGGGTTAGAAAAATTACTAATTTTTTTGTCTTGGTAAAATTCCACATATAATTGTATGTCTATATTTTCATGTATTGGTATATGTTGCTTTAATAGGGCCTAACTAGAAATGTTTCATAAAGAGAAATATTAATATCTCGGGCATAAATCTTTCGGTCCACTACTGTTTTACATTTGGAAGCTTATGTGGCAAAGCAGTCTAAAAAACATGTACTTATGAATCTCATCACCTCTCACCATCTAGGTTAAAATGCCACTCAGGACAGATCCTAGTGTGAGAAAGTTATTAAGTTTGCTTGCCAAAGATCAGTGGCCAGGCACTTAGGGTTCCTCCATCATCCATGAACTGACGCACCTCAATATATCTTGAATGAGGTGTAAAACTCATTATGCCATTTCCACTCTTAACAAAATAAAATGTCTTTGGTATATTCTGAATTTTTTAATATTTCATGTTTTGAGCCATAAATCCGTTTTTCCCTTTGACATTCCTGAATTTCTCTCTTAAATAATAAAATATTGGCTTTAACAGACTTTAAAGCTGATGTAAAAATTATAAGAATCAGCCAATTTCCTAGTATATTAAAGATTTATAATAAAAAAAGATTTCCCTTGTGGCACAAAACTGACCCGTAAAACTGCAGTTAAGTCTAGAAGTTCAAAGGATAAGAAAATTACTATCATATTATAGAAAAATTCTGTTTTTAATAATGCTTTTTTGAAGAGATGAAATAAATCACTTTTATCTTACTGGATGGACTAGAGTTAAATTTAAAATTGATACATACTTCATAATGCTTATTTACTACTGAATTTCCATACTAGGAACAGTGTTTTAAGATTTAAGATTTTTTTCAATGAAATCATGACTGCATTCAGATTAAGATTGATTGATTGATTGATTGATTGATTGATTGATTGATTGATTGATTGATTAAATGAGATTTCAGTCCAAGTCAAGAATATTTCACTTATATCTAGACATCACCAGCTATAGGTAAAGTGGCAGAGATTTTGGCCTTTGCAGTGCATTAAGTGCTATGTGCAGAGAGAGTTCTTTATCTTGCCACACCTGCTGTGACATGGGACATCGGTTTTCAAGACTTCTTCTAAAGGACCATGTGACCTTGATTTCTAAATGCTGAGAGCTTGGCAAAAGAATAGTGACTTCCTATTTTTAAGTCTTGGTCAGACCCCTGCCAGGGTTAGAATCCATGATGAAGCATTCAGGTTTAGAGGGAAAACAATTTCTGTTGTGTATTTCATTTTATCATATATCAAAAAATATTGATACATACATACATGTATAACAGGCAAGAGAAAAAATGCTGGGTCGGACTGGAGATCAAACCTGAGACCTCCTGCACTAAAGGGGAGTGCTCTACCACTGAGGTACCCAGACCGCTACATTCCTCCCTTCCTTTTTTTTTTATTCAACCCTTTTAAATCAAAACCACCAGGTTCCATCCTGAGACCAACCTATTGGTCGTCCACTTCCCAGGGTCAGACGAGCCCCCAAAAGTTTGAGGAAAAAGAAAAATGCAGGGTTGGACTGGGAATCTAACCCGGGACCTCCCACACTACAGGCAAGTGCTCTAACTCTGAGCTACCATGACCGCTACACATGTATACATGTTGTCTTAACAAAGTAACAACTACCTAAGAAATTCAAAATACTGATACATACTTTATAATGCCAGGCTCTTCTCCTTGATTGCAAAAAATATTTCAATGTTTTCTTAACAAATTTACAACTTTAAAACTACCAAAGATTTTTTTATACATAAAATTTAAAAAAATATTTATAAAAAATTTCAATTACAACTTGTTTGAAGCTATACAAAATCATACTCACATAAATGTTAAATAAATGTTTTAAAGAATAGTTCTTTGTCTGCCAACAGAATGCAGCATGACTGTAAGGTATGTTTCTTTTATAGAAAAAAATGTTTACCTGAAAACAATACTTTAGTGTACCTGGGCTTAATTACAGGTACGCATATATCAACTCGGCCAAGGTCAGTCAACTTCCTTCATAAACATTCAAAAATATTTGCAGTATAAAAATCAATTGTTGATAGTAATTATATGCCATGACAAAAATTTAGGTTAATGCCTCCTGTCCATAACCTTGCATAGTACGAACACATGTGTGTATAGATTTAATAAGAACTGCCTAAATATAGATTTTATTTAATATCTTGAAATCAAGATTTTTAAAAATTCAATATAACAGAGATGAGTTAATCAATACATCAATTCATATTAAAATTGAAAACTAAAAACTAAAAATAAATTTGAATAAATAGGCAAATAAATAAATAAATTTGAATAAAAAATTAAATAAATTAGAATAAAAGAATGAAATAAATGATTAAAAAATAAAATAAGGAAATAAAAATAAAGAAATGAAATAAATACATAAATTTGAATAAAGAAATATATAAATAATTTTATAATTAGTTTGAATAAAAATAATCAAATACATATTTAAAATTTTATAAATTTAAATAGGAAAAAACTTTGTAACAGTAAAACAGTAAAACTGGAGACAGTTCGTTCACTGGGCCATTGACCCCTTATTTTGCCAAATGATCCCATTGTTAAGGTCTTGATGGGCCATGAATGCAAACTTATTTATGTTACAGTACAGTTCAACCTGCATTAAAGACCACCTCTATATAAGGACCACCTGCTTTTAAAGGCCAGTAAAAATGTATCCCAACTGTTCTTTATTCTAATTATTCAAACCTGTATATAAAGGTCACTTGTCCATAAAGGCCACTTTTACTGGTTCCCTTGGGTGGTCTTTATAGATAGGTTTAACTGTATTTTAAAGGAAAGTTTCTGAAAATGGCCCCTAGATTAAACATTGGGGAAAACTGGGTAATTGATCTTAAGCCAGGGATCTCGGTGAGGAAGTGATTTTTTCAGGTCTTCCCTTTAAGTCAGTAAACTTTGAATAGCATTTAAATGCACACCAGGAATGAGATCATGCGCTATGGATGAGTGCTGTAAATGTTTTACAATGTTTTGTAAATGTCTATCTAATGTATTTAACTTATAATAGTTATCAGACATTCTGTCAGCCACACACCTGATGATGATTATCATACAATATAACTTGAAGATAGGTATTTTTTCTTACACCTAGAGACCTGATATGTTTGAAGGTTGGTAAGGTAATATCTGGTAAAATAACTCATGCAAAATAATTTAACTTAAAGGATTAAGTTTAAAATCTTTTTCTGTATCATATGATAATCTGTGTATAATCAGTATAAAATTTCTGAATAGCGAACTACAACAACACCCCCCCTTTTTTTTCTTTTCTTTTGGCAGTTTTAAACTCACACATTGTATTTTTATGCAAAAAATGAAGTGGAACAGATACAAAGTATTTTATCAGGAACGACACCCAACCTGTTTTCTTTTAACAATTTTAAACTAACATGTTGCAGAATGCAGAAAAAACCTAAGTGGATACAATTTTTTTTGTCACAATATTTTTGTTGGATAGAATTTCAGACAATTCAGTGAAGTTTTTGTTGGAACCAGGGTTATAGAATTGACTGATATTTTGGTTACAGTTTTTTATATAGATAGAATTTCAGACCATTACTCCCTGGAACATTGAATACAGAAGAATAGGCTTACACCATTTTAATTTTAACTATTTCAATTACAAATTTTAAAATCTAAAAGCACACACCTTTTAATATTTATTAATAAATAGATGGAAACAATGAGACACCTACTGGGCAACCAGTAACAGGACACTGTGAATGTACCTTCCAATAAAAAGGCCTTTTAGAAGCACAGTAGCTCACCTGCAAATCTTATTCACCCCAAAAAGTTTAACATTGATGCTCATACAGTATCCCACACCTATGGTAGCTCAGTTGGTAGAGTGCTTGCTCTGTATGTGGGCAGTTGGGGTTTGAACTCTGGCCATGATTTACAAAGACTTGAAAAGAGGTAGTGACTATTCATTTGCCAAGAAATCCGCATCTAGAAATAAAAGTCAGAGGTACAGTTCATTTGCTGTAGGTCAGTAGTTTTTCCCCACCATTCTACTTTTTAACCAGAACTGACCACCTCGGTATAAGTGAAAGAATCTTGACTGGGGTAAAAACACAATTGCTCCTACTACTCTTATTGGGTGAATGCTTTTTCAACTGAAGCACCAGAATGGGTTGAGCATTATTTACAGATTAATGCAGTTCAAAATGTTCAGGTAAATTAACTCCTAGCTCCATCACCTTTACAGAATGTACTCAAAAACCTTAATAACTTAATAGCACTCATTTAAAATCTTTAAACACCCTGAATATGAACACATATAGGCATCAACATTGACCTGCCCATTTGACCTTTAATTAGAAGTATTCATATAGGATTATCCATCCAAAACATGGGCAGTGTTAAAATTTGCAGTAATGCATAAACAATGTTTCCAATGGTATAGACAAAATAAACCTGTTTTCCCAATACAGAAATACACTGGTCAACAATAAATATTTAAATCAAAGGTCAAGCGGGCAGGTCAATGTTGTTTGCCTATAACCCATGAACACAATAAAGCCTCAGTTGACATTTTAAAAATATTATGTTTTTATCTCATTTCAATAAAGATCAGTG
Source organism: Anadara kagoshimensis (assembly GCA_021292105.1). Classification (NCBI taxonomy): domain Eukaryota; kingdom Metazoa; phylum Mollusca; class Bivalvia; order Arcoida; family Arcidae; genus Anadara; species Anadara kagoshimensis. The sequence continues at coordinate 38,806,571 of CM037872.1, read as the reverse complement.
ACAATTACTATGATAAATTGACCCATAACCGACTCCATTGTTTAATTAACACACCTTGTCAAATTGGTGTTTCATAAAGGTGATAAGTTTACAATTGGTCATTTATATTTCAAATTAACTGGAACCAAGGTCAAAGGTCAAAGGAATGTTTCGGTACATTACCAACACAAATTATAATTTTCCAGTGTGTAAACTTAATTGGTTATTTCGGTCAAAATTAAAATTAATACATTTTTATGAATGGAGCTGGTAATTTAATACTATTGTGGATACATTAATAAACACACAGGGATTTAGGATTTTAAAAATAGAGGTCTTTGGTAGCTAAGTGGTACAAAGTGCAAGGTTACGGAGCATGCTTCTCACCGATCTCTGGGGCTTTGGTGACCTAAGTGGTTTGAAGTGTGCTTATGGATGACAATGCCTTTCACAGCTTAGGTTCAAATTTCCGTTTTGAACACATCCTAATGTGAGAAAGTTGTCAGATAGCCAAACGTCTCTTTCACCTTCCATGAACTGAAGCCTCAATATAATTGAAAGAATCTTGACTGGGGCATAAAACATTAACATCATTACTCCACTCCTCTGCTGTTCTCTCCAATCACCTACTGTTTGAATACAACTTGGTTAGGTCTTCATGTGCAAAAGCTTGTGCCTAAGTTTGCTTGCAGAAGGTTGGTAACAATATTTTTCAGGGGCATTCTTTTTTCTCCACCATTCTTAACTGAATGATATCAGTGAAATAATCTTGACCAAGGTGTACAACACCATAACAGGCAAGTAAAAACCATGTTGGACTGATAGATTTTCTAGGGGTTTGATTCGTGATTTGTCAAATTTGAAGGTACAGCAACAATAAGATGTTAATACCAAATAATGGCTCTAAATAACTGTGAGTGCATTGTTGTAGCTCAGTTGGTAGAATGTTCTCCCCATATGTGAGAAGTAAGAGTTCTAACTCTGGTCTGGTCTGACTATATACTTGAAAATAAGTAGTGACTGGTCTTTTTTCACAAAGTACTCATTGTTTAGAATAAAAGTCACTGGGTCTTTCAAAAGAGAACATAAAAACCAATGTCCCATGTCATAACATGGCATGGCATGTTAAAGAACACTCTCTGCACATTGTCCTGAGTGCACTGCAAAACACAAAATTTCTGTCACTTTTTTAATTATTATATCATTACACAAAATGTACTAACACTGTTGTTGTTGGTATTGGTGTTTCTATTTTTTGCTTATTTTTTTAAAAAAAAATAAAAAAATTATGTTTAGATATTTCACTTATGTATCTATACAATAAGAATGAGAGACCTGGGTCAACAATGTTCAATATTTTAACTTACCACTGATATTTTCTGGGTGACACAAACAAACTTTTATCTATTATTTTACGAGCACTGGAATAAAAACCAGTGAATTATGAAGATAGATAGCCAAATCCATTAAATTTTATTAATTTTTGTTAGCCTTGTACATATACAGAATATGATAACCTGGTAATGGCCGTAAATGAGATTACAAATATATTCAATATAACAATGAAATGAGGAGATTTATCTAGGTATTAATAAATAAATGTTAGCTTTTAAAGTATCCAATAGTCAGAGATAAGACAATCCCTAGAGGATAAATAATGCTTGTAATACAGCTGGTTTGAACAGGTCTCTGCTTCTAAAATTAACACATAACATGCTCACACACACTGATTTATCATTTATAAATTTTTAATTTTATTTAATATGTATATATATATTGATATATTCTAGGTATCACAATTAAAATCTTTTAATTTTTTCAATATTCATTATTTGTCAACATACTATCTAAGGCCACAAGGAATTTATTCCTTGATATTCATTGCTGCCCACTTAACCCTTTTTCAACATTCCTTATTTGTCATCAACACCTACCCTTTTTACAACCTTTTCCAATTGTCATCTAAAGTCATGCAGCATGAAAACCTGGGAATAAATTCATTATGGCCTTTAATATTCAAAAGATCTCAATTATTTAAAATGTGCAGCATAAAAAGTCTAGGAATTAATTCATTTTGGCCTTAAAATTCAAAAATATCTTGAGATATACAGAATGTGCAACATGAAAATTTAGGAATCCATTTGTTATGGCCTTAAATATACAACAATCCCAGTTATTTAGTATGTGCAACATTAAAATCTAGAAGTTAATTAATTGGGGCCTTAAAATGTACATTTACAAAGATTTTGAGATTTTGCTGACTGTGCAGCATGGAAATCTAGGAAATATGTGCAGAATGAAAATTTAGGGCACAATTCATTATGGTTTTAAAATATGCAAAGACCTTGAGGTATTTTGAATATGGAGCATGATAATCTAGAAATAAATTCATTAAGGCCTTAAAATATACAGTGTGCAGCATGAAAATATATAAAGATCTTCAGACAGCATTAAAATCTAGAAATTTATTCATTATGGCCTTAAAACATACAATTAGTGTGCAAAGTGAAAATCTAGGAATTAAATTGTTTGGTCTTAAAATATACAAAGATCTTGAGATATTTAGAATGTGCAGTTACTTGAAGATTACAGTTGAAAATCTAGGAATTACATTGTTTGGCCTTAAAATATACAAAGATCTTGAGATATTTAGAATGTGCAGTTACTTGAAGATTACAGATGAAAATCTAGGAATTACATTGTTTGGCCCTAAAATATACAAAGATCTAGAGATATTTAGAATGTGCAGTTACTTGAAGATTACAGTTGAAAATCTAGGAATTACATTGTTTGGCCTTAAAATATACAAAGATCTTGAGATATTTAGAATGTGCAGTTACTTGAAGATTACAGTTGAAAATCTAGGAATTACATTGTTTGGCCTTAAAATATACAAAGATCTTGAGATATTTAGAATGTGCAGTTACTTGAAGATTACAGATGAAAATCTAGGAATTACATTGTTTGGCCCTAAAATATACAAAGATCTAGAGATATTTAGAATGTGCAGTTACTTGAAGATTACAGTTGAAAATCTAGGAATTACATTGTTTGGCCTTAAAATATACAAAGATCTAGAGATATTTAGAATGTGCAGTTACTTGAAGATTACAGTTGAAAATCTAGGAATTACATTGTTTGGCCTTAAAATACACAAAGATCTTGAGATATTTAGAATGTGCAGTTACTTGAAGATTACAGTTGAAAATCTAGGAATTACATTGTTTGGCCTTAAAATATACAAAGATCTTGAGATATTTAGAATGTGCAGTTACTTGAAGATTACAGTTGAAAATCTAGGAATTACATTGTTTGGCCTTAAAATATACAAAGATCTTGAGATATTAGAATGTGCAGTTACTTGAAGATTACAGTTGAAAATCTAGGAATTACATTGTTTGGCCCTAAAATATACAAAGATCTAGAGATATTTAGAATGTGCAGTTACTTGAAGATTACAGTTGAAAATCTAGGAATTACATTGTTTGGCCTTAAAATATACAAAGATCTTGAGATATTAGAATGTGCAGTTACTTGAAGATTACAGTTGAAAATCTAGGAATTACATTGTTTGGCCTTAAAATATACAAAGATCTTGAGATATTAGAATGTGCAGTTACTTGAAGATTACAGATGAAAATCTAGGAATTACATTGTTTGGCCTTAAAATATACAAAGATCTAGAGATATTTAGAATGTGCAGTTACTTGAAGATTACAGATGAAAATCTAGGAATTACATTGTTTGGCCTTAAAATATACAAAGATCTTGAGATATTAGAATGTGCAGTTACTTGAAGATTACAGATGAAAATCTAGGAATTACATTGTTTGGCCTTAAAATATACAAAGATCTAGAGATATTTAGAATGTGCAGTTACTTGAAGATTACAGTTTTAGTCTCCGATCAGATAAAATTACAATTTAATTTCCTCTCATTTACATATATTCATATTAATGATATCTTTTAACCTCTCATAAAAATTCTAATTTTGTAAATATGAGTCCCTTCAATCATGCATATTAAAGTCACAATTTTCTCAATAAATCTGAGCATATTTTAGTTGTGTTTTTGACATATTAAAGTCACAATTTTTCCACATAAAACTGAGCAATACTTTATTGTATATACTGGTATAAGTTGTTCGTGACATATTAAAATTAAAAAATGTCAATACATGTATCATTAACATATAATTAACAAACTTCGTTCCAATTTGTCAAAAAGTAAAACTACAGCAACAAATTAACAGTTTACCTATTAGTAATGTACATTTAAGATTGCTTATACATATATATTTGCATATTGTACATCCATGTCCAAAACAAAATCCCAAAAGCAAAGTAAAAAAAAACCATTGAAAACTGGCAAATTAAGTTAAACATGTAAACTTTCGCAAGAGAAGTGAGACCAAGTGCTCCAAACCAAAATCCCAAAAGCAAAGTAAAACACTTTGAAAACTGGCAAATTAAGTTAAAAATGCGATCTTCCACCAGAGAAGTGAGGCCAGGTGCTCCAAACCAAAATCCCAAAAGCAAAGTAAAAAGCTTTGAGAACTGGCAAATTAAGTTAAACATGCGATTTTCCACCAGAGAAGTGAGGCCAGGTGCTCCATTAAAATAATTTTGATTTACTGGAATTGTAAAATAAAACCACTGCATGATAGCACAATGGAATAAATTGCTGTAATTTCACACCAATAGTTTGTTAAAGCTAAGTAAAATAATCTTGACTATGAAGGGAAATCTCCGATTTTACATATTGATAATTTCATCAGGCTGACCAATTCGATGGATTTATACATTTTTGACGAATTTGTATCATAAAAACAGATAAACGGACGGATAAAACGAAAAGGTCAAATTAGACGGATTTTTCCCATTTTGACAGGTTGTTAAAATTAAAAGTACTAAAAATTTGGACTTTTGTATAGAAATTGTACAAAAATCAAACACTTAATGATAAAAAAGTACTAAATGGCAACCCTAAAAATGTACCGATCTGGACAAATAAATGAATTTGATTGGTCAGCTTGTTTCATCCTGGAGCAATGCATGAAAGCAGAGGATTAGTTTCAGTTATTTCACACCAATAGTTTGTCAAAGCTTGATACAAGTGTAATAAAAATCTTGACCATCATGTAGAACCCTAATTTAACATATCGGCTCATTTCAATCCTGGGGCGATGTTAATATAGAAACAATTTTGAATTATTGGAATTTTCTGATATTGATACAATATAATTGATGAATACAGATTATATGCCTGCAAGAATAGCTTGTTCAATTAATATGCGATATATTTCTAATCTAATTACTTCTATTCTGGCAAAAACAATTTCCCATGGAATTGTACGGTACTTGTTTTCGTTAACATAATCAGAGTGCAAATTAATTGCTCTATACCGGTTAATTATAAACCTCTATCGTTGGTGCATGCCTGTGTATAATCAGTTTTACCTCGCCTTTTCAAGATTGAGCCAGTTTGCCTGTAGGGATAATGTTAACAGAGATAATTTGACTAGTAACATGGTTGAAATCCGTCGCTGTTTATTGTCAATTTCTACATCAGATACAAGTAAAAATGCCTATTGTCTGTTGTATTTTTGGATGAGGATTACATTTTTGTAATTACTGCAAGGTTTTTTGTATTGTTATTTCATTTATTGTAGTTCTGTTGTAGATGCAATGTACTGATTAAAAAGCCATTTTAAAATGTTGTTACTTAATTTTATAAAATTTTAGATTTGGGAACAGGATAAGGAATTGTAATGAAGTAACAAAGTAGATACAAGTCAGATAGGACAGAAGGACAGCAAACATAAACCACACATAACCAGTATCTTTAGGAAATATGAACACAGTAAAATAATGGTCAAGAATATTTCACTTATATTGAAATATAACCAGCTATAAAAGAAGTGGTAGAAATTTTGACATTTGCTGTGTGCTCCAGGCAATGTGCAAGAATGGTTCTTCAATGTGCCATGCCTGCTATTAGATGGGGCATCAGTTTTTTAGTTCTCTTTTAAAGGACTCTGTGACTTTCATTTCTAAATGCAGAGTGCTTAGCAAAAAAAGTCACAACCTATTTTCAAATCTTGGCCAGGGCTTGAACCCAAAACCTCCCACATACAGAGTGAGAGTTCTACCAACTGAGCTACCCTAGTTGTTAGTAAATATGATGAGATGTGGAGTAATGGAGTTTTACATCCCGGTCAAGATTCTTTCACTTAAAATATAGAGGCAGTCAGTTCATAGATGATGGAGGAAACCAGAGTACTCAAAGAAAACTTCCAACCTTCGGCAAACAAGCTGACAAACTTTCTCACACTTCTGTCCCAAGTGGGATTCGAACATGGACAGGGAAAAATACTTTAGACCACTCAGTTACTGAGGCCCTGAACAAGGGAATATTATGTAGTAACATAGAAGATACAAGTCAGACAGTACAGACAACTTAAACGATATATAACCGATTCTAATGAGCAGGGGCATCCCCATCCCAAAACTGACTACCTCAATAGTCAATATACAAAATCAGTGAAGAATTTTGACTGTGGTGTAAAACTCTATTAGGCCACTCGATTGCACCTAAACAAGCAAATCTCTTACAATACTTCAATCATAAAAGAATGTGATATTTTTAATACAGGGGACCTATAGCGTTTAATTTACAAATTTTAAAAGTAAATTTACTGTACATAATCCTATTATACAGCCTGACACTATAAATATATTACAAATGATATTTTATTGTTAAATTTCATGACCTACACCAATTTAAAAACAGTAAAAGTATTTTCTAAATTACTTGTTCAACTCATTTTACTTGTCACAAATTCAATTAACTTTACCCAGGTACAAAATGAAAAAAATATTTTTCTTTTAGTTAAAAAATCATTTAACAATCCTTGCGACATAAATACAGTCACTTTAATTTGAGAAAAAATGTTTCTTTTACACTGTAAAAATCAATTACAAATATCATTTACCTCAAAAAAACTTTGGGAAAAAATGTTTCTTTTTAAACAACAATCACTGCATCATTGATAAGACAATGAGAAAATTACTGTGAAACACAGTCGATCATATGACCAATCAAAAGAGACAATGAGAAAATGTCCATTTAACATGACCAATCAAACAAGACAATGGGAAAATATCTGTATAACATGACCAATCAAATGAAACAATGAAAAAAATGTCTGTATATCATGACCAATCAACTAAATGAGGGTAATCCAATATGACCAATCAAACGGAATAATGACAAAAATGTCTATATACCATGACATGATAGTAACCCGATATGGACAAATAAACCATATCAGTTGACATGCTTCGCACCAGAAACAAAAGGTAACTGCCATTCTCTCAGCATGGACAATAACCCAATGTGTCATGTATCCAATCATTGCTATTTTTTTAACTGTCACCACATATTAAAACTTGACTTAAATCAACATTTTTTTTCAATTTCCCACAGTGTTTTTATTTTCATATACCTTGTACCTATCAGTCACAAGGCGAATTATAAATGTAACTGATATACCTGCAGGAAATGAACGTCTAAATGTGTATGATGTCAGAGAGGAAGTGACAATGTAACACAGACACAAGACCAGACCTGACACCATTCAGATGTGTAGGGACTCCGAGTATAGTCTAACACAAAAGGTGTTAAATGACAAATATTTAGGAAATGTTGATTAGATCAATTTAACCCTACTTGCACTTTTCAGCAAGGTACAAAGGTATGTAAACACGACACACAAAGGACAATTTTAAAAGTCAGGACACTGATTTAACCAATTACTGAACAAAGAAACATTTGACTTTATCTCATTATAGTGTAACTGAGACAGTAATTGATTTTGTGATAGAGTAGAGATTGGTCATTCTACTGTCAATTTTCTCCATTTTTACAAAGTTCAACCTTGTGCCAGTAAAACACACCACTGGGTATATGGTTCACTAGTTATATGTAACAAATTCTTGAAATTATGTTTGCTGGGCACTCCAGTTACCTCCACCATTCTTGAACTGTCTCGATATAGGTGAAAGAATCTTGACTGGGGCATAAAACTACTTTTCAATAATTTATCAAAACTTCACATCACTGATATGAGCAACATCAGGGTAAAAGGAAAAACTTCATAGGAATTACAGATTACACAAACTATGCACAATTCAGATGATATAGATAGAAGGACAAGAAGTTGAATGGATGGGTCCAACAATCACTAGACCTGTGTTCACCTCTGATGATGCAGGTAACAAATGGTGGCCATGATCTCAGGTTTTACTGTACATGTTATCAGTTAAATTATTTTCATCTTTTTCATAAAGACAAAAGAGTGGAGTAATGGAGTTTTATGCCCCAGTCCAGTCTTTTTCACTTATATCGAGGTGGTCAATTCATGGATTGTGGAGAAAACTGGAGTGCCTGAAGAAAACCACCAACCTTGGGCAAGATTACTGACAAATTTTCTCACACTAGAATCTGTTCAGAGTGGGATTAGAACCAAAGTGGTGAAAGGTCCTGTGATATTATAAAAGCACACTTCGGACAACACAGCCACTGAAGACCCTCTTGGTGACAAAGAACAGTGTAATTAAACTAAGAGGATCTTCTTGTATTTCTAATAAGATTTTTCCATCTTTCCTACCTCCATTAAAATGTTAACAATTGGAATAATTGGTGTATAATTTCGTATGATGATCCTGTTAAAACACAATTGTGACAATTATGACAGTATAATAAACTGAGAATTACAATAGCTTGTTTATTATTCTTTCTCCCCTTCATCAATTAAGATTTAATTCACAGAGTGGGAGTTTAGAAGGAAGCCAAAATAAATAACCTAGCAATTATGGCACTTCATTTTTCAAGCCGAAAAAATTGTAGCAATTAATTTCCTATAATTTTCTCCAGCAAAACAAATAAATTCATTTAAGCTGAGACAAGTTCCTGCGGTGATATTGATAAATTAGAACAATTATCCACCGCTAATTTTCAAATTAACCCGCCCTTACTTGGTATGACACAGAATTAGCATTTTCTATCTCGCCAATCAATTTCGGAAAATATTTTGTATTCCTTATCACAGTTTCACAGGTAGAATTTTTTCATATCCTGATCGTGAAGATTTTTTTCCATTTAAAATATAATTTTTTTCTCCCGCCTCTGGCAAATGTTATTATTCAAAATTCTAGCACCATAAACTAATTGTTTCATGAAAAGTATGTGTTACTGAGATAATACGACGGAAACGTAAAGGTCCGCCGGGAAATTAATCATTAAATGTTATACATTTGATTTTTGACTACCTGAGCAGTTATTTTACTTGTAACAGAAATTATACAAAAATCTGGATTAGATTCCAGTGTGCGTGTTAAAATTTATCTTTCAAATTAATTTTTCATATGGGTTTTGGAATAGATTTTTCAATTCTCTAGGTTTGGACACAAAACTAAATCTGCATACATATGTTTTTTTTATTTAACAATTCATAATACATTTTTAAAAGGAATTTTATAACCAACTGATCAAACCCTTGAATCCAACACTGTCCAGTGCTTTTCTAACCATGATAAGGTGTTAAATCAAGTTCCATTCCTAATCACAATATGAGGGGACTTACTGACCAAATTGACTGAAGGTTGCACTTACACACCACAGTACCTTTAGCTGCCTATGTTTGAATCCAATTCATACATGAAAGAGAGAGTAAAAAAGAATGTCATATTGCTTGAGAAAGTGGGTGCTTTTCTACAAGTAATCTTGTTTCTTCTACTATTCCAGATCTGACTGCCTTACTATTAATGAAAGAATCTTGATTGGGATGTAAAACATCAATATTCAAATCCTCCACTCGAATCAAATGGCATATTTTTGCAATTAATATATTACATATTTAAAATTAGAGTCTGTTGCTATGGTGAAATGACATCTTGAAGCATATATTCCATGGACAAAAAAATAATAATGGAGGTGTAATTTCAATTATTTTATCCCAAAATGGCATAAAATGTCATACTTATGACAGAATCATGATGTCATAAAGGTTTGAGATTGAAATTACATTAAGAAATTATAGGAGTTTAAATGGAGTTTACCAGTGTATCATATGATTAACCTTTGAGCAGCGGATTTGAAAAAATCCATTTACAGTCCAACCTGTCTTAAAGGCCACCTCTATATAAGGGTCACCTGCATTAAAAGGCCAGTATAGTTATATCCCAATTGTTCTTTATTCATATTATTTGAACTTGTATAAAAGCCACCTGCTCATAAAGGCCACTTTTACTGGTTCCCTTGGTTGGCCTGTATAGTCAGGTTTGACTGTATATCACAAATTCCCAGAATAACATCACAATGGAGAAAAGGCAACTAATAGAATTCCATATCCAAAATGTTCACACATGAGCAGGAGTACTGATGGTGAACTCCACTGCTATGCCAAGAACAGACATGTGATCTTGAGGTGCATTAGCGAACCCATTGCTTTCCAAGAGTTGAGTTGAGTTATGGTGTTTAACCCACTTTTAAAGTCTTGGATCAGACTATCCAAAATGTTCACCACACATGAGCAGGAGTATTGATAAGGTGGAAACAGTGGTGAACCCCACTGCTTTACCAAGAAAAGACGTGTGATCACATGGTACACTAGTGAACCCATTGCTTTGCAAGAGTTGAGTTAAGTATTGGTGTTTAATGTCCTACTCAAGAATATTTCACTCATATAGAAAGGTCCCCAGCTGTAGGCAAAGGTGCAGAAATCATGCTTGTGTATTGTGCTGATGGCATCATACAGCATGGTTATTTATCATGCCATGCCTACCATGACAAAGGACCTCATTTATTTTAAATTATTACACCAAATAATTCGGACTTTCATTTCGTAATGCCAAGTGCTTGGGAAAAGAACAATCACTACCCACTTTCAAGTCTTGGGTCAAACCCAAACATGGGATTGAACCCACAACCACCCACTTACAGAGCGAGCACTCTACCAACTGACCTCCATTGCTTTGCAAGGAAAAGATAAAGAAATAATTGTTCTGCACAAACATTAAGGGGTATCCACATGGTAAAATGGTTAACCCTATTTCACAATATATGAGTAAAGAACAACAAAATTTGTTTTGTTTTAAGGGCATCAGAGGCACTTTACAATGAACATCCTTCAACACAATTCCTGTCAACAAGAATTTGGCTCATTTTCTTTTATCTATCAACATCTTTGCATCATTTAAATAATACAAGTCTTGAAAATCAATCCATACATTATTTGGTAAAACTATGACCATACAAAATGTAGCAAAACCAAATTACACATTTTCCAACTCATTATATTACATTATCCTGTCAAAATTATATGCATGCTGAATAGATAGGGTTTACAGAACCTCTATGAAAATGTTTTTGACAACAGTGAATAAATGAAGTTGAATAAAAAACAAATATACTAATCTATGTCCCAAACACAATCCTGAAACAAAGTAAAAACTTTGGAACTGACAAGTCAAGTTAGACACATAAACTTCCACCAGGGTAGTGAGGCCGGGTGCTCCGGAAGGGTAAGCACCTCCTGTTTAGCTAGCTACACTCGCCATGTGTGTAATGAAAATTGTGTAAAAGGAACATGGAACTATTGGATGTCAAGTATACCCAGGGTAATCCTGAACACAGAGACAAAAAACTTATCAACAATACTGTGATGATGACCATAAAACTGCCTTGATAAGCCTAGGCTCGCAATATCCCTGAGTTTACAATTTATTAGCCACAAATATCACAGTCAAGATTGTTTTGCACTAAAATTATTCTGGATACATGTATATTTGGTGTCTTATAGTTCCATGTTCCTTTTATTCTCAACGTTGATTTCATTTGATTTGATTTTTTTCCGGAGCACCTTGCCTCACTCCCGTGATACAAGGTCACGTTTCACTTAATTTGCCAGTGTTCAGAATTTTCACTTTGCTTTTGATGTTTTGATATGAACATGGACCAATATGTCTGCCATTAAATGGTTCATCAGATTTTTAGATTTTAAGTTCTCTTCCATAGGACCTATTTCTAAATGTTTGACGATAGAACTGTTGACATTATCACATAAACATGATACATGTAAGAATATGTGTCAAAGTGTACCCACTGTCAGTGATTTAATCTTCCTTCATTATCAAAGAACAGGTCATTCAAATTTAGTTGAGTGGACTGGAGTAATAATGTTTTATGCCACAGTCAAGATTTTTTTTCACTTATGTCGAGACAGGCAGTTCATGGACAGTGGAGGAAACCTAATTACTCAGAAAAAACCACCTACCTTCGGCAACAAAATTAACAAACTTTCTCGTACTAAGATCTGCCTGAGCGAGATTCAAACAAGGTGGTGAGAGGCACTGTGATTGGTAAGCAAGTGCTTAACACCATTCAGCCACTGAGGCCCCTATTCCAGGAAAATGATGTCTCAAAAAGACAGCAAGCATACTTTGTTGGTTTTTTTTTAATTTTTAAATAATATAATAATAAATAGATAAGTTAAGTTAAAGCATAATGAAACAACTAAAATCTTCAATTTCTGCAATTTATCAAATAAATTTTATCTTGAAAAAATACACAGACATTGAGAATTTCAAAAAAACGCAAAAAAAAAATATTCCTAGCTACAGACGGATTTCAATGACATACAACAACTGGCATGAGTGATTCAGTCTAAACTATCGGCCTGGAGGACATAAATAAGTCTAGTAATATAAGATCCTATAATCCGTTTGTACGACCTTGTCAGGTGCACACCTGACCTCCTCTCAAAGCAAGGTGATGTAATACCACCATAAAAAACAAAAACCGAAGGAAAAAAATTAACGCAAAAAAAACCCACCTGCACCATCTTATTTTTTATAGTTATTTTATACATCCAGATTGATGAAATAACAATGAGTGTGATTAATTTGTCTCGATTTTTTCAATTCCCACAAACGTCTGGATTTGGATTCTCAGACATTAAGGTTTCAATTTTCCACATGGTCTGATTTAGACGATTTCTTATTAGTTTCAATTTTCTGACCTCTTCTAAACGTATTAATTTGAATTCTAAAGAGTGTAGGAAGGGTTATATTGCAATTAATAATGTACCAAAAATAAATATCTGAAGTAAAATTAAGGTCTGATAGGACTAATGCCAAAAAACAAATCAACAATTGGCACACCTTTCATAGGAACTACTGTATATCTGTATCCAGTTTTTACATATCCGGTTCCGGTTTGTTATTTATTCTTACACTAAGATATTCCTTAATTTAAATTTAAGTATGTTTAACAATCTCTTATGGAGCTCAAAATATAAAATTTAGTCAAAATTAGAATTTACAACTTATGATCTTGAAGTGATCTTCATAATGACACCTTAAATTCTTGAATATCTTCAAAAATATCAAAATTATTAAGATTACAATTTTGATAGATTTAAGTAAAATACTGGTTAATAAATTATTGTGAAACTCTGATCTGAATCTGTAAATGCAAAAGTTTAATTTGCAAACATAATCAGCACCACTAAAACAAAACTTAAATTTCATATTGGAAATAAAACATTCTTAGGCATTCTTTTAGATATTTCCACATAGTAAAACCTGTCTGACATAAACTCTTACAATATATTCAAACACTAATGAATTGCCTATCATTTGGTTTCCCCCCATTTTGTATTCTACCAACAAACAATTCCCCTTTACTCTTTATTTCATTTGTACCACGCCCATGCAGTTTCATACAGCCCTTTCAGCAGAAGAGCAGATCAATTTCACAAATGGACAACATAATAATCCATCTATGTGCCGCAAAGCACCAGCCATAAAGTACCACATGAAGGGGAGGTGTAGAGGAAAATACAACACCCCCCCCCCTCTAAGTAAGTATTTTTGGACAGATGCAGTAAATTAATGAACTTATTTTTAGATCAAATTAAGTTTTTGCACTTTCAGCAACGCAAATTTAGCCAACATTTACAATCAAAAGCTGATAAAGTAGACAATGGTTTCGTCAGCCATCAGCATTTATTGAAACCAATGTTCATATAACAGCGAAACTGAGCAAACCAACTTGGGTTAATGATATGCACATCTCCAATCAATGTTGAAACTTTGCACTCGAGAAATACTGCTTCATAGTTTTTGTAAATTACCTCAGACAAGAATTGTTTGGAAGGATGGAAGAGTGGACAGAAAGATGGACAGATGGATGAAAGGACAGAACTTCCAATTTAATATCGCCCTTGAGGATAAATATGTTTTGTGAAAAATAAGATAGTTAAACTTACCTATTGTTTGGTTCCCCACCATTTTGAAAACATGTTGTAATCTGCCAATGATTATCCTGTCTTCTGCTACTTCTGATAATACATGTGACTTGTTGTTTATTTTCAAATGTATGGAAACTTCAAATGGCCATGATGAGTCAAAACTGTCACCATCTGAAAAATAACAAAGAGTTGTCAAAAAATCTTTCTAACATGATCTGCAAATTTTTTCATAAGAAACAAGAAAAAAACACAACAAAAAATGGGTCAAAGACTCAATGGGCCGGGTTGCTTTTTAAATTTCTTTTGAACGGGTGTAAAGTGTGGAAGAAATCTTAAATAATTGCACAAAGCAAGGTGTACAAGTTGTTTTTTACATATATATATCTCTTTGTGAAACAATGTAGAAGGAGTTATTTATAACAAGAGGGCCATGAGGCCCTGGCGCTCACCTGAGAATAAATTGAATTCTACACATTTTTCTAATAATGTCATGAATAGAGTGTTAACAGAATTCATTATAAGTTAATATGAACTTGACCTAGCTTTTGTCCTGAACATTGTTCTTGAGAAATTATACGATGATTGGACAAAAAACATGTACTCTAAAAGTATTAGCAAGGTTTTCTATGATTTGACCTAGTGACCTACTTATTAATCCAACATGACCCATATACAAACTTGACTTATCTTTTGTCATGAACATCGTTCTGGACAAATTATATGAGGATTGGACAAAAAATGTGGACTCTAGAGTGTTAACAAGGTTTTTCTATGATTTGACCTAGTGACCTACTTATTGACCCAACATTAACAATATATGAAGTTTATTTTGCTTTGGTCATGAACATCGTTCTGGACAAATTATATGAACATTGGACAAAAAATATGGACTCTACAGTGTTAATAAGGTTTTTCTTTGATTTGACCTTGTGACCTAATTATTGAACCAACATGACCCATATACAAACTTGACCTTGCTTTGGTCATGAACATCATTTTGGGCAAATTATATGAAAATTGGACAAAAAATATGGACTCTAGAGCGTTAAAAAGGTTTATCTATTATTTGACCTAGTGACCTACTTATTGACCCAACATTATCGATATATGAACTTGACCTTCCTTTGGTCATGAACATTGTTCTGGACAAATTATATGAAGATTGGACAAAAAATATGGACTCTAGAGTGTTAACAAGGTTTTTCTTTGATTTGACCTAGTGACCTACTTATTGACCTAACATCACCCATATAAAAACTTGACCTTGCTTTGATCATGAACATCGTTCTGGACAAATTATATGACGATTAAAGGAAAAATATGGACTCTAGAGTGTTAACAAGGTTTTTTTATGATTTGGCCTAGTGACCTACTTATTGATCCAACATGACCCATATAAGAAATTGACTTTGCTTTGGTCATGAACATTGTTCTGGACAAGTTTGATGAAGATTGGACAAAAAATATGGACTCTGAAGTGTTAAACAAGGTTTTTCTATGATTTGGCCTAGTGACCTACTTATTGACCCAACATGACCCATATATGAACATGGCCTTGCTTTGGTCATGAACATTGTTATGGACAAATTATATGAAGATTGGACAAAAAAATATGGACTCTAGAGTGTTAACAAGGTTTGTCTATGATTTGACCTAGTGACCTACTTATTGACCCAACATTATCGACATATGAACTTTACTTTGCTTTCGTCATGAACATCATTCTGGACAAATAATAAGAAGATTGAACAAATACTATAGACTCTAGAGCGTTAACAAGGTTTTTCTATGATTTGGCCTAGTGACCTACTTATTGACCCAACATTATCGATATATAAACTTTACTTTGCTTTGGTCATGAACATCATTCTGGACAAATTATATGAAGATTGGACAAAAAATATGGACTCTAGAGTGTTAACAAGGTTTTTCTTGGATTTGACCTAGTGACCTACTTATTGACCCAACATGACCCATATACAAACTTGACCTTGCTTTGGTCATAAACATCGTTCTGGACAAATTATATGAAGATTGGAGAAAAAATATGGACTCGAGTGTTAACAATGTTTTTCTATGATTTGGCCCTAGTGACCTACTTATTGACCCAACATCACCCATATATGCACTTGACCTTGCTTTGGTCATGAACATCGTTCTGGACAAATTATATGAAGATTAGACAAAAAATATGGACTCTGAAGTGTTAACAAAGTTTTTCTATGATTTGACCTAGTGACCTATTTATTGACCCAATATAATCCATATACGAACTTGACCTTGCCTTGGTCATGAACATCGTTCTGGACAAATTATATGAACATTGGACAAAAATTATGGACTCAAGAGTGTTAACAAGGTTTTTTTATGATTTTGCCTAGTGACCTACTTATTGATCCAACATGACCCATATACGAACTTGACCTTGCTTTGGTCATGAACATCATTCTGGACAAATTATATGAAGATTGAACAAAAAATATGGACTCTTAGAGTGTTAACAAGGTTTTTCTATGATTTGACCTAGTGACCTACTTATTGACCCAACATAACCCATATACGAACTTGACCTTGCTTGGTCATGAACATCGTTCTGGACAAATTATATGAACATTGGACAAAAATTATGGACTCTAGAGTGTTAACAAGGTTTTTCTATGATTTGACCTAGTGACCTACTTATTGATCCAACACATTCCATATAAGAAATTGACTTTGCTTTTGACCTGAACATTGTTCTGGACAAGTTTGATGAAGATATAACAAAAACTGTGGCCTCTAGAGTGTTAACAATGAAAAGTTGACGCACGACGCACGACGGACAAAGACTGATCACAATAGCTCACTTGAGCACTTTGTGCTCAGGTGAGCTAAAAATAGGTACCCTTTTTTCAAACTCTGGAAAACAATGCCATTAAATCAGGTGCACATCTTTGATAATCTTTTGATATATACAGTACATAGTAACTAAGTTTCAAAGTTTGGAAAAATGGGGAAAAAATCTTGAAATATTTCCAAAAAGTCAGGTGCACATCTTCAATATTTATAGAAACATTCTGTGAAGTTTAAAGGTTTTTGATTGAAAACTGTAGGAGGAGTTGAGTTCACAAAGTAGGTACCCCCATTCAAAAACTTGCTAAAAAGTGATTAAGTTTTAAAGTCTGGAAAAATGGGAAAAAAATTTGAAATATTTCCATAAAGTCAGGTGCACATCTTCAATATTTATAGAAACATTCTGTGAAGTTTCAAGTTTTTTGGTTGAAAACTGTAGGAGGAGTTGAGTTCACAAAATTGGTACCCTATTTTCACCATAATAAGCAGGTGGTCCTTATATAGAGATGACTTTTAAGGCAGGTTGACTGTATACCATATGGAGGCAAGTCTGTATAAACATCCAAGCCCGGTAGTGGTGATCAAACCCTGACCAGTCCACTTTGGCAAATTAAAAGTACATGTAGCATTTATAGGCATCATAATCTTCTAGTTCAACTTGTTCTATAATCCCAAGTCAATATCAACTTAATCAGTCATTGAACTTTTGATTTCTTTTTTTTCAAACATCTATGATGATGATAATGGCTACAAGTTACTAATAGATTAGACAGAATTTACTATTTCAAGAAGGAAGAAAAAAGCGGCTTAAAAGAATGAATGATTATTTCTCAGACAGAGAAAAACCTTCAAAAGTCTAAAATGTTTGATCATGTTGTTTTTATAGAAGATAAAATTCTCAAGTGTGATAAATCTACAGCCTATTGGTACTACCACGGTTTTAAGAAAGATCTGTTTTGACAGATCATACATCAAGATTAGCAGTAATCATGATGTAAAAGACTTGAAAACGGCAACGAAAATTAATTCCTAGAGTTCATGTTCCTGATTGGAATGACAAGAGTGGATATACTAGTCTCTCTCGTTATTACGAGGAGATCATTATATGTGAATAGGAGGTTAAATATCAAAGTCGCCAATCGAATCGTCATAAAGTAAAACAATAAGCCGTGGACAAATAATATGTCACCACGATCATCATCAAGTTTGGTCTAAGATCCCATAAGTACAGTACCTAATTATGGTACAATCTGCTTTATCAATGCCAATAGTGATAATTATCAGGGATAGTGCTGAACTATTTTTGAAATGGAGACCCAGGTCATTTCAAAAATGAAGTTGTTGTACAAAATAAATGTGTAAAAGTAAGGAGCCATGGGCTACTGGGCCTCGGCTTATCTTAATCCCTTAATTATGATTAATTCTAAGTAAAAGTCCATACAAAGTAAGAGTGGATTGTGAAGTGGAGTAATGGAATTTTACACTCCTGCCAGGATTTTTTCACTTACACAGAGACAGTCAGTTCAGAGATAGTGTAGGATACCAAAGTGACCAGAGCAAACCAACAAACTTAGGCAAGCCATCTGACAGACTCTCACATCAGTATATGACCTGAGTTGGAACCAAACCTAGGTGTTGACAGACATTATGTATGATTCAGATCACTTGTCCACCAAGGCCCCTAGACAGGTAATAAAATTACTAAATGTTAAATTCAGAAAATATTCAGGGTTCTGTATTACAGTAAAACCTCATTATAATGCCCCTCAATAACTTTGCCACCTCGCTTATTGCCACACTATTTTGAAGTCCCAAAATCCATTTTGTATGTGTTTTTCTTTATAGACTTTCTCAATTTATCGTTAAACCCCTATTTGGCTGAACAAATGGTGGCGATAAATCGAGGTTATACTGTACTCTGCCAGTTCTTTTTGAATTCTTGTAATGTTATACTGGAACAATTAAATATTTGAGAGATTAAGCTTTCTGAGTGCCCATTACAAGAAATAGGATAAAAAAATGTAACCTGTGACACGGTATAATGTATATTTATGTGTAAATTGTACCCCCCTCCCCCCTTCCAGTTCTAATAGGGGGGAACATGTACATTTTACACATAATGTTATTGACATAATGGAATACATGTCATCAATCACGGTCTTATTACCGGTAATATCATATTATATAAAACATATATCAATAATACAGCAGAATTTTGTGGAAATTAGAATATATATCAACGGTATAGTAAAAATGTAAAGAAACTAGATCAATGTTAGGAAAAACTTTGGTTTTGACTTGGAGTTATCAGCATGTTGCCCATTGGGCCTGATACGCTCACCTGATAAATAATAGCTCGAATGTCAAATGTCAAAATCTTTCATAATAGTAATGATTTGAGGCTAAATTGTGAAAACAAAAGAAACAAAAGTAAAAATACTAGGCCATTTTGGCATTTTTTGGTAGCTGTGACCTTGACCCTTGAATGTATGGCCTTTATTATTATATCAAAATGATTGTGATGCCAATACCTAACAGTTTAATATACATGCCTATATAAAGAATTCATAGTTGTGATGCCAATACCTAATAGTCTAATATACATGCCTATATAAAATGTTTATAGTTTTTGAGAAAATTAACAATTTCAATATTATTTTGCATCTGTGACCTTGAACTTTGAACCCATGACCTTTTTCTATACACCAAAATGATCCTTGTATCAATACCTACAACATTCTAATATACATGCCTATACAAAATGTTAATAGTTCTCAAGATAATTAACCATTTCAGTATTCTTTTGCATCTGTGACCTTGACCTTTGAACCCATGACCTTAATCTATATATCAAAATGATCATTACATCAATACTAACAATATTCTAATATAGATGTCTATACAAAAAGTTTATAGTTTACAAGATAATTAACAATTTGGGTATTGTTTTGCATCTGTAACCTTGACCTTTGAACTCATGACCTTTTCTATTCATCAAAATGATCGTTGTATCAATACCTACTACATTCTAATATACATGCCTATACAAAATGTTAATAGTTTTCAAGATAATTAATCATTTCAGAGGGCACGGTGGCCTAATGGATAAGACGTCAGTCTTCAAATCCAGGGTCTCTCACCGCTGTGAGTTCGAGTCCCGCTCGGAGCACATGTGGGAAAGTGAATTTTCCTTACCGTTGGCCTTTACTGATTCACCTGGTATCAGTATAATGGACTGGGGGAGTGGTACGCTTGTCTGCGGCGTACTGACTCTGTGAGCTAGCACGGTAAAGTCGCCCTGAGTGCGCGCTAGTACAAGGCAGACCATACAACACACTAGCACTTCACATGCATACACAAATTGTTCATAGATTAATCCATAGAGATTAATTAAATAGTTCTCGTCGCGAATAGCTGAAAAATTGCTGATGCGACGTTAAGCAACATTCAACCAACCAACCAACCAATTAATCATTTCAGTCTTATATCGCATCTGTGACCTTGACCTTTGAACCCATGACCTTAATCTATATATCAAAATGGTTGTTACAATAATACTAATAATATTCTTATATACATGTCTATGCAAAAAGTTTATAGTTTTCGAGATAATTGACCATTTCAGTATTGTTTCGCATCTGTGACCTTGACCTTTGAACCCATGACCTTTTTCTATACATCAAAATAATTTTTGTATCAATATCTACATCATCCTAATATACATGCCTATCTATGCAATAAGTTAATAGTTTTCAAGATAATTAATCATTTCAGTATTATTTCGCATCTGTGACCTTGACCTTTGAACCTTTGGCCTTAATCTATATATCAAAATGTTTGTTACAACAATACTAACAATATTCTAATATACATGTCTATACAGAAAGTTTATAGTTTTCGAAATAATTTCGGTATTGTTTTGCATCTGTGACCTTGACCTTTGAACCCATGACCTTTTTTATACATTAAAATGATCGTTGTATCAATATCTACAACATTGTAATATACATACCTATACAAAAAGTTTATAGTTTTACAGATAAAAGTCAAAATCAGAGGTAAAAAAAATAGGTCATGACCTTCACAATTGCCCTTGATCCCATTTTAAAGATAATGACAAGAATACATGAAACTGATAACCTCATGTCATTATCTGTCAAATAGTAAAGTTTTAACAATTTGAAGCTATTTTACGATTTTTTCAAAATGAAACGCAAAAACCCGTAACTCATTTTTTGTCCGAATTTCACAAAATGAACAAACTATAGGCTTAAGACCCTACAGAAGCCAGATATCACATCAGATTTTTTCTCTAATCATTGGTTTTGAAGAAGATTTTTTAAGATTTTTGCACCCCTAGGTCACCTTGACCTAGATATCGTAGCCATGGCAACGCCATGAACAAATCTGAATTACACCGGCCCATATATACTTCTTACCAAGTTTCATTGAAATCTGTCTGGTAGTTTCAGAGAAGAAGTCGTAAATGTGTGTTAACAACGCAGGCACGCAAGCATGCACATTCACAGGCTGCGCTATGCCATAAGCTCACATGACCTTCGGTCAGGTGAGGTAATAAGAAAATGAAGAAACTCAATTCGACCAAAAAAGGCTTTAAAACAGCCATGACTTGGACAGGGGTTTCATAAACATATCTTTCTGTTACAAAGGCTTCAATTTTCTATATTTTTAAATATTTACAATTGCAATATCTTTGCTTCAATAAAGTATTTGACATCGACGACTATATTTTGCAACTTATAGAGACATTGCTCCACGCACTGACGTGATGACGTCAGATGTCCAGTGCTCTTGTTGACTGACAGGGGCCGACCCATTTTTTATCAGAAGGTGCCCCAACAGTGCACTTCAAAATTGTATGGAAAATGTGAGATGGCAATAAAGTTAATTTTTATAAATATTGTAAATATAAGAAATAAGGTAATTTTTGAATGTCTTTATGAACTTGAAACAGCCCATTATACTTTGCGAGTTCATAAAAACATTGGAAAAGTATCTTATGTCTTAACTATGTGATTAAAAATTAAAGCCATAAAGCCATCATTAATCTTACCTAACATAATGAATGCTCATTACACTTCACTAATGATGTTGTCATGGCTACTTGTAACTAATGACAACTATATAAAACACAACTCCAGACTAAACAAAGTGTGTAAATTCTCAATTATAATTAATATTGTTTATATGTTTTCCTACATAATGGATGTATAGATAAAACAAAGGAAATTACAGAAAAATCTTTAATTCTCAGAAATACCTGCCAATTTATATATTTAATATACCAGTTTATAAGTACATGTATTTATGTATGTGTCTGTGTTCATTAAAATTAATGTTTCTTTATTTCACATCAAAGACTAGGTTTATGTAGACAAATAAAACAAAAACCTTTGTAAGTGGTCTCTAATAAGGCCAAACAATATTTTTCCATGTTAATCATCTTTTTCAATCCTTTATTGAAACAGACTGAACTTTCACCACCATTCCTTAATCAAATCATCCTTAGCTAACAATTTCCTCAACTTTAATTTGGGAAATTTTGGCAATCTCTGTTGAAACTAAATGCAGGTGTTATAAGCTTGAAGTGATCTTCAAAATGACACCTTAAATTTCTAAATATCTTAACAATTCACAAAATTATATTTCAAATTTGCCATATTTAAGTTATGGGAAACACTTAGGTTAAGGAATCATTGTGAAACTGGCCCCAGAGCAAAGTGATGGAGTTCATTGTTGATGTGGCCTCTCATAAGGCCAAACAAAAGATTTTTCTGTTTTTCATCTAAATTGTTTCAACCCTGTATGAGAGCAGAGTGGAGTGGAGTAATGGAGTTGTAAACCCCAGTCAAGATAGTTCCAGTTATACGGAGACAGTAATATCTCAGTGATGATGGATGATGGGGGGAAGCAGTGTCCAGAGAAAACAAATGGCCTTCCATGAGCTGACTGACATTTTTAAATTAGGATCTGTTCCAAGTGAAATTTGAAACAAGGCAGTGACAGCTGATGCAATCCATAAGGCAGCACTTTAGACTACTGGTCCATCAAATATCCCATCTCTGAGAGCAAAGAAATCAAATAAATGCAGCTAAATATAGGCATAGTAACTATGTAACTTAATATGTTTCAGTGTAAGAACTGTGTAGCTAGATCATTGACTTCTTCATAAGAGCAGTGTAGCTTGAGAAAAAGCACAAACATACCAATTATGATAGTGGTATGACATAAGCTCTGTAATGCTGGGTTTAAAAAACTATACACCAGAAATTTAAAGTCAGGGAAATAAATGTAAGGGGAAATTTATCACATTCATTATTTTCTGTTGTGCAAATTATATTCACACACCAAGCTGATTCTAACTTTTACAAAAAGATTTAAAACATTCCCGATCCAAGTCTAGAGTCCAGTCCAGAATATCTAGCATACCAAAACACAAGTCTGGAGTTTAGTCCAGAATATCTAGCATACCCAGGACAGAATTGAAACACAAGTCTGGAGTTTAGTCCAGAATATCTAGCATACCCAGGACAGAATTGAAACACAAGTCTGGAGTTTAGTCCAGAATATCTAGCATACCAAGGACAGAATTAAAACACAAACAGTAAGATACATGTGTATTACACTAATTCTAATGTTTATGTCTCAACCAGGAAATGTCATACAACTTTACATAAACAACTTCAAGATGTAAGAACTAAAACAAAACAAAACAAAAAAAACTTTTTCAAAGTCACTTTTGGACCCCACCCCCACTCCATAAAAATAAATGAAACAATCCCATATAATTTTTTTTTCATTTGATAACATGACCAAGATGTGAAAACTCAGGGAAAAACTTGTATTCTTCTTTATCCTCATGTGACCAAAGATCAAAAACTTATCATTCTTTCTGATATAAAAGAGGGGTTCTCAAGACAAATGGGACTTGAGAACTTGACCTCTGACCTCCAATAAACCCAACCTACCCTGATAAATGATGATATAAGAGGCCCCTGCTGTGTGAAATAAAAAATACAAGTCCCCTCCTATCATTAATAATAAGTGCAGACTTTGTTACTTTGACATCTAGATCAATTTTTTGTGTGTTAGCTCAGGGCTTCCATTATATTTATAAATTCCATTCTAAAGGTGTACACCTCCTAGGTAAAACCATCCAAACGCATTTTCTTACATGAAAATCTTTTTCTTTTGACAATAACGAGTGTGTGTGTTTGATCTCTCTCTATTTTCTATTAATATTTTATCTCTTAAGTGTCTACTCTGCCAAATCCCCATAATAAAATAAATGTATATATCTTGATAAAATTAACTCAATAAATTCCTGTGTCTTGTTTTTTTCCAATTTTCTAACAGACCAAATAGTAAAAATATATACATGTACTGTATTGTAAAGGTGTATGTATTTTCTTTATATATACAATGTATTGTGTAATAAATAAATAAATAAATAAATAAATTTCGTGTCCCAAAGTTTTATGTTGTTTTCATTCTCAATTTTAATTTTACATGTGGTGACGGGAATAGCTAGCTAGACAGGAGGTGCTTACCCTTGTGAAACACCCAGCCTCACTTCCCTGATGGAATTCACCTTTTTTTACTTAATTTGTCAGTTTTTCAAGCTTAACTATGATTTAGACATGGATAAGTATGTTATGTTTAATAATAGTCAAACCTGCCTTAAAGACCACCACCATATACAGTCACCTGATTTATCCCCATTCCTTTTTATTCATGTTATCGGAATATGTATTCAAGGGCCACCTGCAATTATTATTTTATTCTATATATAGACTTCACTGTAGTTAAAATAAAAGACGGACAAAGATAAAGAATATGAATAAGTGATTGACCATTTCTTACCATTTGTAACATTAACATAAGTAGCTAACTCTCCGAGGACTTCTATGACTACAGGAACATCAACGATAATCCAGCGAGATCTCACAAAACTGGAAACCTTTGTAAAATATGGTCCTGATGCTGAGTAAACACTCCATAAGGATCCTGATTGATCACATGACAAGGGGAGATAATGCTCTGTGCTATGTCTGAAACAAAAGAAATACATGTATAATATTTTATGTTTTTTTACCATGAAGAAGAAAAAGATTTATAAATGACTTGTTGATGGTATTTTCACCATTTATTCTACTTAGTGGCACAATGGCATAAACTAAGTGCTTTCAGATCACACACACCTTTCACCACTTAGGATCAAATCTTGTTTGGTCAGATCCTAAGTGTGAGACAGTTTGTAAGTTTGCTTGCCAAGGTCAGTCAATTGCTTTAGGCACTGTGGTTTCCTCTGTCATTCCAAAACTTACTGCCTCTATAATAGTGAAAGAATCATGATTGGGGCATAACACACCATTACTCTACTACACTTCTAATGGTGTGAAGTGGAGAATATCATTACTCAACTCTGAACTCACTTTATACATTAATTAGTTCTTTTATGGTGTAGAAAACTAGAGTGTCAGAAGCCAATGACTTGACAAGCAAGCTGAAAACCTTTCTCCCTTACACTAGGAAACCTTAAAGCAATAGCAAGTACTGTGATGCATGAGCTAGCACTATAGACTACTTTGACAAACAAGGCCCTACAACATTGTTTGGAAACTTTAATATGACCTTGGTGTCTAGTTTTTTGTCAAGAAGGTCATTGTGGCCAACTATAATGTAGATTTGATAACAATTGTGGACTTGAGTTAAAAAGCAAATGTTGATGCATAAGGCAATGCCAACAATTAACTGTTACAATAGCGACAGTGCTCAGGTGAGCTAAAATTCCTGCTGCCTTATGTCATAACATAACACATAATCCTCTGATATACTGCGTAATTCTCAGACCATTAAAACCATTTGACTATCAGTTTTTAAGTATTTGTTTATACTCAAAATAACTTTTTTTTTAAAAATAAAGAAAATAAACAGCAGAAATTTTTAAAAGGAATTGTCTGGCCATAAAAATGCATAAATTTTATTGTGTCTGTGTGTATAACAATTATATTGAAGGATTTAACTAATCTGGATATAACATATATTGTGTCTGTAGCCATACTGTATAGGCAAACAATATTGACCTGTCCCCTTGACCTCTTATTAGGAATATTCATATACAAGACTCACCCATTACAGGGATAGTGTTAGGATTCAGAGTTATTACATAAACAAGGCATGTAGACAAAATAAACACCCATGTTTCCTATACATAAATGTACTAGTCCATAATAAATATTTTGATTAAAGGTCAAGCGGACAGGTCAATGTTGTTTGCCTATACTTGTTTTTTCCCTCTCTAGACGTTTTATATTGAATTGATTTCCAAAAACGTCAATTTCTTCTTCATATGATTTATTTGGAAAAAAATCTAAAGAGCTTTTTATGTCAACTTATCAACTCAGCAATTTCATTTATCTTTAAATTCACACACTTAAAATTATTGATATTATTTAGCTGCTGATTTTCTCTTTTTCTTCTATAATTTCAAGCATTTTAAAGATGCAGACACCAAACAATAAACATGTTTATCAGGCTAAAAAACCCAAAGCGTTACACATAAAAATAATATGGTAACTGTCAACTACTGGAAGTGTATATTGACAATATGTCAAAACAGAAAAGGCTGTAATTTAACACAAATATGATTGATTACTGAAAACAGTTGATACACAGCAGCGGAAAAAAGGTTCTAAACAGATCAATTAAATATACTGGGATTAAAAGCTTAGGAATATTAAAAAAATATAATGGGAATTTACACCATAAAATGATAAAGTCTAAGTTTCCTTTAATATTAACCTCCTAATGGTGTAGTACTGTTGGTAACTCAGTGGTAAAGCGTCCACCTGTAGAGCAGAAGGTTGTGGGTTAAAACCCAACTGGTTCATTTATAAGACTTGAGAATTTGAGATAGCTTTTTCTCACCTTGTGCTTGGTATTAACAGGACAGCTGTGAATAGCAGTAATGCTGTCTTTGAGTAAAAATCACTCATTCTTAATTGTGTAATGATGTCTTATATGACAAGCAAGATCCTTTCACTTTTTTAAAGCAGTTAGTTCTGGGATGGCATACTGACCACTGAAAATCATTGACCATCAGATAGCAAACTGACCACTTTTCTAGAGCTCATACTTGGATCTGCCAGCATGCAGGATTATCGCTTAATCTTTTGTGAATGGGACCATTTAGGCCCTTGTTATTGTGACAATTAGTGTTCATTGTGAATGGGGCTCAATATGGGGCCCAATATTGACCCCAAATATGGCCTAGCATGACATTGGATTCAAATCTAGGCTCTTCAATCTTCTGGATTATCTGTGCCAACAAACCACCCACAGCACCATTAAGCTATCAGTTAGCATATTGGATAGAATGCTGCATTTGCTAATTCTGTTTGGTATGAACAGAGTGGAGTAATGGAGTTTTATAACCTAGTCAAGATTCTTTTACTTATATCCAGGCTCTCAGTTTTGGATTGGTGGTGGAGAAAACTGAAGTGCCCACAGAAAAACACCAACCTTCCGCAAGTGAACTGATAAACTTTCTTACACTAGAGTCCGTCTCAATTCTGAATTGTGATTCAAACTTAAGGGTTGAGGGGCACTGTGATCCATAAGCACATGTTTTACACCATGCTGCCACTAGGACACTAAGACCCATTGTTTGGTAATTTAAGGGTTCGGAATACTTTAAAATTATTTTTAAAATTCAAATTACATAAATGTAATACATTGGTGTAATACATATAAATCAGTTAAAATTATATACCTTCCTGAGGAAAAAAATTTGTTTAAGATTTCCTGTTTCAATAATTAAATTTTAAGACACATAAACCAAATAACCTGAGAATTTTTAACAGCCACTACAGCATTATGTTAGGGTCAACTTAAGGACATTGATAACAGATACCTTCAATAATGTTTCTATATAGGTTTGAAAGTGATTGATAAAAAAGTATTTATATACTGTTAGATCTATATAACTTGATTGAATTCCTATTTGTCTGATTGATTGATTGATTGATTGATTGATTGATTGATTGTTCCAATGTTATTGATGGAATTACCAGAATTTTGAATAATTGATTGACTAATTCAATCATTCACCAATTCATTGACCGATTGATTAATATTACTTCACTCATTCATTTATTCAAAACCTGATTGATTGATTGATTGATTAACATTTTTAAGATGGTCAAAAGGTGTATCATGACCTTGAACCAAGGTCATATCACAAAGGTCAATGTCGCAAGAAAACATTAAATGTTGGGACGGGGAGGTATTTGGCTCTCAAGAGACAGTTTTTGTATGATTGGTGTAGGTGGTTGGTTGATGGGTTGATTGATTGATTTCATTTATGGATCTTGACCAATGCTAATACAAACTTAAGTTCATATACAGATTTTTGCAGTTTTAATTAGCATCATTTTTCGGTCTCTCCTAAATATTACATCACTGGAACTAACAATACTGCAGCTGTTACAAATTACAAACTAGAATTGTCTCTCGAAAGCCAACTTTGCCCCGCCACCCCAACATTTTCAAGGGTTTAATGTTTTCCCACAACCTTGAGCTTTTCAATATGACCTTGGTTCAAGGTCAGGACACACCTTTGGACCATGAAGATTATTTAGGTGAAGTTACATGACAGTCCTCCAAAGCAATTATAAGAACTGGCCTGGACATGGTTTTACATGGACAGATAAACAGACAGACTTTTTATATTTTTTTATATACCTCCCTCAAAATAGTTTGGGGGGTTATAATAAACTGGCTACTAGCTAATTAAATTTAACAATTACACTAAAATGCCTAAAGCGACCCAGTTTAAAGCGTTTAAAAGCAGGCTGGCTGGTTGTTGTCTTCAAATTTGCTTTAATAAATTTTGCTACCATCTTGCAATATATAACTACAGTCATTTTCTAAAAAATCAATCTCTTGTAATTTATAGAGTAAATTAAGAATCTTAAAGCAATATTATAATAAGAAAATAAAAAGATGTAATTAGGCATTAAAAATATTGTTAAAAATGGAAAATTAAAAAAGGCAATCACTGAATCAGAAAATATGTACAAAAATTCCAGCAAAAAAAGAAAAAAGCAATCAGAGTCAAGAAAAATATGTACTGCAAACATGCAACTGCAATATTAAACTGAAAACATATCTGTTTTTGCCTAAGGGGCAGGAAATGTAATGAATATGAATTCAATTCCACAAGATAATGGCTTTTATTAACCATTTTTCATACTTATTAACGGATGTTATATCAAGTGAAATCATCAGAAAATTTAATAACGATATGGAAGAAGTGACTAGCTTTGTTTGATTTTCTGCAATGCTTCGAATGTTAATTAAACTTAAACTGTGATCGATAAACTCTCATTGGGTTCTACAGTGCCACTTCATATCTTGAATCGCAATATTAAAAAGTTTTTTATTGTCTTATAGAAGTAAAGTAAATATGTAAAGCAGGTTATTTTTCACTATTACAACACATTCAGAAACCTATTAAAATGTCAATTTCCATAACATTCATGTTAGTATTGTAAATGTGCTTCATTTCATGGGTTCAAATTTTTGCAGTTTTTAATTTCTGACTTTTTCGCAGGGTGTAATATTTGCCAATTTATTAAACTAACCATAAGACTGAAAATATATAATGTTTATGCATGGTGCAAATATTTCTATAAAGTTTTCAACCATGAAAAAAAAGAAAATGTGTGCACTGCAAATAAAACAGCTTACAGTAAATAGGTTGGTCTTTCTAGATCACATTTTAAAGCCAAATCTTTTATGGCTTTATACTCTCTTGAATTTAAGATAAAGCAAAATATAGGTATTTTCTCAACAGAATATATTTTGATTACTATCTAAGTACAAATCTGGCCGGCCACAAAATACAAATAATTATCATAATTCAAAATTGGCACAATATTTTGACATCATGGCACTGCAAAGCCATATTACCCGGTTTACAGAGTACTTCAGCGATCACGACCAAGTTCTAGCTATCGTGTTTTACCTTGTATCACAGCTTTTATTGATGGATTTTGTCCAATCATCTACTGTATTACTACAAAGACACTGACCACTACAGTGGACACCAACCAACATGAATCTGCAAGTAAAAAATAAAGAAATTAAATTGATGGCAAAATCTAAAACTTCAATTGTTAACCTATATATAGGATGTTTTTCCATCTCCCAGCGAGGAGAGTCGAGCCGTTTACAAGTCCTCTCCATTTTCCTCTGTCTGCTGCTAGTTTGGTTGCCTCAGTCCATGAATCGTACTCCAGCTCTTTTTGCTCTTAGTAGGTATACAATGTTATATAGGAAACTGGCTGTTTAACATCAAATGGAAACAACAATATCCCAATCACAGATAGTTAGTAAGCTTGCTTGCAAAATGTCCGTTTAAATTTCTCAAACTGACCACCTCAATTTAAGTGAAAGAATCTTGACTAGGGCACAAAACTACAGTCAAACCTGTCTATAAAGGCCATTTATGGAGGCCCATAAAAGTGATGGGCAGGCGGCCCTTAATTACAGGTTTAAATAACAATTAAGAGCAATTGGTATAAAATTTTTACAGGTGGCTCTTATGGAGAGGTGGCCTTTTAGGTAGGTTCAACTGTAAATACAAATTCCACATTTAATTGTAATTTTAAATTTAATATTTCATTGTAAAATTATAAAACTCATTTATCCTTTGACTAACAACATACTTCTCAAATATCATACCTACACTTAACCACAGAGTTAGTCCTGATATCTAATCCATGTAGTAATTCTATCTGACATAAAGTGCTATTATTTTCCTATCTAATTTATGAATCACCTTTATAGTGACAATTTTCTAAATGACAGTTTAATTATAACTTGACAAGAAAAATACAGCCCCATCACATGCAATAAGTAACAATTTTACAATTTTAAATTACCTTACATAAGCAAATATTCTAACACTTGTTGGTAGTGCATTTTTAAACCTGTAACAATGCTTATCTTGCATTTTTTGTTTTTGTTAATTTGAAATGTGCATTTTATATAACAGACTTTGACTTTGTGATGATATCAGATAGTCAGTGTGGCCACGAGTCCCATCTTGTCTTGGAAATAGTTAGTGACTATTATTTCCATATAAGCAACCCTAACATTCAGAAAAGACATGGGTAGCGCTGCTGGTCAAAGTATGTGTGGCACAATAATAATAATTGTCCTACAACATGTCAACATGCCATTTGAAAACCCTAAAACACTCTCTATCTCTCTCTCTCTTTGATTTTACAAGACATTTTGAAACTCTCTCATATTTGATTTGACTAAAATCTATCACCCCAAAAAATGAGCTAACATTTCTTTTCCGTTTTTAAATTCTCTCTCTCTCTCTCTCTCTCTCTCTCTCTCAGACACTTACACATGTGTGTTAAGATCGAATATTGCCAGAGGGATTAAAATTCCTGGTTTTATAACATCAAGCACTTGAAATAATCTGATTATATAACTAAAAAGGCCAAAAGGAAAAAAAAAAATTAAACTTGACACTTAAAAAACTAAATAAGATTTATAAACCAATCGATCAATCTGTAAAAACAATTTTTATGTAAAAGTTTTACTTAAAATAAGTCACACTGACCCTTATGACACCTAACACATGCCACTTAAAAAACATAAAATTCAAGAATTACTAGTACAAGATTTTTATAATACCAATATAAAATTCAGCAGTTATTTAAAGTTGTAACATGACAATGAAGCTCGCCTGAACGCCAAATTTGACCATAATAAATGTTAGGAAAATGCACTAAAAATATTATTGATGTATAGGACAGAGTACTTGGTTCACAAAGTTATAACTTTCCAGATTTTGGTTTGGTTGGCTAAAAACTGGAAGTTTTTGTACTGGCATCTTTCAATCTCAATAAATGTAAAAAGGTTCCATTTTTCCAGAATGTTGACTGAATAAAAATGGCAAGCATACAAAATAATCTTTCTTTAAGGGTTTTTTTTTTTTTGCAAAAGGTTATGGAAAATGCTGGTCTCAAAAATACTATGAATTAAACATCGTGTTTTTGAAAATTTCAACTTAGATGATTCTATATCTAGTTGAAAAAATAAGTCAGTGTGCAATCGTTATAGGATATTTCATGGTGGGATATGGTATATATCATGTGGTGCATTATGGTAAATCATGTGGTATGTTATGAGATATCACATGTTGCATTATGGGATACCAAATGCTATGCGGTAAACTCCATCAAAGTTTAATTGTCATGAAAGATCTTTTTACAAAATTGTCTAAAAAAAACATGAATAAATTTTTTTTTTTTCTTTCCAAAATTCTAATCATGACAATAAATGTAAAACTGTGAGCTGTATTAATATGACCTTGAACAAACTTGAAACAAGGAGCCATGTGTTTCTTTTGTATAATAAATACAGGCAGAGAGCGGTAAAATCCAGGCAGAGAGCGGTACTTTACAATACCTTCTTTCAACCTTGGAGTCAATCTGATCGTAATTCATTGATATTTTAACATTTCACATTTAGATAAGAGCTAGGTACGGCCTTGTTTGTTCTGATAACGTTAGATCATGAACGTAAACTTCACCAGCGGAAAATAAGTGCAGGTCTGCATTTAAAACTGCACTCAATTACATAATTGTGACTTTGATCTTCAAACCGTGACTTATACTATTATACCACCAAAAAAACTTGAGGGGTGTTTAAACACAACAATGTGAAAATTCTCAGGACAATATACTGATTCTTCTGATATGAGGCTGCAGCTATTAAATTATGTTACTAATTATGGTGTTCTATACAAAATTGTCACGAGCAATTTATTTTTAGGCATTAATCTGTTTTTGATTTGCTTTTTTTTTTTTTTTTTTTATCATTATTATTTCTTTAATGATATCAATGATAATTAATGAACTATGTTAGAATGAATATTTTTTTATCATGTTTTTTTGTTAGATAAAAATTCTGTTTAAAAATTCCTTTGCTTCATATTTTAACCAAAAAGGACCTCTGTACAAAGACTACCTGTCTATAATGTCCATATTTCTTAGATACCTAAAGTGGTCTTTATATACAAGTCTGGCTTCTTACTGTATATTTTAGGGAATGGTTATTGCCCTGTATGTGGCAATAACAAATGTGTTATTACCACATATTTTATTATTACCAGTACATATTTTATAATATACATGTATTTGGGCCATATAACATTTTGAATGACTTAAATACATCAGTTTAGTGACAAATGAACTATAAATAAAAGAAAGTTGATATATTTGGCAACATAATACATCATTTTCATAAAAAAAGTTAATATTTTTTTAGATCTACCTTTTTTTTTAATTCACGGTCAGATCGTTTTTGCAGTTCAACGCAATCCAAGAATGATGATCCATCATTTAGATAGCATTTTTTTCGAAGAATATCAACAAAATTTGGATTTAATTCTAAATTCGACTATTTACTCCTTTTTATTTGATGTATGTAAGGGTGAATAAGGTTTGCAGGTATAACAATATGTGGTAATAACATTTGCCTGCTGTGTTTTATTATGTTATATATTCCTTGTAGCTCTGGATATTTCCTAGAAAAAGCTATTCCGCTCTCACTTTCTGTATTAATTAAAACATATTTTATTATGTAATTAAAACTTTATTATAACACTGATAATTTTACAACCTTAACTTAATTGCCATAATAATATGAAGTTCAAAAAACCATTTCTCATTTATTTTCTGTTTGATTGCAATGAATCAAAATTTTACTGTAAAAAAAATCAAAATTTCAATTACCTTGGAACAAAAAGAATTACACGCTGATCAAACAACGACACCTGTGCAAAGCGTGAACTTTTTAATTAAAAAACATGTAATCATTTTTATTTAATTAATAGTCAATATCATAATAAACTTTAATAATTCTCTCTGCATGAAATAGAAACTGTAAAAACACGATAACTATTTCCTCTGTTAGTATTATGTCATTTAAATAATATCTGTCTCCAATCTTAATTAAAAATTCAGAAAGAAACATGCCTTTCTGAGCGTGTTGCTATCAAATGGCAAAACAATGTCCCCTACTGGCAAGAGAATAAGCAGAATAATTGTGGTCATGATTCACAATAGAAAAATAAATTTGTTAAAAAACACTGTAGCAAAATGTTCAAGAGACGGTTGGATGCTCTAGTTGAAACAAAATTATTTTTATATTCATATTTTATTTGAATATGTCTGTTTAAATAAAAATGAAATTCAGTACTTTAATGGAAACATATATGTTTAACGAAGAAAAGCATCAGTGATTACGTTTTTGGGGGTTTTTTGGTCACAAAAAGTGTTTGCTGAGTATCAATAATTGTACTTTGTACAAGGCACACGAACTCAGTAAAGTAAGAAACTGCTGCAAATATTGAGACTGATGACACCTACATTTAACATATGGACTCAAATACAGTAAAACCTGCTATAGTGACATTCTCTGTTAAGACAAGTGTTTTATTGTTCTTTGACAAAGCATTTTCCCCCCAGTCCTTTGTTGTAAGTAAGATATAGCTTTATCTGAAACTGCTGCAAATATTGAGACTGATGACACAGACGTTTAACATTTGGACTTTTAACATTCAGATGTTTAACATTTGGACTCAAATACAGTAAAACCTGCTATAGTGACCACCTCTTAAGATCTGATTGTTTCTAATGTAACTTTAACTAGCTAATATTGATGCTTATGCCACAGACAACAATATGACAATAAACAGTTTTGGGATTTGAATACAGTAAAACCTGTTATAATGAAAACCTCTGTTAAAAACAATTTTTTACTGTCCTTTGGCCTATGTAATATTGATGCTGATGCCACAGACAACAATATGACCCTGTCAGTAAGTAGCAGACAAAACCTTTGAAGTAGGCATGCAGCAAGTATGGAGCAAGATATATATTGCAAAAATGTATTCACAAAATGTTAACTTGATGGAAATAGGCAGCAAACTTAATTCAAATCAAAACAAGTACAAGACATCTTTCCTTGCCTTGCTGGGTTAATTGGTTCCAGTGATGACAAATAAATGACAGTAAAGTAAGTTATTTTATCCTTTGATGAGGTGAGAGAAAAAACATAAAATACTAAAGTAATCAATAAACTGTTGATTTTTATTTAATCTGCAGATTTTGATTTAGATGAATCTTTTCAAAGATATAAAACATAATTATCAAAATATCACTGAAAATAACATATAAAGGATAATATCAACTACAAACTGGACGAAAGAATGATAAAATCAGGTTAAAAATGATAAAATGGGAATAAAGATGCATGATAAAATGGGGATAAAGATGCATGATAAAATTGGGATAAAAAATTAGTTGAAAACAAAAGACCAATAAAAAACAAGGATAATATTGGACAGATGATTTAGGTTTCTAATCTCTGTTGCTTTATTTCAACATGGTATCAACTTAAGGTTATATTTAGGTCAGGTAAGTTTAATAATTAAACTGTCCATAACTTGAGAACCAACAGATTTCAAATCTCATAACTCCTTATTACTTTGAGTCAACTGACTGATTTACAGGTTGATGCTATTGGGGCTCATTCATTTTCAACCTGTTTAAAAGTCCAATGCCTTAATTTCTTAAATTCTTTATATACCATATCTAATGTCTGGTCCCATCTAACCCACAGCCTGTTTTGTAATTTTTACCTAATGAAATGACTTCAAGGTCTTTACATTAAAATAAAACCTGTATAAAACTAGAAAAACTGTAAGCTCACAAAAAATACCCCCCGCTTCCCCCACATAAAAAAAAAATCCATCGGATCAAATTTTTAAACAGGAGGTGCACATCTATATTATATCACAAAGATTGTGTGAAAGTTTCATGAAAATCCATTGAAGGGTTTAGGAGGAGTTGCGGATAAGAGATAGGTACCCAAAGGTGTAACGGAAGGACAAACACACGGACGGACACCCCTATCACTATATACCCCCCACTTTTTAAGCGGGGGTATAAACACGGACGGACACCCCTATCACTATATACCCCCCACTTTTTTAAGCGGGGGTATAAACACGGACGGACACCCCTATCACTATATACCCCCCACTTTTTTAAGCGGGGGTATAAACACGGACGGACACCCCTATCACTATATACCCCCCACTTTTTAAGCGGGGGTATAATAAAACCTGTATACAAATACCACCACAAGCATACTGAAGTGGCATGGAGTAATGGAGTTTAACTTCTCAATGAAGATTATTTTACTTATACTGAGAAAGTCGTATTTCACATATTTTGGAAAACACATTGTTATCAAACATATACTAGCTTTATATGCATGTGACTAAAACATATTGTTCCAAAATTGTTTCCATAGATTTTGCATACAGTTTTAATGGTTACAATCACATATTAGTTTTATCCATTTCAGTATGTTAATTCACATGAGCCTTCAATTTTACATGTGTATTTTCTATGTGCTGACCTATTGTATGTGTGTAACCCCAAAATAGAGGCAGTAAATTGAGATTTAAATCTGTAATAATTTTGATAGCTTTGTCCAAAATTAGTTACAGTATGGATTGAACAGTATGGATTGAAAATCCATAGAATACATTTTTGTTTTTCTTAAAGATGTCAACTCACTAGATGAAGTTTACCAAATATAACTCCCAAAGGAGATAAAAACATCACTCAGGAAATTGCATTTCTCTTCTTGGATTTTAGTCTACTCCTAACACTGTCTGGAAAAACATTGGTCAATAATGTGTCTCATTCATTTTTTAGTTATTTGTCTAGAATTTAGAATTCAGAAATCATTGCAGTCATGGGGTACTCTGGACTCGGATCTCAAGTGTCATCTTTATAGGTGTGACATGAAAAAGAATCAGATCTCAAGTGCCATCTTTATAGGTGTGACATGAAAAAGAATCAGATCTCAAGTGCCATCTTTATAGGTGTGACATGAAAAAGAATCACTATATTCTTGTTTATAGGTGTGACATGAAAAAGAATCACTATATTCTTGGTAAAGTTTTGTTGAAGAAGAGGCTGTTCCATTAATTGCTATTTCTCAACCCTTTTTCTTAACTAATCATAGCATAAAAACAACTATACGTTTGTTATTCAACTGGTGTTCTCAACCTGTCTTTTGTGAAAAGCAGTCTTTTTAGGAGTGTCAAGACTGTTGGGCAATTAACCAGTCCAATGATCTGTGATCTGAAAATATCGGTAAATAGAAGATCCTCTCTCCCCCAAGGAGAAAAACTACCAGTCGAAAAACAGCCATTGTTGCATAAGCTTTTAATATACATGTTACATGTACAAGCCGTCAGTAAATAAATAGGTCTACTGACCTACTGACCTATTACCCTGATGACAAAAAAGACACATATTTCACTTTTAGGTTCTCAACTCAGATGACACAAAAAAAAGACAAAAAAATCATTTATAAAATAGACTCTTTTTTCTTATGTTTCCTTAATGCTTTTTACCCTAAATGTACAGTTTGTAATTTAAGCTCCATATCATATCTGATTTCTTCATTACCCATCTCACCAATAACAATTGGTATGGTCCATCAGTACAATGGTATGTTCTATTGAATCAAAAAGAAGTACCAAGGTTTAATATATCAAGATCATACCAAGTCTTATTTTCTTCGAGTGGGCAGCTGAGCTTACAATATTAAAATAAATCAAATTTATCCATTGCCCAGAAGACATTTAATCAAATGCTGTAGGTGGGGTAAAAATAACAAGAGGCCCATTGGCTTTAAGGCTCACCTGAGGATATGTCCTATACCTCACGCAGAAGTTCAATAGTCAATTACATAAATTATACAGAACATCTAAATTTTCAGCAGTTAGGTTGAAAATTCCAGGATATTTCCAAATGAATAATTACTTGTCCTTAGAATGCTACATCTAAAATATCTAATGACACACAACATAGGACACATGATGGAAGGGGAGTGATCGTAATAACTCAGGAAAGCTAACAATTGTCAATGGAAACATCCGATTTACTGTCCAGTTTTTGCAACATGAACCAAACTTAAAATTGCAGTGACCTTATACAATTTTGGAGTGGAGTAACTCATTTTACACTGCAGTCAGGATTCTTTAACCTATACAAAGATGGTCAGTTCTGAAATGGCAGAGGACACCAAAGTGTGCACAAAAAGTCACCGACATCACAAGCATACTGACAAAATTTTGCACTATACGATCTGTAGTTCACACCTAGGCAATGAAAGGCCCTCTTTTTATTTAAATCTCTTGACATCAGAAAATTCTTGTTGGAAAAATATTCTTGCTTTATTGCATTAAAAAGAATAGTTTGGTACAATTTTTTTTATATTTTCAGTTATTATAGATCTGCACCTTACAAGATAGCTCAGGCATTCACCCGACTTAAGGACACATTTGTTTTAAAGTTTAAATGTTGATTTATGTACCCAAGGTCAAAGTTATGCTTACCCTTTGGGACCACTCAGCCTCACTTCCTTGGTGGAAGTTCATGTCACATGATGTGTCTAAACCTGACTTGTCAGTTCCAAAGTTTTTGCTTTGCTTCTGGATTGTGATTCAGAC
Source organism: Anadara kagoshimensis (assembly GCA_021292105.1). NCBI lineage: Eukaryota > Metazoa > Mollusca > Bivalvia > Arcoida > Arcidae > Anadara > Anadara kagoshimensis. The sequence continues at coordinate 38,767,797 of CM037872.1, read as the reverse complement.
ATGGATTAGTATGTTTGTTTTTGATTATTCCATTTACATAAAGACAGCCATATATAGTTTTGGATATGATGGAGGAAACAAGATTGTTCAAATCATTAAATTTTGGCAAGTGATTTGCAGTAATTATCAAGAGATTGTTTGATTCCCAATAAAAACTGAAATAGGCAATAACATGCATGATGGTGCATAAACAGGACCAATTGACCAATACGTGACCTCTCCCCATGAAACCATTTCATTCTCAAACACATGTATACATACCATTAAAAACTGTTTACAAAAATACAATTGTCTATAAAATAACAAAACTGGGCGTAGAAACAGCAGACGCCAGAGATATCTCTGAATATATCTAAATTAGGAAATTTGTTCTGTTATCAAATTCCCCACAATTTAATTAAGAAAATTAAATGTGACAAGGAAATTATAGATAGAGTAATTTAAATGTCACAGTAAAACAGATCATAGATAAAGGATGTAACAATCAATAATTACAGAGAATGATGAGGCCATCATACTGGGGGACTGAAATAACGGGGAGGCCATCATACAGGGGGACTGAAATAATGACGAGGCCGTCATACAGGGTACTGAAATCAACAATGAGGCCATCATACAGGGGAACTGAAATAACAATGAGGCCATCATACAGGGGACTGAAATAACGGGGAGGCCATCATACAGGGGGGACTGAAATAATGACGAGGCCGTCATACAGGGTACTGAAATCAACAATGAGGCCATCATACAGGGGACTGAAATAACAATGAGGCCATCATACAGGGGACTGAAATATGGGGAGGCCATCATACAGGGGGACTGAAATAATGACGAGGCTGTCATACAGGGTACTGAAATCAACAATGAGGCCATCATACAGGGTAATTTAAATGTCACAGTAAAACAGATCATAAATAAAGGATGTAACAATCAATAATTACAGAGGATAGTGAGGCCAACATACAGGGGTTCTGAAATAAAGCCAAGGCCGTCATACAGGGTACTGAAATCAACAATGAGGCCATCATACAGGGTAATTTAAATGTCACAGTAAAACAGATCATAGATAAAGGATTTAACAATCAATAATTACAGAGAATAGTGAGGCCATCATACAGGGGGATTGAAATAATGACGAGGCCATCATACAGGGTACTGAAATCAACGATGAGGCCATCATACAGGGTAATTTAAATGTCACAGTAAAACAGATGTAAAAATCAATAATTACAGAGGATAGTGAGGCCAACATACAGGGTGACTTAAATAATGTGGAGGCCATCATACAGGGGGCTGAAATAGCAGGGAGGCCACCATACAGGTAATTCAAATGTCACAGTAAAACAGATCTGTAGATAAAGGATGTAACAATCAATAATTACAGAGAATGGTGAGGCCATCATACAGGGGGACTGAAATAATGGGGAGGCCATCATACAGGGGGCTGAAATAACAATGAGGCCATCATAAAGAGGGCTGAAAGAATGGTGAGGCCATCATACAGGGTATTAAAATAATGAGTTTATCACACATTGAGCCATCATACATGGTTCTCAATTGGTAAGGATATCATACAGGGTACTGAAATAATGAAGCCACTAAACAGGGTTATACCATGATGGGTATGAAAATAATTAGGCTATCATACAAGACACTAAAATGTGTATACTGTGATGGACAAACAGACAGCAAATTGAGTGATTGCAAAACCTGGTATCATCATCAAGTACAGTAAGAGTGGCTTTATGGGCAGGTGGCCTTTATATACAGGTTCAAATAATATGAATAAAGAACTATTGCGATACAATTCTACTGGACTTTATAAGCAGGTGGCCCTTTATAGAGTTGGCCTTTAAGGTAGGCTGGACTGTACATGAAAAACATAAATCCAGCTCTTATTACCTACATGGATAGAAGAACTAATTAAACTAATTCTATAATTAGTATAAAGTTAAATATGAATTATAAATGAAACATTAATCAAAATTAAAACTGTCAAATTAACATTATCATAATGCACCTGATAATTACACCATAATTAGTGCAAATTTTATCAAAATTGATCTAATGTGTCACAAAAGTATGTACAACCTCTATCTGATAATGGTAGGATATAAAATCTAGATTGGACTTCAAACAAAGATTGGGTTGTTTACGACAGTATTAAAATGATATCTATTTAACAACTGAACTGTTTTGAAATGACATTCATAGTCAATATGAGACTTTTGCCTGACAAACTGAAAAAAGAACAGACACTACCTATTTTCTGAAGGTCGTAGATCTCAATAACTGACCATCGATTCATGGGACTGGGACATACAACACCAAAAAGCCCGTCAATATTTTCCAATATCTCCATCTAATGTACTGCAACACAAATAGATGATTGCCTATCAATTTTCTTGTCATAAATATAAATCCCTAAGAAAAATCTCTGGGGTCACCCTCTACCATTTATCATTATGACTGACAACTGTTAGGATGTTTTAAACAGTTTGATAATTTCCTATTAACTTCAATGATCTCCAATATCATTGTAGCTTAAAAAAATACATTATTACAATAACAGCCAATCCTTAGTTTCATAGCCAAAAGTGCAGTATTCAATGTTAAAGGGGCTCTTGGGTCATTGGCTAGGTTTCCAGTTTAAAAATTATTAAAAGCCAAATCTCTAAAGTTTTTGAAAATAAAGTCTTTTTTAAAGTATTTTTTCACAAAAATGCTAAAATAGGTCACTTTTGAAAAAATTTCTCAGAAATTATTAGCCAAAGGTGATTTTGGCTCATAGGAAAGGAAACATTATACCGGGTAGGTCAATAGCCCACAAAAATAATTTTGTCATAAAACATACTGTATGCCAACACTGGCGTATCTCTTTTTAGTTTTAATGATCTTTTCAAATAGAGTCCAACCAGTCTATAATGGAAACTATTTGAAGATTGGGTATATATATATACTAGCCTCTAGTTTGTTCACAAGGAAACGTTTAGCCACAAAAAATGGTCCATATTCAAATCACAATCCAAATAACAAAGTAAGACCTTTAAAATGGCAAAAATAAGTTAAACACTTTAACTTCCACAAAGGGAAATAAGTCCAGATTTTCTAGAAGGGTAAGCACCTTAGGAAAGACTTTCATTTGTACCCTCTACTAACATTTCAATATTGACTGAAAAAAGTCTAAAAATGACAGATTGAAGCCATTTTGAATATTTCTGTGAAAGATAATTTTTCAATACCTTTACATAGATTTAAATATAATAATGGATGGGGGTACAAAAGGATATCTTAACATTATAAACTTACAACAACCTTTCAAAAAATTCTTTCAGTCACAACTTTAAGCTTCATTAATGATTTTGGAGATACCATCATTGAAAATTTCCACAAATATTGAACTAATTGTTATGTAATATTTTTGAGATACAAAATATGTCTGTCAAGACACACAATATTAGTTCTGGCAACTGTTTCTGGATAGTCAGCAACTGTTTCTGGATAATTGGTTGAAAGAATATGCAACAATTACAATGCACCACATTTTCATAACTTAATCAGGTGAACTTATATATATTAACAAGATGATAAAAATACCAAAGGAAAATCTGAAGTGTGTGTCAGAAATTATGAATGAACAATTTCTTTAAAAATCAAAAAAAAAAAAAAAAAAACTTATAAAAAGTTGATAAAAATTTTAAAAAAATAAATAAAACTTATAAAAAGTTTATAAAAATAGGAGTCAAGATTTAAATTGAGAATAAGCATTATAAAATTGATAAAAAAAAATTCACTCACCAAATTCTCTTCAACATTTAACACTTTCAGGTTGTGATCTGACCACCCAGAAATTTAATTTAAAACGTAACAATTTTATCTGACACTTGATTACTTGAAGAGTGCAGGTACAACAATATACAGGTAACAAATAAGTATACATTCTAGATAACATCACAAAGTCAAAGGATGGATGGATGGATGGATGGATGGATGGATGGGTGGAAGGATGGATGGATAAAGGACTTTCTTGCTGTTTCAACAAAAACACATGTAGCTTGTTTTTTTCAGTTTTCAGCGAAATTGTTTTGTAACAGGGTATAGTGTAAAGGGTCTAAAGATATTCCAGTTTTAACTTGAATATTAGCAATGAAAACTAGGTTACAAATTTGTACATTCTTTAGAACAGCCCAGATTGTTTGGGTTTTTTTTAATCATGCATAATAGAGCAGTTGAGCGTCTTCTGCAACAAAGTTTCTTGTCTAAGGTGAGAAAGTTGTCAATTCACTTGCTGTTCATTTCTACAGGTGCTCTGGTTATCTCCACCATGCATAAACTAATCACCCCAATACAAGTGAAGCAATCATGACTGAGGCATATCACCCCAATACAAGTGAAGCAATCATGACTGAGGCATATCGAAACCTCTATTACTCCACTCCACTCCATTTTCTATATATAAATATTTTATTTTTACCCTTGTTTTTTTATTTTCCTATTTTATGGATTTGTGGTTCGATCAGATCAGGTGGCACTCATCCAACAATCCACAGATTTAATATATATTTGTAATTCTGTTTATACTACATCCAAGTTATATAATAGCTTTATTGTAGCTCGTGACAAGAAAAGTGATGAAAATCTGGCTATTTCTCAAATATTTAAATTTTATAAACATTTTAACTTTTGATATGTATATAAGTAGGAAGTTGATTTTTTCATTTTTGACTTATTGAAATTATTCTAATATACTAGCAGTTTTTTCAAAAAGTTATAATTTCATATCCTTCTTGGCTATGGGCAAACAACACTTATCTGTCCAACTGACCTTTAAATAGGAATATGCACATAGTGGCCACTAGGGTTCACTCGCAACAAGATTAGTGCTAGGATCAGTTATTTCATAAACAATGCACGTTTTCCACAATTTTAAAAAAATATACACCCGTGTTCCCTAAAACATCATGGTTTATAATAAATATTTAAATTAAAGGTCAAGCAGACAGGTCAATGTTGTTCGACTATACCTTGTAATTTTAAAACTGTTTAAAAATGTAATTGTTTTTAAATGAATCACTTTAAAGTCCTTGGTAACACCCTGTTGTAAGATGCATACTCTGCACAATTCTCACACATAAAGAATTCGGGAAATTTGTTTACATTTAAAAATAAATCAGATTTAAAAGTGTTTTAGCTGACAGGGGTACAAAGGTGAGATAGCTCATTTTGTGGTCTGCTTATTGTGTTTTCTGATAAAATTTGTAATTTATAATTTTGACAAAAATTATCATAATATCCTCCTTAAGTAAAAGTTTTTCTTTTGTTTTAAAATAAATTTTGAAAAGATAAATGGTTTTAAAATGCACATCAAAGGCCTTATGTAGTAAACTTGGTTTTACAACTCAAATTCCTTGAATACAGTAACACCTGTCTATAAACTTCACCCAAGGGACCAAATATTCATGTCACCTATTTTGGGCCAGGTGGTCCTTATATACAAATTCAAATGATATGAATAAAGAGAAACTAGGATACAAATTAAATGGCCTTTAAAAGCAGGTTGTTCTTATATAGAGGTGGCTTTTGAAGCAGGTTTGACTGCAACCTAAAATCATGTCTCTGTCAAAATGCATTTGAAAATTCCTAGCTGGAAGGCAAAATCTGACAACTCATAACTGAAATTCAGAATTAGACAACCCATAACTGGAAGACAAACATAAAACACATGGATCAAGTTTTTCAGTTCTCATGGAGGCAATTTCTCTAGTCCACTAACTAATAACAGTTGGTGATGAATGAGTCATAAAGATCAGTTCTATAATGGTGGAAGGAACTGGAGAACATATAAAAATTCATAGTTCCATGAGCTGTTTCAAGCATGTAGTCAAATTAGATATTTGAATCTAAACACCTTGATGTAAACAAAGTGAAGAGCTAGGTTTCCATAAATTTAATTTTCCACAAATTTGCTAAAATAGGTTACTTTTTGAAATAATTCCTCAGAAATTAGTAGCCAATGGCGATTTTGGCTACCAGGAATGGAAACATAAGAGAGTGGGTTAGAGTGGAGTAATTGGGTTTTACACCCCAGTCAAGATTCTTTCACTTTTATCAAGGCATCAGTTAGGGAATGGTGGAAAAACCAGAGTGCCCTCCCAAAAAAACCTACTTTTTGGTAAGTGAACTGACAAACACATATCAGACTAGAATCAATCTTGATTAAGATTCAAACTTAGGCGGTGATAGGCCCTGTGACCAGTAAGCGCACCTTTATGATCACTCGGCCATCAAGACCCCTACCTCTCAAAGTGAGATGAAGAAACTCACTTTAGTAATAAACCAAAGGTTAAGACCACAAATGGATCTGAAAATTATGTACGATGATTCGAACCTAGGCAATGAGAGACATTGTGATTCCTAAACACACCTTTTTGATCACTCAGCCGTCAAGGCCCTTACCTCTCAAAGTGAGATGAAGGTACTATAATAATAAACCAAAGGTTAAGACTACAAATGGATCTGAAAATTATGTATGACCAAATTAAAACCATGTAATATGATCTTATAATCAAACATCTAAGGTTTAATGTCAATTAATATGGTAACTAAGGCATACTACAAGGTCAAAAGGTCAATTAATATTTTACGACCCATGGTTAAAAGTAATTACCGTATAATGAACACAAACATGTATATGTAAATAACATGATAAACGTTGTCAGCCACTTTAATTGACTTAATTAAGGCCTTTGATACAATTGTTTACTGTTGGAAATAGGCAATAAAATAATCTGGGGGTCAATAAAGATATAGGGTTACAATTTATGATGAAATGTTTTACTTCCAATCACTAGATTGTTATTTTATAGAGGAAAATATAATTAAATTATAGACCAGTTACATATCAAAATATAAACACTGGCTTTGATCTAAAAAAAAAAAAAAATACATGTAGATTTCTCTGATCAGGAAAATTAGCACATTTTTATAGACAAAATACACCAACAGGAAAGTGTAGTGGAGGAGAGTGGAGCTGAGTGGAGATGAGTGAAGCTAAGTACAGCAGATTGGAGTGGATTGAAATGAAAGGGAGGTGAAAGGAGTGGAATGATGCAGAGATATGGAGAGTGCAGTGAAGCAGACCAGTATGGAGTAGATTGGAGTGCAATGAGGTAGACTGGATTGGAACATATTTACAATTGCAATATATTTCCTTCAATAAAGTATTTGATGTCGACTATACTTTGCCACTTCATAGAGACATTGCTCCGAGCGCTCCATTATGACGTCAGATGTCAAATGCTCTGGTTGACTGACAGGAGCTATTCATTTTTATGAGAAGGTGTACCAACATTGTTTTTCAAAATTGTTTTCAAATTAACATGAAAAATGTAAGGCGGCAATAGATTAATTTTTATAAATATTGTAAATATAAGAAATTTCTAAAATTGCATAAAAGGCAAAGGCCTTTTATGGAAAAATTTGAGACGGCCCATGATACTTTGCAAGTTCATAAAGACATTTTCTTAAAGAGAGAAGTGGTGTATCATGGTGTTCTATGCCACAGTCAACATTTCTTCAATTTATCTATGTACTTAGTTTGTAGATGGTGGAGGAAACAGAAGAAATTCACCATCTTCCAGCAAGCACACAGACAATCTTTCACACGTGTTCACAGGGTTCTTTACATTTTTATTTTCATTTGGCAAAAAAGGGATCAATCGCTTTATGCCCCCACCCCACCCCCACCACCCTTCCACAATAAACTCATCCATGCAGTTGGATTACCATGATCCTAAATGGTGTAAGGGAGATAACTCATGCAATATCTTAACACAATCCTACAATATTCTGGTATTGTGGCTTTTGATGTTATGGATTCTTCACAGTTATTTATAAGACTTTGTTATTGATAGTTAAAACTGTGTAAAATATCCCGAACAAACAAATTTTAAACAAGAGGCCCATGGGCCTTAACGCTCACCTGAGGAAGAGTATATATCTTATGCAGAGGTTCAGTGGTCAATGACATTAATAAAAGAGAATATCAAAATTTTCAGCAGTAAGGGCCAGTAATATGCAAGTATTTTTGCAAATTAATTATAATAATTATTATATAAGGATGCTATATATAACATATTTAAAGTCTAGCTACAATATAATATAAACAGCTAAAACAACTGTATTTTAAAATGTGCATTAGGCCAATACCTACAATATTCCAATATAAATGCCTATACAAAGAGTTTATAGTTTTTGAGATAATTAACCATTTAAGTATTCATTTGCATCTATGACCTTGACCTTTGAACCTATGACCTTCATTCATATATCAAAATGATCGATAGGCCAATACCTACAATATTCTAAAATACATGCCTATACAAAAAGTTTATAGTTTCTGAGATAATTAACCATTTAAGTAGTAGTTTGCATCTATGACCTTGACCTTTGAACCTATGAACTTCATTCATAAATCAAAATGATCTTGTGCAAATGCCTACAATATTCTAATATACATGCCTATACAAAAAGTTTATAGTTTTTGAGATAATTAACCATTTAAATATTCGTTCGCAGCTATGACCTTGACCTTTGAACCTATGACCTTCATTTATATATCAAAATGATCGTTAGGCCAATACCTACAATATTCCAATATACATGCCTATACAAAAAGTTAATAGTTTTTGAGATAATTAACCATTTAAGTATTCATTTGCATCTATAACCTTGACCTTTGAACCTATGACCTTCATTCATACATCAAAATGATCATTAGGCCAATACCTACAATATTCCAATATACATGCCTATACAAAAAGTTTATAGTTTTTGAGATAATTAACCATTTAAGTATTTGTTTACATCTTTGACCTTGACCTTTGAACCTATGACCTTCATTCATATATCAAAATGATCATTAGGCCAATACCTACAATATTCCAATATACATGTCTATACAAAAAGTTTATAGTTTTTAAGATAATTAACCATTTCAGTACTTGTTTACATCTATGACCTTGACCTTTGAACCCATGACTTTTATTCATATATCAAAATGACCATTGTGCCATTACCCTCAATATTCTGATATACATGCCTATACAAAAAATTCATAGTTTTGCAGATAATTAACTATTTTGGTATTCTTGGACATCTGTGACCTTGACCTTTGAACCCATGACCCTGATCTATGTATCAAAATGATTGTCATGTCAATACCTACAAATAACTGAAAATCCTACGCCATTATCACAAGAAATGTTAAAAAAAATAGCATTTTTTATCAAAGGTCAAAAACTGGGACATGACCTTGACCTTCGACCTTGACATCAATTGGAAGAAAATTGCAAGACAAGATCAACAGTGAAAACTCCATACAATTATCTTCAGTCGTTATGAAGTTATAACAATAAATGTCTCATTTTAAAAATTACGTGATTTTACGCAAAAAACGCATAGCTATTTTTCGTCTAATTTTCATGAAAAACACAATTTTAATGTTCCCAGGTATGCTGAATCCAAATATCCAATCAAAATTTGCCTGCACCTTTTGGTTTCAGAGAAGAAGATTTTTTTGTATTTTTTCTATTTTTAGTAACAGCGGCCATCTTGTTGGGCGTGGCCAAACCCCGAACACAATTTTGAAAGGCTGCTACCTAGGCATGATAGTCACTGAGTTTCATCAAATATGGCCCAGTAGTTTTGGAGGAGAAGGTTAAAATGTAAAGTTTACACACGACGCACGACGGACGATAGATTGCAATAGCTCATCTGAGCCTTTGGCTCAGGTGAGCTAAAAAAATCAGACATTTCCATATAAATTACTGGAAGTTAACACTGACCAAATAGAAAAAAAAGTCAGATTTAATATCTCCCAGACAAATAAAAATCATAGAGGATGTCATTTGTGAATCCTGTATGTAGTATTGTAGATCATGTTATATAGAAAAAGATCAAAGTAACATCATAGTTATAAATCTGTGACATATAAAATTTAATTTGTGGTAATATCCTGTGTGTATTGGTAAAACAGGCTGATTTAAGGCCAATAAAATAACAACATCAGAAAATATTTCTGAATTTGTGAGGATTTTTTGGGAAATCTGTAAATCTGTAAATTTGAACCAAATTCATGACTCAACAAGCAAATGCAGTGAATTAATTTAATAGGAACCCCACCAGCAGATTTTTGTTGTTGTTTTTTTTCGTTATTTTCACTTATGTTCAAAGGGCAATAACTCCCAGGAAAATGAGCAAACCAACTTGGGTTAACGATATGCACATCTCCAATCTATGTTGATATTTTGCACCAAGTTTCATGAAATGATGCTTCTTAGTTTTGGAGAATTAGCACAGACAAAAATTTTGGATGGATTGAAGGACAGATGGACAGAGGGAAGGAAGGATGGACAGAAACTCAACTTTAATACTATTCTCTTTCTTCAAAAGGTGGAGGATAACAAAAGGCGCATGTCTTACTGCTCACGTAGGAAAATATTAAATATCTTTTGCAATATTTTAATACCCGCAGTCAAAATTTGGCAGTGAGAGATGCTGTAAGCTGTGACTTTAGAATGTTGATATGGTGTGTCCTGCAAGTTTAAGTACATGTTACTTATTGTTCTATCATATATATGTTTCCATAGGGATTGTTCTGTGTGTGAAAGACCAGACTTAATTTGTGAGTCTTAGTGGCTGGGTGGTACACATCACTTTGCATCTCATTGCCGAAGTTGCCTAAATTAATGACTCTTGGATATTGCAAGCCCAGGCTTATCATGGCCCTCAAATTTTTATGGCCACCATCGCAATATTGTTGATATCTCTATATCTAAAACTATCCTTCATATTTTTGACATTGTATAGTTCCACATTTTTTTCAATTTAGATTTCACAGCCGACTGATATAGATAGCTAAACAAAAGGTGATTGTTTACCCTTCCACAACATTGTGGATATACAGTAACTTTTATTTTTAATTTAATAGTTAGACATTGTTTCCATGATCTTGAAAAATGTTCATAACCTCTGTTTTTTGTTGCTATAGATTTCTGGATGCATCATATCTTTAAAAGTATTTTGATAGGTACTAAAAGACAATATTTTATTTAAGCATCTTGATTTGAACCAGAGTGCCTGGATCCAACATCAAACCACTCTTGATTTGAATATGAAAAATTGGTTTGTGTAATAATCAAATTTTTAACATGGTTTCTGCTAATAATGTAACTTCATCTGACATTTTATTGTGAACAGGTTGTCATTATATGAAAGGAAAGTAGGGTGTGTCCCAATTTGTAAAAAGAAAACTGAGCTCTGTGATTCATCTAGCTAACATTCAGAAAACAACAAAATAGAAGGGTGTATACCTTGTATGCACAAACAACATTTACCTGGTCGCTTGACCTTTCATTAGGAATATTCATACATTCATATATGATCCCCCCAACACATGGATAGTGTTAGGATTCACAGTTAAAGCATAAACATTGCATGTTCCCCATAATGTACACAAAATAAACACCTGTGTTCCCTTTACTTAACTGTACTGGTCCACAATAAGTATTTCAGCTAAAGGTCATGCGGACAGCTCAATATTGTTTGCCTACATACAGAAAATTGAGATTCTGATATAGGCAGAGACAATTTGTATGAAAAATAGATAAAAGCATTCCTAAATTAATTAATATTTTTTATTTTGTATCCCAACTTTAAAAATATCAGACATATAATACCAAAACAAACAAGTCACAGACATTGGTAATAAGACTATAAATATCCCAAACCACTTGTTTACAAAATTTCAAATTAGGAAACAGGGATGGGTAACTTAAAGCTATCTCTTGCACTGAAGGTTACCAATACATATTGCCCACATGACAGTTTCTAGTTACAGAGTCCATGTCTCCCTCTAAAATATTTGTATGGAGAAAAAGTAGTGTCTGGACATACAGAAGAAATTTCCCTCTTTCTTCCAAAGGCAGGGATAACAATTTTTTGGGCACAAATTTTGGACAAATTGGGAATTTTTTTAACCCCAGTTGAGAAAATAACTTATGTTTCTCATTTGTAATGGGGTCCATATTCAGCCCCTGGAGTGAGATGACAAAAAATCCTTGTAGTGTTTAAAATGTATAATTGTATGGCAAGACTGATTGATTGAATGATGGTTTACATCCAAATTAAGAATAATTCTCATATCAAGACATCATTAAATATAGGTAAAGTGGCAGAAAATTTGTGACCTTTGCAGTGTGTTCAAGACCATGTACAGGCCACGTAAACCCAACATGCAACATCAGAATTAAAGGTCTATCCCAAAAGACCCTGTGACTTTCATTTATAAATGCAACGAGCGTGGCGAAAGAACAGTCAGTACTTAAGTTTTGGTCAGCCCAACCAGAGTTCAAACACTGACCCCCCCACATGTGAAGTGAGAACTTGACCAACTGAGTTACTATAGAAGTAAATATGATGAGGCGGATCAATCATCTAGTCATCAGTATGAAATTTATTTACTGGTCAGAGCTCTTTTCAACAGGAACAGAAAATATATAGATCAGTTGATATTGACCCTGTTTAAAGGTTATCAAACTATGCGATATTTTGGGTAAAATTTGAGAGATGCCTTTTGACTTTAGATGAGCTAAAATCAAGTTTTTTGTAAAACTTTTAAATGGGTCAAAACAACTGGGGCTAGATTTCACTTTTTTCCCTGTTTTCTGTGTTAATCTGGAAATTATGACCATACATGTTATATGTCCCAGATTGTCCGGAACATCTTTCATTTTGACCCCATTAAAACATGACACACTAAATCTTGGAATGTTTTTGCTTTACAACATTAGGTTTTTTGCTCCATTTTTACATATCATGCATAAAAGTTGTAGCTTAATTGTATTCAATTCAAATATTTGTTTTTCCTTGCAAATAAACTTTGAAATGTAACAAACAAGTATAGGCATGCATTAAAAACAAATATGTAACTGTGCAAAAGGGTGTATTAATTATGATGACAGATGATATACCTAGAGCAAGTTTTCAACATCTGGAACATGTAAAGTGAAAGAGAATGTACCTTTGAAGATCTGCATAGATTTTATTTACTGTCTCTAAGCAAAATAAGTTTACCTAATGCTTTAAGACTCACTTTGAACCGCTACATTAAAGTATACGAATAAAAACTCCCACACACATGACACGATGAATTTCTTCTGCTTTGAGCGAAATGGAGAAATTTACGTCCAAGTCAAGATTTTTTCACTTATATCTAGGCAGTCAGTTCAGCCATGCAGGAGGTAACTGGAGTGTTAGAGAAAGCTACTGACCTTTAGCAAGCAAACTGACTAACTTTCTTGCACTAAGATCTTTCCTGAGTGAACAAAGTCATTGAATAGTCATATGATAATAATAAATTTTTTTGAAAATTTGAAATTTGAATCTACATTGTAACAATTAAATATTACTATATTTTAAATGCAATGTAACCATGTTTAAAAAGGGTAACTTTTTACATATATCTAACAGATTAGTATATACCAGTATACACCCGAAAAAGTAAAATGTGTGCATGTATTCTTTGTCAGTCCACATCTACATGTAGATACAAATACAGGCACATGTGTCTGAACAGGTATGTATAAATTTGTAAGTTGTCATTTCTAGAATTCATATAATTTTCATTATCTGATATCTAAGCAACTATTTTATATTCAATCTTTTGGTGTCTGCAGGTGTTTTTTATGTGTAACCATATGTGTATTAATATTTTTTAATGTTTGTGTCATTCGTCATTCCTGACATATAAACAATTTTAATAAGTGTCATACCATGTAGTAAGGGAGGTAACTCTATGTATCATATTCCACATCCACACAAACAATTCAACAATTTTTAAGTTTATTTTCCTTGCCGTTGGGCTTTATTGGTTCACCTTGTGTCAGTATAATGTGATTGGGGGAGTGGTACGCTTGTCTGCAGCATAATGATTCGGTGAGCTAGCACCTTAATGTCGCCCTGAGTGTGAGCTAGTACAAGGCAGACCATACAAAGCACTCACACTTCACATGCAAACATGAACTTGTTCACTGATTAATCCATAGAGATTAATAAAAAAACATCTCGTCATGAATAGCTGAAAATTGCTGACGTTAAGCAACATTCAACCAACCAACCAATTAAACAAAATTTTTACCTAAATAAAACAGTATTGATTATAATATCTTTTTAAGGGAGACATTGTGATTTTTTCATGAACCGACAAATCTGGTAGTTCAACAAAACAGGTCCTAGATATAAAATAAGATATTTTTTCCCCTGGTCACGATAGTTGCCTATTATTAAAAGTTTTTAGGTCTTGTTTATCACCGACTTTGAACAAATCGATTCTAAATGCCTAACAATTCACAAAGTTAAGTTTTTGCAAATTTCTAAAACACAATGCACCGATAAAAGTTCAAATTAGTAACATGATTTTACAAGTGTTAAATATACAGTAAACCCTGTTTTTAGTTTGTTCCTGTTATGAACCTCAACCGATATGACAATGACAAAAACCTCCAAATACTGACCATCTAATACTAATAGTATTCAAGTATTCATGTATATTGCTCATCATATATATATATTTGAAATCTTCAAATTCAATATACATGTATATAAAGATCATGTGTGTCAGATATTGGGCCTAAAGGAATTAAGGATGTTTTTGCTAACCCAATCAACCCTAAATGTTAATGCTTACCCTTAAGTTTTTATGACAATATTTTTACAAGCATTGTTAAAGTTATCGTCCTTGCTATATGACCAATACTTTTTTTCCAAATTGCCTACTTGTAACCTACACTAATTTTTCTAAGCATGTTTTTTTTTCTTTGGCCTTAGATCCGGTAAAACATGGTACTAGTGTATAAGGGAACTTACTTTTTATGGTAACATATTTCGCAGCACTTGACTACAATGTTGTTGTAACTCATGTGCTCACTGTGGTCACTGCTCACGACAGAGGTGGTATTGATATGAAGACAGTTACTGTGGTCAGTAGAAGAATTAAAATGTTGATGGTCTTCCAAGATGTCACACTTAGACTCTGGTTCTTTATTATATTCAAAACAACCTTGATACCATGATAAAAATTGTCCTGAAATAAAAAACAAAATTAAATTAAAACTGTAGAGAATATCAATAGTCCCAATGTAGAATCAAAAGCCTCCCTAACTCAGGCCTAGGGAATGCAAAAGTGAAAAAATTAAAATGTTGAGACTGACGTAGATAAAATTAATTTTGGCAAATATATAACATAGGGATAAGCATTGCTTGAGTGATGCACAACTCCTTGTATAATTTATGTTCCTATTTGAATTCATTATATATTAATAAATTATTAAAATATTTTTAAAATTAATTAAAATTCAATAAACAATTCATCTACAGTCCCAAGTCATTTTTTAAATTTTATTCTAACAAAACATGTATCAATCTAGAGAACATTATAAATTATCCACAAGTTTGTACATGAAAAATTTATGTGTATCATTATTGATAGTAAAAGCTGGCATAAAAAATCATAGTTTTACTCTGCAATGTACAGCAATGAGTTCAATCTAGGATTTTTCAGAGGGGGTGTTTTCAAATGTTTGCCTAAAACACCATAATATCAATATTTTTGTATTCAGGTAATGTTAAATATGGCCAACCAAGGCCTTAACAATGAGGTCATTTGTCTTGCAATTAAGAGATTGACTCAAACATTTTATGGCTAGTAAAAGTTTTCATTCTTTTTCTGGAAACAGATGTTACTGGCTATTTGTTTTAGATTTATCTTGTGTTAATAAATTATCATAGGGACAAATAAACTATTAAAGTGATTTATCATATATAACTTGACTTAATATGAGTTTCGATAAAAACAGATATGACCTTTCTTGTCTACAATTGAACAAATTGGATCTATTTATAAACTGTGAGTGAGTATCCATCTTTGGGAATAAATTTACTCTCCCAATGATATAGTTTAAGGCCTCTGATATTTTTCAAGAGTCTGGTCACCAAGTTTTAATTTTTGTTGCCATTTGCCACTAAGCAATTAGCTGCTCAGATGCTGAACTGTAGTAAAGATGTTAAATCTCAATATAAATTTATTTATACTACTATAACAGTAAGGTAAGTGAAGGAAGAGGAAAATGGGACAAGGGAGATAATTCTTGAGTTAACAAAGCTTTTTCTTTTTTGTGATTCAAGACCAAAAATCAGGTCGAATTCCCAATGGCTACAAACATTTATATTTTCCTAATTTTCTACATTATGAATTTCTCTCTCTCTCTCTGTCTCTGACTAAATTTTTTTTATCTTGTTACATATTTGATGAGATGAGACTTGCTTTATAAAAGATATCATAATTATGTGTATTATCCCATCAAGCTTTACTTCTCTATACAATGTATCAGTACTGTTCACATATGTATCAAATTGTTTACATTTTTCTTTATATTTTATATATTTTGTATACTTTTCAACAATATGTGATGCCTTTTCATAATTTCAAGTATTGTATTTAAACTTAATGGGATGGTGTAATATATTTACAAAACTGGTTTAAAATTTTTGAGAGTGGTCTTCTGATTGCTAAATTTATTCCATTTTCTCTAAAATAAATGATTATATCAGCAATTCATTCTAAATAATTAAATAGTCCCAACATAAATAACAACATTCTTAAATGGGATGGTTAATTTTTTAAAGTATCCATATTTTGAAGACCACTTCAAGCTTATAACCCTTGTATTTACTTTTCTCAAAACTGTGTATTTGTTGTTTTAAAAAAAGAGATTGCCAAAATCTACTAACTTTAGTTAAGGAAAATCTTTTTAAGGAATGCCCCTGTGGGATGGGCCAAAAATCCAGATATATGCTATCTATGATTAGGTAATTTTAGTAATTTTTGATCTGATACAACTAGAACGGTAATTCATATGGAACCATAAAAGTTGGGTAATGTCACCTATCGAAATATCAAAATGAAACTACAACACAGAGATAGAGAGCATGTTTACTTACCTTGAGACAGGTGAAATAACGAGAAAATGATGATATAGGTGATCAACATCTTGATCAGAGTAAATATGACGTCATTATGTCATATACAAATTATAAAATCCATTTGGATTATTTGATTGATATTTTAGATGTTGTGTTTCGTTCAAAACTTTCTAAGTTATTGAATTGTCCATCTTTCTTTCTATAAAAAGTTAATATTCATACGCGAACTTCAGTTCCATGTCAGACCAAACTGAATCTTCAAAGAATAAGGGGTTTTGATCTAGATGGGTTGGTATTCGTTCAACTCTGCTATGTTAATAGGATAAGCAGGATGTAATCTTTAATAATATCGATGTACTGTTACTGATAAATTCCGTCTACAATTTGGAACTATTTTTAGATGCGTATGTATCAGAGCACCTGTAAACATAAGAGATATCAGCTTCACTTGTTGCTGAGCATCACTTCCGTTTACAGGTCACTAAGGACAACGCGCGGTTTTTGTATTTCTGAACACCGGCAAATACAAATGTATTATACTACAGATTATTGTCTCTGGTCCGAATTAATTTTTCGGATATAGGACAAAACACATATTTCTTGATTTCTTATTATATGTAACATTAATTTTTTCATTCAATTTTTTACCGACCCCGCGACTAAGTTGGTCCATAAAATATGCACCTTATAAACGAAAATAATTCCCCTCTAATGTAGTATAAAAAAGAAAAGAAAAAAAACATTTTTAACAATTTTATGCGCCCGGCCCTGTTTGCATGGCTCTTCACTATCTTCTTCAGTTTAGGAGCTACAGAATTAATATTTTGAATATTTTATTTTATTTTTTAGAAAAATATAAGTTTGATAATACACTACAAAGATACAATGGAGTTTCAAATTTGAACTTCAGTATTTTTCCGTTATTATACAGTTTATGCTCTGTAACAAGTTTTCGTGTTTGTAATCAGATCGATTTTAAAAATATGTAGGTTCGTGAGACTTTGTTAATAATTTATTTGACTCCTTTTAAGATGATTAAATTTTTCTTTGAAGTAGCTTAAAAATACAACACATTCCTTAGTCTAGATCCCAACACAACTATAATAAACTACGGATAGACATGTATTCTGTACTCTGGTACTTGCCTAATTGTAATAAGTATTTATACAATCACCGAAACAATTGAAAAAATCCAAAACAAACATACCAATCCATGTCCAAATCACAATCCAAAACCAAAGTAAAACTTTAAAACCAGCAAATTAGTAAACACGCGAACTCTACCAGGGAAATGAGACGGTTAGGCGCCTACTGTTTAGCTAGCTACACTCGCTACTTCAGTAATCAAAGTTGAGAATGAAAGTAAAATTGAACTAAAAGTAAAAGTTTTCGTCTTCCAAGTCCCCAACATCTTCTACTGGTGAAATCTAAGATTTGACTTCATGACTATGGAATTTGGCTTACTAACTGGAATTTGGTATGTGGCACATCTTCTTATGTTTGCATACAGTTGTTCCATGCATATACATTTGCAATATTCACAATCCATTCATAGACGTTGAAGTTATCATCATTGGAGGTGTCATATACCATTTTTTTAAATTTAATCATAAAATACATACCATTTTTAAATGTATTTTATGATTAAATTCAAAAACGGTATATAACAGAGGGGACACGCTATTTTGGACGGAAGGACAGATAGACGAACGGTAATAGTGTTTCCATATATACCCTACCATGTGTATATCTTTTGGTAAATTATGACAAGTGTATGAAAGGTCGTTGGTAAATTATGACAAGTGTATGAAAGGTCGTGGGTTCGATCCACCCCCGTTGAGTCTGACCAAGACTAGAAAATAGCTAGTGAAGGTTATTTCGTCAATCACTCGTTATTTTAACAATGAAAGTCACGGGGTTCTTCGGAAGAGACTTTAAAAAATCATACACTGTGTCACGGCAGGTAAGGCACGTTAACGAACACTCCTTGCATAGTGCACTGAGCGCACTGCAAAGTTCTCGACGTAGCTTTATAGTCGGTGATTTGTCGTTCAAACAGATATCAGTTATTGTCGAATCAGTAGATCATATCGATCCCTCGACAGCTGTTATCCATCTATTGACAACTTTTTCGACTACTAGCTAGTCCCATCTCGGTCACTCGGCAACCTTTGCGTTAGATCAGTGTTAAACTTTCGACAGGTCTGCACTGTGTATTATTCATTAGATTACAGTAACATAATATAACATAACATAACATAACATAACATAACATAACATAACATAACATAACATAACATAACATAACATAACATATATTTTCTTAGAGTCTCACCTCAATTTTACAAATATTAAAATATATTAAACATTTTTAGATTTTTATTACCCTGGTAACAGCTAAGTAGATGTACACATCTATATTCACTTATTCATTAAAAAAAACCTTTGTCTCTTGTGTACAATTATCAACAATTTCCAAAAAGGTTTACGTATTCAAATTTAATTTGTTTAATTGAAATGAATGATTTTAAATAAAGGCAATCTTTGAAAATTTAAAAACTTCAATGGATCGATTTTCACAAAGAATCAAATAGAACTACAACATACAGTATAGGCCTGTCAGAAGTTTAACACTAAGTTAATGAACAAATGCCGAATCTGTAGCTGATATCCGCGGTAGTCGTTCTCACTGACTATATCTCTTGGCGGTTGCTACCTATCTTTCGGCAGCTTTTCGGTCACTGGCTATACACATATCGACCATTCGACATCCGAAAATCAACTTTAGTTAGCTCAATGTTAAACTTTCGATAGATCTGTACTGTATATATCGGTCACTCGGTCTTCTTTTCGTTAGCTTAATGTTAAACTTTCGACAGGCCTGTAATATAAGTAGAAATAGTTCAACTATAACCGAAAAAAGCCTATTAATGCAGTACAGAAACTAATCAACATATATTGGAATGATTTGATGGTTCAGAATCAAATTATCAAAGTTTAGTTTGTAGCATTGGGTACATGGTATTTTTGTTAAATCCCAAAAGACGAGTTGAATGCACTCACATCATACCGACCTGTCGAAAGTTAAAAACGGAGCTAACGAAAAGGTATCATTTAAAGCCACTGATAAGAGATCGAAATATGTACAGCTAGTGGCTGAAAAAGCTACTAAATAGATGGCACCTATCAATAAGTTGTCAAGATCCAGCTATCAAGGGGCCGAGATGAGTTGCTGACTCGGTACCAAGGTGTAAGCTTAGTGTTAAACTTTAGACAGTCCTGTCCTGTAGCTGCTCGTTTGTATTCTAAATTCTAAATATGGATTTTAATTAGTTAAATTGCTGATATTGGCAAGTGGGCAAGCGAAATGGGCTGTTACTAGTACCTCCGAACACGTAACAGTGTAACGAATACATGGGGACTTTGGAAGATTAATTTTAAAATTTAGCAGTGAAAAATAACGAACGAAACATCGAAAAATAAAAAAAAAATGTGTTATGCAAGTTGATAATGAAATGATTTACTGCTGGTACAGACAATTAAGAATGTTGGTCATGTTGATTGGGATAGATGGACATCTATTATTTTGGTTGGTATTCTATGCGATGGTACCCGTAATTGACAGTGCCGTGAGTAAGTATTTTTTATAACTTGTTTAGATTTAATACTTTTGTTTTTACAGATTATCATGTTATAATTTATCTTTTTTAATATTTGTGAGAAAATGCAAATAAAGGGCTAGAGATTTCTTTTGGTCTCTATGACATATACCACAAGATAGTTTTACTAGATGAGTATTTATTAATTGTATTTTTCGGTTTGGTCAATCGTAACATTAGCATATGCATTTATAAAATTAATATTTACTGATTAGAAATTTAACGACGGATTCTGTTACTTTAAAATTTTTAAAATTCATTTTCCAAAATTTAGTTTTTTCTGAATATAGTAATATTTAGCGAGATCATGACCTATAGCTAGTAGTAATATTTTTCCGAAAATACAAGCGGTACCTAAAATCAGGACCAAGCGGGAAACCTTTCTGATCGTGTTTATAAGCCGTAATGTCTGGATTCACTTGTCATTCTTTTATAAAAACGTTAAGGGACAAATATCTAGTGCAGGTTGTTTTGTCAAACATCATACTGATTCCAATCAAAACTAAACTGTAGATACCATCAATGAAATGGAGTTTTTGATACACGATATATTTGTTGTGATTGTTAGTATATTTACTATATTTTTGCAACAAACAATCGGTAGGAATATTCCAATGGACAGAAACTGTGCACCATTAGTTGCTGATTTGTTTCTTTATTCGTATGAAGTAGAAATTATGCAGAACCTTGTTAAATCTGGATAGAAGACTGTCGCCAAATCATTCAACTCCACAGATTTATAGATGCCGTTTTACCTAAATAGAGACTGTGAATGCCGTTTATCATAGTGAGCTTGAAATAAACTGAGATACGACCTTATCTTCAAGGTCTTCTTCACATTTAGACTTATACTTCAATTATGACGCCCACTATAGATTAAATTTGAGGCTGTATGACAAACGTGATGACTTTAATTTTTTTTCTACTTTTCATCATCTCAAAATTCGGTTGATAAGTATGATGTCCCTGCATCCAAAATTACCATGGATGTGTCAAATACCACTGTTTTTTAAGATTTAATTCAAAATGTGGTATATGACAGCTGTATTTGACGTCCCATAGGCCCGTGTTCATTTTTTTATAAAATTTTGTTTACACATGTGACGGATATAGCTAGCTAAACAGGAAGTGCTTACCCTTCTGGAGCACCCGGCTTCACTTCCCTTGTGGAAGTTTACGTTGCGGACACTGATTGTGTCATGTCTATACAAGCACTTTACACGTATACTTAGTATGCTGTTTATGGACTCGCTCGGACCACATGTGGGAAAGTGAATTTTCCTTGCCGTTGGCCTTTACTGATTCACCTGGTATCAGTATAATGGACTGGGGGAGTGGTACGCTTGTCTGCGGTGTACTGACTCTGTGAGCTAGCACGGTAAAGTCGCCCTGAGTGCGCGCTAGTACAAGGCAGACCATACAACACACTCGCACTTCACATGCATACACAAAATTGTTCATAGATTAATCCATAGAGATTAATTAAATAGTTCTCGTCGCGAATAGCTGAAAAATTGCTGATGCGACGTTAAGCAACATTCAACCAACCAACCAACCAACTGTTTATGGACGCGGTACGATAATTGAGTGATGCAGTATTCAGTATTTTGACGCATAAGGATTCCAAACAAAAATATACTGAAAATACCATCAACAAAATGTTGGAGTTTTTGATAGATAACATATTTGTTGTGTTTGGTAATATAGTTTTTCAGCAAACAATCGGTATACCAATGGGTACAAACTGTGCACCATTGCTTGCTCTCAACAATCCTAAATTTGGAGACTATGTAATTGTCATCTATCCTAGTGAGCTTGAAATAAAAGACACGACTGATTCCTCAAGTTCTGCTTCATATTAAGACTTATACCTGAATTATGACGCACACGAAAGGCTACATTTGAAACTTTATGACAAACGTGATGACTTCAATTTTTCTATTGTCAACTTTCCTTTTTTATGCAGCAATATACCTGCTTCTCCTGCTTATGGTGTATTTGTTTCCCAATTAATACGCTATGGTAGAGCTTGTTCCCACGACGGGGACTTTGAACAACGAAGTAGGCTGCTTGCAAATAAATTGTTGACTCAGGGATATTGCAAGACTGGGCTTATCAAGGCCCTCAAAAAGTCATTTATGGCCGTCATCACAGTATTGTTAATAAGTTTGATGTCTCTGTGTCCAGGATTGCCCTGGATATATTTGACGTCTCATAGTTCCATGTTCCTTTCACACAATTTTGATTACACACTTGGCGGGTGTAGCTAGCTAAACAGGAGATGCTTACCCTTCCGGGGCACCCTGCCTCACTTCCCTGGTGGACGTTCACATGTCTAACCTAACTTGTCAGTTCCAAAGTATTTACTTTGCTTCTGGATTGTGATTCGGACATGGATTAGTATTTTGTTTTTGAGTAATATAGCAATGCAATTATGACTTGCGCTATGACGCACCTTCGTAACGTAAAGTTTAATGATTGTCTTTTTATAAATGAAGTTGGAGACGCAGTCGAGAGAGGTTGTATTGTCACACAATTATACATGAAAATGTGTTAAAAAAGATCACATGTAAAACTGAACCAGACGCAAAAAACGGTGCAGTCGAGAGGGGTTGTATTGTCGTACACTTATACGTGAAATTGTGCTCAGAAAGATCACATTTAAAACTGGACGACGACAAAATTAGGAGGGTTTTACGATTACATGAGGCTTTCCGGACAATAAAAACTGGACGACAATTAAATTTGTTCATATACTGCTCTGACGTAACTAATCGTAATGGATCTCATAACCGCACTCAAAAGTTTGTATCCCCCAATTATAAGAATCAATATTCCTGCTATTTAAAATCATAATAATATTACAAAAGAGATGATATAAAAAATTTAAAATTGTTAGAACTATATACTTTTGAATTTGAAATAATTTTTTTTAAAAATTGCAATTAGACGTTATGTGACAAACAATATATACACAATGAAATGCAGTGTGGAAAACAATGGCAGATTGATACAATAAATATATGTACTAAAACTCATTAAAATATCCCTTTAAAGTACAAATATGTTACGAAATTATCAATAAGTTAAAGATTAACTCAAAATTAAACAGAAAATTCTGACATACCATTTCAATTAAAATGCTTTATAAAATAGAAAGGTCCTCGGAGTGCACAATTTTAATGGAAACAACATTTTAATAAAAATAAACAAGTAAAGAAAAATTGAAAAGTAAGGTACACATTGGAAAATGTTTATGTACATGTGAAGTGGTTTACTCGACAAAAAATACACTATAAAACCAATAACTGTGTTAGCAACTAATGGTTACTTAATGAGATCGGGTTTTTATATAGAAAAAACATGTAATTTTGTGTGATTCAACCATAGAAAATGTATAACATCCGTTCTACGAGGGTTGTTCGATATGTAATGTATTGTACGATATCTTAAAAGCATTTGACATAGTGAAATCAACATTACAATCCTTCAAAGTATTCTCCGCCGTTTAAAATACACAATTTCAATCTCTGAATCCATTTCTGACATGCGTGACGGTACGCTGATTTTGGTAGACCTCATAAACACTGACTGATGGCTGAGCCAAGGACTTGTCGGGACTTGTAAGGTGTTACGACGACCAGATAAGAACTTTTTAAGCGTTAGAAATAGGAGAAAGTTGCATGTGGCTAAATCTGGAGAGTATGGTAGGTGTGACAAGCAGGTAATCTTCTCAGACTTTAAAACGTGCTTCACAAGCTTAGATGTATGTGATGAAGCATTATCATGAAGTAGACGAACATACCAAAATCCTGACACAGGACTCGTTTAAGATAAAAAAACTGAGCTTTTTTAGTAAAACATATCGGCAATACCGACCTGTAACACTTTTGAATTTCGACACCGGAATTTGTACGGCTATACCATCACATGAGAAGAATTTTCTTTGTGCTTATGCGTCTTTTGACAAACACAGTCCTTCTACCGTGTTTAGTTTTTTGTTTTTAATTTTTCTTACTGGTTCGATATTACAATGTATTGACCCCCATGTTTCGTCACAAGTAACAATGTTTGCTAATCGTCATTGATTGAGTTTGGGAAACATTTTTAGCAAATGCTTAGTGGTTTGTACTCATACCCGTTTTTGGTCATCCGTCAATGTATGCGGGATCCATCCGACAGAAATTAAATCTCTCATACTTTCAAAATACGCTTCAAAATGAAATGCACCTGCGATATCATATGCTTACAGTTTTGGCAATATCACGAATCGCGTATCTGCCATCACTTTCTTTGTCCCCGACTTTTGAGACATATGCCTTGCCTGTTACAGTCACAGGTCCGCCAGATTTTGCCGCGTCTTTGACGAACTCTGCCAGTCAGATTCCTTTATCCACTTATCAACTGTCTCATACGATATTTTATCAGACCACAATTCAGTAAAAAAAAATCCGTATTACTGAATGACCGAGTTTTGTACGAACATTCATAAAATCTCTAATTTCTCCACCCGTTTCCCAACCATTTTACAACAGTAGTCAAAGACTTGCTCTATTGAAATGACAATGTGGAGCTGAAGACACATGTTTATACTATTGCAAAGACATTGAATAGATATCGAACAGCCCTAATATATGTCAGTTTACGGTAATACAAATACACATTAAACTCAATGAATAACCCTTCCAATTTTCGAGAAAAAAAAACAAACCTTTGTCCTTCATACCATTCCCATAAGAAATTGTATCTAAACTACAAGACCAAAGGATAACCAAACTTAGTAAGTGATCATTAAAATATAGGCTCCATTCTTAACGTTTACTTCCAAAAAAATACTAATTAAAAAAAAAGAAACGGAAGGATTTTTTAAAAGAAAATGAAGGTATAATTTTATAAGAATTGAAAAAAATACATTTTTATATAAAACAAACTTCGATACTTTATATTCTTATCTACTAGTATTCAATTCAATATGTAGTTGTGTAGAACGGTATTTTGTATTTTTATTATTATTTGTATTGCTCGATATTGTTAATTACAGTAAGTTTACATTGTGTCACACACACACACACACACACGCACACACACACACACACACACACACACACACACACACACACACAAGTTTAACTCTAAATTGCATCAGCTATGTTTGACTTTTACAGTGGCTCTGTTACGTGTTCACACACACACACACACACACACACACCACACACACTATAACTTGTATCATCTATGTTTGATTTTTACAGTGGCTCTGTTACGTGTTGATGCAGGGACCACTGTCTCGTTCATTGACTTATGGAATCTTAAAGGGGTTTCTACAGGGACAAGAAACACTCCTTTGTACAGAAATGGAGTGATTGACAACGGCTTCAAGAAGCTTTGCCCTTCCATAGTAAGTATTACCACTGAGTATAGCTGATTATGAGGTGAGAGGGTTGTGGTCGGTGGTACCAAAAGGCGAAGGTTTTTATTAAATAAATCAGGATATGAGACAAGAAAGAAACTACATTTTTGCATTATAAAATAACATATGGGTTTGAATATTAATCGACGGGAAGACACATCCAGAATGATTTTAGGACTATTAAAATACTCACTATGATGAAAAGTGAGTTGGCAAGTTATCGAGTGCTATTGTTACGAGAGTTGAGTAATGGTGTTTAAAGTCCCAATCAAGAATATTTCACTTATATCAAGATGTCGCCAGCTATAGGCAAAGGTGCAGACATTTTGCCTGTGCGTTGCGCTGATGGTTTCTTTATCGTGCCATGCCTACTGTGACACGGGACCTCCTTTATTTTAAGTTCCCATCCGAGAGAACCGTAAATTTCATTTCGTAATGCCGAGTGCTTTGCGAAAGCACAATCACTACCCACATTCTAGGGTAAGACCCCTACTACCTACCACTTACGGAGCCAGTACTGTAGCGAAGCTTTACTGTATTTTGTGCAAAGATATGATTTCTCTATGAAAACTTTGTCACAATTTCCCTTGCAAGAACACGGTAAGCCACTTGAATGGCGTTTTCACTTTGATAACATTTTTAATTTTGGTAATATAGAACTCCAAACACACGCTAACAGTACTCGCACATACACGGACTTGTTCTCTGAAAAATCCATGGATTAATAAACTTTATCCCGTCTAGTCGCGAATAGTTAAAAAAAACACTGAAGCAAGGTTAAACAACATTACAACAACAATCTCAAATTATAACTTTGTGTTTATCATGTTTTTAGACCACTACGATAGCTAATTAGTGCTCGCTCCGTGTGTGGAAGGTCGATTTTTGAATCATGTCCCAATTTAAGTTAAATATTCTTTTCTCGGGCGTAAAACCCCATTTCGATCAATAATGTTTTGTTCTATTCTTAGTTGTTTAGGCTGTTATTACATTAATATAATTTTATAAATAAAAAACACACTTTTTTATAGTGATATTGTATATAGATGTGTTTGTATATTTTGCAGTTGGAGATAAGTCATCACAATCCATTTTTCAACGTTATGTTCAAGGGAGAATATACCAACTCGGACTTGTCGTCATGGTTACAAACAACGCCGTATTATGTGAGATACTTTGACTTTCCAGGAGATGTTACGTCAGAAGTAACGTAAGTGTAAATTTACATTGGATCAATAGATTGATTGATCGATTGAATTTGGTTTTTTACATGACAGGCAAGGATGTTTTATTTCATTGATACGTCGCCAGCTTTAGGTAAAATGACAGAATTTTTAACGTTTTTATGTTCTTTAACGTGCCACAACTGCTGTGACAAGGGGAATTGGTTTTTAAGATCTGACCCCATGTCATTTCAAAATGCCGAGTGCTTGGCGTAAGAACAGTCACTACCTATGTTTAAGTCTTGGTCAGACCCGGCCGGGTTCGTACCCACGACCTCCCACATACGAAGCGAGCACTCTACCAACTAGTGGTAAAAATTCACCTTCGAGTAGACTCTTAAGCTAATAGTTAAGACCATAAACGATTCTGTATAGTTTCACAAATAATAGCGATATTGGTGAATATGTTTTAATGAAATAATTTCTGTTAAAATACTGGAAATATATAAAGGCTCCGTCAAACGTTTGTTTGATCTCTTCCGTAATTGCTTGTGTAAGAGCTTCCAGTTCTTTATGTTCATGTCACTATGTCGGTGATTCTTTGCAAAATAAACATTAAATTCTAATTAACTGGAAAAATGTATATCACGGTGTGGAAACGTCCACCGGATATTGCTGAGCAACGAAGCGAGAAAGAAGAGAAACGTATATGGATTAAGGTTAATAAATGCCAATTTTCCTTGGATCAGCTCATTAAGTGGTTTTATAAATGGCTTGCGAATTTACGAGGATGATTTTTACGTTGATTTTTGTTTACATGAGTTGTGCCTTGGCCAAAGTAACAGAATATGAAGGGAAAATGATAGGTCTGCTCACCGCAAATTTTAGGCTCAAAAGTGAAAGTATGCAATTGGTGAATGAAAAAACGCCAACTGATATGTTTTATTGTTGGCGGAACTTGCATTTATACACATATCAACAGATTATGCCCCTGGACCTCTTACAACTCCCGCATAATTGTGTCTTTGTTGATTAAAAATATCGTTGTGTCATATACCATTTTTTGAATTTAATCATAAAATACATTCAAACATTTTTTGAATGTATTTTATGATTAAATTCAAAAAATGGTATATGACAGTTGGTGTACTGCGTATTGGTTTGACGGTGTACGGGTTATTCACAATGTTTGTTTCTCCAGTGTACGGGTGATTGCTATTGTATTAAATTATAAACCACTGATTTCTTTCAGATAATTTCTTTGAAAATATTGAATTAGTAACCACTTTCACTTCGTTACATCCCTACAAGCTGGTGCTTTTTTGAATATATTACTTTAAGGAGGATGTGAAGCAAATATTATGATTTCAAAATTTTTAAGTTCAAGAATCTTAAATGATTGGGGAAACAAGAGCCTTGGCATTTTCGTTCAATTTGTATACAAGACTTGAATGCACGAGAAAGGTATAAACAGCACCCTTTGTTGTAGTGTTTCATAATATTTCGGTCATTCGCAAAGAACAGATTTTATTAACCTCTGAGGATCAATGATCATTGACTTTTTTGTACTAACACACATTTAGGACTTTTTAACGTGATTTGCTCATCACGAGTCGGCATACATCAGCCAAGTTTACCATCTCTGTAAATTATCCTGACACAGGGTGAACCAGTTGATACTCTATAATCTTTATAAAAAAACACAAGGTAAGTAGGCAGTATCTCCAATTTTAAGTCCTAAAGTATAAACAGAAATGGATTACACTCAGTTATTTGTCTATAAAAAAAATTAACCACTGCGGTAGCTCAGTTGGTAGAGTAATCGCTCCGTAAGTGGGAGGTCGTGGGTTCGAACCTCGGCCGGGTCTCACCCAAGACTTGAAAGTGGGTAGTGACTGTTCTTTCGCCAAGCACTCGGCATTACGAAATGAAAGTCACGGTTCTTTCGGATGGGAACTTAAAATAAACGAGGTCCCGTGTCACGGTGGGCTTGGCACGCTAAAGAACCCTGCTGTATAATGCCATAAGCGCAACGCACAGGCAAAATTTCTGCACTTTCGCCTATAGCTGGCGACGTCTCGATATAAGTGAAATA
The DNA here is from genome assembly GCA_021292105.1 of Anadara kagoshimensis. Lineage (NCBI taxonomy): Eukaryota > Metazoa > Mollusca > Bivalvia > Arcoida > Arcidae > Anadara > Anadara kagoshimensis. The sequence continues at coordinate 38,738,430 of CM037872.1, read as the reverse complement.
TTCTTGACTGGGACGTTAAACACCATTACTCACTCACTCACTATAAAAAAATTATTATTGAAAATATTTTATGTTTTTGATAAAATGAATTTATAATCAATCGGCCTAATATGCACTTTAGGTTTCCATAATGTATATTTTGCAAAAATTCAGCTTTACTGAGAAAAAATTGGCAATTTCTGCAATGAGGGAAAATTAAGTCTATTTACTCCGCCTATTTTTACCATGTAAGGCACAATGATATGCCATGACCTTTTTTATTCATTGAACCTGTTTATTATGCAAGGAAGCCTAATCAACCATGTGCTGTGTCCTGTGTATAGGCAAAACCAAATTATGTTCTACTTAATGATCTTCTGCCACAATGCCTTCTGAAGGTATTTGCGATAGAATTCAGATTGACTCACATGGGTGAGTGGCTTTGAATGGAACCCATAGTAAAAGGGTTAGGTTTGTCATAAGAGGTGGAGCCAAAGACTATGATTTTTTTAAGGTTGAAAATTTTTGACAAAAATTTATACTGTACAGGTGCAAAGTCCAAAGCGATAAAAAACTCAAACCATCATGGTATATTAGGCTGGGTCTTGTTATATACATAGCCAAATTTCTGTTTCACATCTTTAACTGTTTTTTGGGGAAAATCCGTTTAACTGAGTGTAATCCATTTATGATTATATTTTAGTCTAATGTATTACCCGACCAGTGATAACCCTATAACCTATAAGCCATCGTTCTCGTTTGACTACTGTAGTCATTGAGGCAGTCCAGAGGCGTCTTTTGAGATATACTTCATTGGCAAAACTACTTGAAGCGCTTTGATAAAAAACTTGACTAGTTATCTAGCTATTTATCAGAAGGTGTTCTTTATCTTGTATCATATGAAACCAATATTTTATTCAGATAAGGCAGATTTATATACAATTAATCTTAAATAGTTGACAAAAGGTTTGGTAAGTATATGGCTCTTGAGAAAAGTCTATTATAATTGTTTAAAGGAAATTGACATTATTGCAAGCCAAGGCCCTCAAAAAGTTTTATGGTCGTCATCACAGTATTGTTGATGAGTTTGATGTCCCTGTGTCTAGGATTGCCCTGGATATATTTGACGTCCTATAGTGCCATTTTCCTGTCACACAATTTTGATTACACACGTGGCGGGTGTAGCTAGCTATACAAGAGGGGCTTACCCTTCCGGTGTGCCCGGCCTCATTTTCCTGGTGGAAATTCACGTGTCTAACCTGACTTGTCCGTTCCAAAGTTTTTACGTTGCTTCTGGATTGTGATTCGGACATGGATTAGTATGTTTGTTTTTGATTACCCTTTAAATAGCCCGTACATAATGGAACTCAATACCCCGTACATTTGAATTATAAACAACTCCAATATGCAGTACACCAACGATATTTTCAATCAACAAATACACAAGTATGCGGGATTTGTAACAGGTTCAGGGACAATGCTCTGTTGATATGTTTATAAATATAAATTCCACCAACAATAAAACATATCGGTTGGCGTTTTTTATTTACCAATTGCATACTTTTGCTTTTGAGCCTAAAATTTGCGGTGAGCAGACCTATCATTTTCCCTTCATATTCTGTTACTTTGGCCAAGGCACAACTCATGTAAACAAAATTCGACGTAAAAATCATCCTCGTAAATGCGCAAGCCATTTATAAAACCACTTAATAAGCTGATCCAAGGAAAATTGGCATTTATTTACCTTAATCCATATACGTTTCTCTTCTTTCTCGCTTCGCTGCTCAGCAATATCCGGTGGACACTTCCACACCGTGTATATGGCATACGGGCAACATTATTTTTAGTGTATCATGATATTTAATGAAGTAGGTGATTTTTGTTCGTACTAGGTCCAGGGGAGCTATATTTTACTATATTTTATTCCAAAATTATTTGGGGAGTGTCTCAGTAGTAGAGTGTTCGCTTCGAGAGCGGAAGAACGTTGGTTCGAACTCCGGGTGGTGCATCAAACCTGAATTATTTCGAAATACTGTTTCTTCGCTTGACACTCGATCTAACAGGACAGAGTATCAACTGGTTCATCCAGTTTAACACTGGGCTAACGAAAAAGTGTCGAAGCTCGACGATCGAATTGAAGTGATATAGATAACTAGTGTATGAAAACCTGCCGAAAAATGCTGAGATATAGCTAACGAAGGGCTGAGATAAGATACACTAATTCGTTACCTCAGTGTTATACTTTTGACATGCCTGAACTATTTCTACATTAGTATGTTTACCTTCGGGACCAGTGCTACTACAGTATTGTCTTGGGGAGTATAGTGCCTGAGCCGAAGGCGCTATTCTCCCCAAGACAATACTATAGTAGCACTGGTCCCGAAGGAAAACATAATAATGTATTTAGTACATCATATGACACTTTAATGCATAGTGTATTCTAACCATTGATCAATGACCTTTAAATTTACAGACAGACATTTAAAATAAAGCAAATCCAATTGTGTAGTGTGACAATCTGGTCAGAAATGAATTTGTCTGGGTCTTCGTCGCCGAATCTTGACGCCATGTTTGTTTACAAATTGCGTTTTCGTTCCCAAGGTGGCGCGTGTAAAAAGTATAGTACCCGTCTGGAAAAACAATAGTACCTTGCTGTCAACGGTACTATACTCGTTGCTAAGGACAGACAGAAACTATACAAAATAGAGTACCTGTACATATCCAATCAATTTTCTACAATTTATCATGTGATGTACTAAATATATAATATATACACATGTATAATAGTAATCAATTTCTATTTATAGGCCGAATGCAGATGTTATTCATAAAGTCTACAGAACCGGATTTCCACAGAAAGTTTTCGCGGCTACTTATTATCCAAATAATTCCTTAATTTTTCCTATCTACTATGGTTCATACCAAACACCAATTACAGGTAGTATACCAGGTAAGTCTATCGACGTAGAAACGTATCCAGAATACCGTTACATCACTTATCCGCTGTGTCCAATTTTCGTGGTTTTTAGAAGAAATATCATTTAGTGAGGTTGTTAATTTGCGGTTTCCTTTGAAATATCATTTAGCGAGGTTGTAAATTCGTGGTTTCCTTTGAAATATCATTTAGCGAGGTTGTAAATTCGTGGTTTCCTTTGAAATATCATTTAGTGAGGTTGTTAATTCGTGGTTTCCTTTGAAATATCATTTGGTGAGGTTGTTAATTCGTGGTTTCCTTTGAAATATCATTTAGTGAGGTTGTTAATTCGTGGTTTCCTTTGAAATATCATTAAGTGAGGTTGTTAATTCGTGGTTTCCTTTTAAGGTAAGCTTGTAATATATACTATTTCGTTGACATGGAAACAACGAAAATTGGGACACCACAAAAAGTTATTTCACAGTATTTGTAATTTCCGATATGACGGTCAATGTTTTTAAGATTTCTGAAAGAAATTTTATTCAATCTGGATATTTCACTAAAATTTAGAGAAATGACCCAAAACATTTTTTTACGTTTCTGCATTTCTAAATTTAGCGGTAGACAGCTTTTTTGCAGTCTTTTATTTAATACTTGCTTACGCATTACGCAATATAAGTAAACAGGTAAACAACCAAATCAAGATTTCGTAGATCACAACTCTCCTCGTCATCGTCGCTCAGGTACCAACCTACTAGGGGTAGAACAATTTGAAAGTTTGTCAGTTCTCTGCCTAAAGTAAGGTATTCAGTTTTGTCAACCTTTCGGGACTGATCCCGCCTCGATAAAAGTGAAAAAATATTGACACCAATGACACAATGAAAGTTAATGATAAAACTGATAAAACAGATAAAAGACGGCAAAGGAAAAAAAAGGAGAAACACACATTTCTTAAAGATTTATATAATATTTTTCAGAAGACGGATTCAAATTCTACCTGAATTATAAAATTGAAATCTGGGCTTTATACGATGATAGTAAGTACTATTTTAATTAATTAATTATCTATGTGTAGACCTGTCAAAAATTTAACAATGGGTTTCGTTGCTGTCGCTGTACCACACGATACCTTCTAACGTTTATGCGAAACACTTGTTTCCAATGGATATGTAATCGCATAAAATGATTTTTGCCCGCGAAAACGACGTCAATCCGGGAATCTGTGACGTTGACATTTTCCAAAACGTTCCGCACAAACGTTAAGAAGTATTGATCACGTGTTACAGCGGCGAACCCCATTAGCTAACGAACGTGGGTCGCAATTCGGATGCCGATTGGCGGATAAAAGTGTATAGCTAGTGGACAAAACAGTGCCCAATGATGGATATCAGTTTTACCATCATATATAGCTAACAAGAGGCTGAGATAGGCCGTCGATAGGACACTTATAAAATGACCGTCGATTGAACACTTATATAGTTATTTTAACTGTTTAACTTTCGTCAGGCTGTTAATGTTTTATTGATTTAACCTGTGCCATAAACGATAATAACAGGTCTAGAAGATGTGTTCGTTATTCTAAAGACTATCACATTTGTGGACAATTCTGGCTACCCGGCAAGACTAAGAAATTTGCTTGCTATTAAAATTTGTTAGAGTGAGTGAGTGAGTGGATTATTGTTTAAAGCCGCATCAGCAATATTGCAGGTATTCGCGGCTAGAAAAAGTAAAAGATACAATAGTATCAATAAGACAAACTATTAAAATGTAAAACTAAAAATAACAATAAATAAGCTTGTAATAAAAATATTGCTAAACTGGTAAAACCAGTTATATCATAGACAATGTATAAATTAAAACACTGGTGTTATATATGATAAAACAGTTATATTTTATTATACAAGTTAATTTCCCGAAGGAAGTTTAAAATTTGTCCACTGACATTACTAAAAAGATCTTGCATTGATATTGCTGAATAAAAAGTATCCCTTGTAGGTGCAGAGTCAACACAATCCAGCAAAATTTGCTGGATAGATTGTTGACCATAACAAGGGATACACTGGGGAAAGATTTGTTAGAAGACACACGGATGAAACATTGCTCCTAAGCTTTTTACATTACATATGCACAGTTACATCGTTCTTTTCGATCGTTGGTTGCTGTGTCCGAGTGGATAAGGCGTTATGCATGTCACCACTGTGTATTAAACAAGTTGGTTTTATTAGGGATCTACTGCTTGCACTTGTTCGCAACCAATCCAAGGGATATAACCAACAGTGTTACAACATTCACTATTATAAGTTAGTTCAGTAATAGCTTGGTTGATTAAATGCGGTTCTACGTCCCAATCTAGAATACTTATATCGAGACGTCGCCAGCTGTTGATGGAGTGGCAACATTTTCAGTGCAATCAGGCCAATGTATATGAGCGTGAAATGCTTACCAGGACACTGGATATAGGGTTTAAATTCTTTTCCGTAGGACGCTGCTACTCTCATTCTTAATGTCCATTGCTCGACAAAAGAAAAACTCTACCTATGTCTAGAAACTGAAGCACCATATAAATTTGTGTACTTACATATTCGTGTGATTGATTCAAAACGGCTTAGTAGTGAATAGTTGACTAAGTTGCTGATGGAACGTAAATTAACATTCAACAACAACCAATTAACCAGCCCACCATCAACCACTATATCATAGCCTATTCATTTTATACGTATGAATTATGGTTTTGACTTGATTCATGTAGCTCACAGGGTGATTACAAATAAATTATTGATACAAGGAAGGGTATTGCAAACCTATGCTTATCAAGGCCTTCAAAAAGATTTATGTCCGTTTTCACACTATTGATGTCTCTGTATCCGGAATTGCCATGGATATATTTAGCTTTCCATAGTTACATGTTACTTTCATTTCGAATTTCGAATACAGACGTAGCAGGTGTAGCTAACTAAACAGGAGATGCTTATCCTTCCGGAACACCTGGTCTCACTTCCACGGTAGTTGTTAAAGTGCTTCACCTAATTTGCAAGTTTCAAAGTTTTTACTTTGCTTTGGGATTGTGGTTTATTGGTACGTGTGTTTTTATATTAAATTATTTTGATATTTTACAGAAGAATGCGATTTAACTGACCCCAACCCTCCGACTTCGATACTGGACGCATTAACCTCCATACAACTAAATAACCAGGAAACGACGCCAAGTTTCACCACAGACCAAGAACATCAAACAACCAATAGCATTACAGAACCCTCAACCAATTCGCAACAACAAACCACAACACTATTTACTGGAACATCCAATGAAATGACGTCACCTTCAACCACGGAACAACAACTTTATACAACCACGCCCTTTACTGGAACATCCAATGAAATCACAGAATCTTCAACCACGCCATCTACTGGAACATCCAATGAAATGACGTCACCTTCAACCACGGAACAACAACTTTATACAACCACGCCCTTTACTGGAACATCCAATGAAATCACAGAATCTTCAACCACGCCATTTACTGGAACATCCAATGAAATGACGTCACCTTCAACCACGGAACAACAACTTTATACAACCACGCCCTTTACTGGAACATCCAATGAAATCACAGAATCTTCAACCACGCCATTTACTGGAACATCCAATGAAATGACGTCACCTTCAACCACGGAACAACAACTTTATACAACCACGCCCTTTACTGGAACATCCAATGAAATCACAGAATCTTCAACCACGCCATTTACTGGAACATCCAATGAAATGACGTCACCTTCAACCACGGAACAGCTATATTCAACAGCGCCATCTACTGGAACATCCAATGAAATGACGTCACCTTCAACCACGGAACAGCTATATATAACAGCGCCATCTACTGGAACATCCAATGACATTACGGAATTTTCAATCACTGAACAACAGCTATCTACAACAACTTCCCTTTCTGGACTAACCACGCCCACAACAGAATCTGGGACGACTTTGTCATTACAAGGTAGGGTACACGTAAAGCTTTCCATACGGGTCCTAAATTTCTATTTCAATTCTGTTTTCGCGCGAAAATGAGCAGACGGCAGAGCGTACAAATGTAAGGTTGTAGGAAGTTTACAAGGCTCTCAGTACTTAGGGAAAAATTCCACTAGGGCAGACCCAATTATGAAAACAAAAGTTTGCAAGCTGCTTGCCGCATGTAGGTTGTTGTCTTTATGGGGTGGTTTAAACTGGTTCCACCCATTACCCTCTAATTTATCCCCCTTAACGAAAGATTTCGCTTGTGAGTAGAAAATGTTTACCTATGCGGGGTACGAATCAGCTTCAATGACAGTTCTAGTTTAAATAATTTATGGTTATCTTTCAATTTCGTTTATTTTGTTGTGTCGTATTGCCATGGCAATTGCCAAGTACATGTCAAATAGCTTCAATTTTATATCATACAGCCTATGAATATGACTTATTACTTGTCTTAAACCTCGGCAAAGTATTTTAAGGATTACAGCTCAAAACAACGTTGCCCTGGTCAAGCAACATGAAAAAGAGACATATATTTTATCTCTACAGCGGTAGAACGGACTGCGCCGGTTGATCAAAAGCGCCGTTAGCTTAATCTAATGTGTTAGTTAAAATTCAAAATGTTTTTAAAATAACAAATATTCCGAATCGATATTTGATATAAAACTAGTTTTCTCACGTAAACTGCTTCTATTTGACAAGAACAATTGTTTGTTTTAACTATTAAACAAAAATTTCAGAAAAAATGCAAACAACACGAAATTCAAATTTTTACTAACCAACTGGTTAAGGTAACTGACAACCGTACCCTGATTGATTTGCGATGTTAACTTTGTAAGTCACTTTACACTTTACAATTGCACATATGGGAAGTACTACGGATTGGATATATACTCCACACTCATCGCAATCCTATGAACTTGTTTTGTCATATACTATTGTCTGTCTAAATTTGCTGCTAGATAAATGTTGAAATTCTTCAAAAACTTAGTTATACCACATCCTAAGTATTTCTTTAACTAAAATTGGTAAAATACATTTTGGCCCTTTGAGTACCATTTCAACATCTTGAAAACAATTTGGGTTTCATAATTTTGGTCAAAGCACTACTGATAAGGAATTGTATTCCAAAACGGCCGTCGAGTGCTGTAAAATTTAAACTGGTATAATATTTTATCAAAAAAAAAATCTAAAAATCCATGTCCGAATCAAAATCCAGAAGCAAAGTAAAAAATTTGGAACTGACGAGTCAAGTTAAACACCTGAACTTCCACCAGGGAAGTGAGGCCGGGTGCTCCGGAAGGAAGGGTAAGCACCTCCTGTTTGTTTGTACAATCATATAGGTTTGTATATGAAATACACCATTTTCTCTTCGTGGGTCGTTCTGTTCGGCTGAATGTTTCTGAATGATATAATTTTTGGATATGTTGTATGAAAAATGTCAGTTAGAAATTGACAAAAATATTGATTCTTTCCTATTTGGCTTGAAAGACGAACCTTAAGTATATTTAACGTAATTTTTTATTCTTCAAATGTATATCTACTCGTAGATACAGAAATACTATTCCTACCATTTCTGGCGCAATAGAATCTATTAACTATCATAGAAATTTGGAAATGTATTCCCTTTATTTACTTCCCACGACAAAACAGGAATAACAAAACAAAAACAAATGGGAAAGTGTTCAACTAATATTTCATTGAACTAATATTTTGCATATATGTTATTTTTGATTGTTTTATATTTGCTATGTATATTTAATGCATAAAGAATGAATGAACTGAAAGAAAAAATATGAAAGACAAAAACATTTAGTCATCAAGAGTCTTAATGGAATTTCTTTACAAAACAGTTTTTTTCAACGAAATTGTTTTAATGTTAACTTACCAAGACACACATCGGGATATTTGGTCAGAAAACAGAATTCCATTTCACTCCTTCATACGAAATAACAAAGTTTTAACTCACCAAATATCACTTGTTTACATAACTATTAACTTTTGTTTAAATATGTTTACTGTAGCGAGTGTAGATAATGGATGTCAGAGCAATCCCACTGAACAAGGTAAGACAATAGAATAATAGAAACAATAAGCTCTCTCAACAAAAGAAATTAATATTTCAAATGAATTGATTTTTGGTCGTGTACAGTAGTTGGCGCAAATACAATTTGAGTAAATACACGAGAACTTGAATAAGATTTTTTTTGACAGCAGATTTAAATTCGCGTTACTGTATCATCGCTAAAACTAGTACACTGCTAAAATTAATATATTTACCGTACCATCATCTGGCTATTTATATACGGGTTGTCTCGTGTAGGGAGTTTTATAGTTGGTAGGTATCTGGTCTTGTTGCGGAATTCATAGTACTGTCATATACATTTTTTTAAAATTTATTAATAAAATACATTAAAAAATGGTAGTACCGTTGTGTCGTATTCAAAGTTATTTTAACAACTTCATTTCTAAACCTTTTTTATCAGAAATATGCCAATCTGTTTTCGTCGTAGTGTTTATTTACAGCGAAACAAAAATGTTGTATTTGTTTCCAATATTAACTTTTACGATGAGTGACTGGTTTAACGCACTTTCTTGCGGATCCCATCGCCTCTCGCCGCCTATTCTTAAAACAAACAATAAAAGCCAACTTCTAAATGGCTCAATGGTAGGGCGCTAATACGAGGTATACCATATGGTTCGCTCAGATGTCCCCCTGTGAGAGACATCACACTGTCTCTCACAGATTAGGTTCAAATCCTGTTAGTTCGCTTGCCGACTGTCTGTGGTTTATTCCGGGTACTATGGTTTCCTCCACCATTCCACCATCTCAGAACTGACCACCTTGATATAAGTGAAAGAATCTTGACTGAGGCGTTAAACACTATTACTTCGTTCCACACAATGACGAAACTAACCTCCTTCAAGATCGATAAACTTGATCTCGTCGCGAATAGCTGAAAATATGTTTATGCGACGTTAAACATTACTCGGTGTCCAAGTGGTTATTATCGCTGGGTTAGGATTCACACATTTCAAAGGCTATGCTCGAATTGACTCGGGACAGACCCTAGTGTGAGAAAGTATGCCGAAGGTCAGTTGTTTTCTTCCGGTCACTCTGGTTTTCTCCACCACCCACGAACTGACATTCCCCATGCGTATCAGTAAAAGAATAATGACTTGGGTGTAAAATAACATTTTTCGCCTATTACAATGAATACCTTATTACAAAGTCATCTTAACTGTATGACTTTGAACTTTAGATAAATCAAACATTTTAGAACATTCTAAGCTATCTAACCTGTAACACGTTGATCAGTTTTTTTATATACAAAACATTTTATTTACAGTTTCGGGTATGTTTTTCCAACAAACTGACTCCGGTCACCCGACAGTCGCATTGTCAGTTAACTTGTGGACATTAGAGTTTTACAGTTTAGTGATGTGCGCCAGGGCATGCAGTCTCACCATGGACCAGTGTAAATCGTTCTACTACATAAAGGATACTAACACGTGTACCGGTCTAAGTCACATAGAAAATGGTTTAGACAGACCGACGAACGGACAACATTATTTATTAAAGCAATGTACATGATGAAAGTGACGATTAAAATCATTCCGTTGCCTTTGTCGAGAAATAGTTTTTCTTCTTACTATCAGACATGTGTTTCCGTCCATTGCCATTTCTTCTGTGTGCAGTATAATTCTTGACCTAACATCGTGTTTGCATGCGCTCCAGGAAATGTGTGATAGGGAAAACCCTTTTCGTTTACTCACAGGGAATAGTCTGAATTCATACAAAAAGTAGTTTAAACCACTACATGAAGTGACGATCGCTATGACAATGTTGACACGCTACAGAAAGTAGTCTAAATCACGGAAGGAAGTAGCGGTTACTATGACAATGTTAACATACTCTTTAGGAAGTTTGTGATATGAAAGAACCTTTTCGTTTTCTCGCAGGGAGTAGTCTAATTGGAAGTAGTTTAAACCACTACAGGAACTGACAGTCACTATAACAAGTTTGTGATAGAGAAGAACCGTTTTGTTTTACTCGCAGGGAGTAGTCTGCAGGATACAAGATAGTAAAACAGAATGTAGTTTAAATCACAAGAGGAAGTGGCGGTTACTATAACAATGTTGACATATTCTCCAGAAACTTTTAGATAAGGAAGCCCATTTTTGTTTTACTCGCAGTGAGTAGTCTGCAGGGTACAGGATAGTCATACAGTATGTAGTTTAAATCACAAGAGGGAGTAGCGGTTACTATGGCAATGTTGATATACTCCCCAGAAAGTAACCTTTTGTTTTCTCGCAGGGAATAGTCTGAAGTGCTACAAGAAGTGATTGTCACTATGACAAAATTGGGTCTTTTATCATGACCTTTGCAAAGAATGAGCATTACCTTACACTTTTCTATATTTAACATACCTTTGAATCATTGATTTAACAAAACAAATGGTTCATTTAGAAACAGATGTTTACGTGAAATTCACCTTACATAGGCGTTGCTCCATTACCCGGTGAAATTATCAAGATTTACATAGTGTGATCTCTTTTTTATAGTATTTTCTTAACGTGAACGGTAATATGTATACATTTTTCATCATTTCCAGTGTTTGTTTTCATTAAGGGTCATCTAAGTAGGAAAATTCAAGTGAAAACCATTTATACATTTTTCATCATTTCCAGTGTTTGTTTTCTTACATGGCTATACTTATGCGAGATGGTTTTTTCTGAACACTCGTGTCGTTGTGGATATTTTTGTCAACACTATTGGTCAGAAAAAAAATTATACCTACTCAAAACGATGTAAAATTCTTTCATTGAAGCATATTTTCAATATACAGGTCCCTCCAGAAAGTTTTGCGCCCCCCTTATATAACCTTTGTAAAACAGCAGTTTTGGCGACTTTAGTACTTGATGTTTTGTTAACTTATATCTGTCGAAGGACTAATTTTATATACTTCAGAGATTGTTTTCCAAATGGCATAACTGATAAAAAGGTTCAATTTTAGTTTTCGTGAATTGCAAGCGATAAAACAAATAAAGATTTGGGGAAAAATGTAATTTCTTCAAATATGCACTAAATGAATAGAATAGAATGAAGAGCTATAATACTTAATTTCATGTGATTAACAAGAACTTTCGAAGGTAAACATGCACTTTTATCAGTTACAATCTATTTTGTATTGAAAATACTAACATATTTAGAAATTGGATAAAATTCGATTTTTTGGTAAGTTAACGATTATTCTTCTTTGAATTCGTAAAACTTCCATTTCCTACTGCAAAAAATTTTTAATAGTATCATTTGACGTAGAAAAAATATCTATGTTTTGGAACATTTGCGTTGTTCTAAATGTCTGAAATAAATTTTTGCCAAAGGGCATCAGTTTTTGTTTCTGAAATGTATAAAGAGAGACAACCGTACATCATGCAATTTTATTGGATAAAATTGACATCGGTTAGATCTAGTGGCATGTCACATTCAAGTTACTATTACAAAATCATTTATAAAACATGTAAAAAAATTGTTATAGCAAACAAACTAGTGCCTAGCTATAAACCACTGTTATGGGGTGCTCAAATTTTTCGGGCGAAACTATATAGAGCAGAATGGGGTTAGGGGTGGTAGAATGACGTTTTCATTTATGTTCCTTTTATGTTGAAGTCTGTTTAATTAAATAAATACACACTAGTAAATCATTACTACCAAACTTGTTTTAATTTTACAGAAGTAGACGGCGGTTTCCGAATAAATTCCTCATCTGTAGTGCTTGGACAAAAATTTTGGAAATCAAACTATTTTTCTGACGTTGAAATGAAAAAAATTGAAGGTTCAAAATTTATTTTACCAACTCCACCAAAAGCAATAGTTTGAACGATTTTGTCAACATTATTGGTCAGAAAAACGATATCGTACTCAAAACGATGTAAGCATAGCTTAGTTTTTTGTTAATTTTAATATTTACGTTGCAGATCATGTTTATGAACAATGGTTCTTTATCGTGCCAAGCCTACCAAGACACGGAACCTCGTTATTTTAAGTTGCCATCCGAAAGAACCGCGATTTTCATTTCGTAATAACGAGTGCTTGGCGAAAGAACAGTCACTACCCACTTTTAAGTCTCGGGTCAGACCCGGCCGGAGTTCGAACCCACGACCTCCCACTTACGGAGCGAGCACTCTACCAACTGAGCTACCGCAGTGGTTCGGTCTATCAGCAGAGATACCGGTCCAATGATTGTAACATAATCGAGTCTTACTGTAAAATACCTTTGCCATCTCTCGTTTGATAAGTGACCGTAGAGATTCGGTTTTTGTCATTTTTCTGCCCAATATCCTCAAATAAGGGGTTTTCATGATAAATTTTACTCTAGATAGTAAAACATAGTGTAAAGTCTTTTGGAATCGACTGTGATCGCTTTACAGGATTCATGGAGTTCTGTCCCTTGAGATTTGTTTATAAATATCGAAGTCGTGGGGCACCATACAATTTCAAAAATGACGCCACTGAAACTTTCCTCATGAATATTAATGAAGACGTTACGTGATGAATAAATTGAGCAGTTTTCTGCCATATGGTACCATTTCTTACTGATTTTTAAGAAATAAAAAGTACTAAGGGATAAAAAGCTCATCGTACCAAAATATTTCGTTGTTACACAAACATAATGAATTTGTAACAGTGATGACATCAAAATATAATAATAATAAATGTCCGTATGTAATTAATTAAGAAATGAAAGAACTTGTTCAAACAAAAGTGTTATGGTGTGTATTGCTGTATATACACATAATTATTATCTATATTATTATTGTAATATATCAAAAACAAACATACTAATCCATGTCCGAATCACATATGGTTTTAATTGTAACTGATGTTTTTTCATAAATACAAAGGTACCACAGGTTGGAGGCCTTAAACAATAAAAATTAATATTCACCAAATATCTACGGAGTCATTTTCAAAATCTTTAACTTCAAAATGATGTCTACAATTGAAAGCAATGTTCAGAATTGCCTTAAACCAAAAGTTTAATATTTTGTTTTCTAAAATTACGAAACAATTATTTTATTTTACTGTTTTAGCCTTTATGTTGTTTGTTTTCACCCTTTTCTTTTGTGTCAATAAGGATGATTCTCAAAACGCCGAGCTTTCCGCCTATAGGATTCAAAATTTAAAAGTATATTATATGCATATTAATAGTGAAAAAAACCTAAACCTACTATCATTTTGTAAAAGTTTATATGGTAAAAATCTCAGTAAAATATTGCATTATATGTTTAACACATGTAATTCATTAGGTTTGTCTCCGTATAACTCTATACAAACATGGAACAAGTCAGTAGAAATTAACACGTTTTTTAATAAATACACATAGAGCGCATGCATCCCCATTAAAGATATTTTGAATACAAAAACTATCTTATTTTATTGTTAGATATGCAAAGTATGGTTAATGGAGAGATATGCGCTGATAGTGAATTTTGTAAAAATCAATGTTTAGAGAGTTACCCCAATATAACTTCTTACTATACCTACTATACTCGTACTTGATATTAATAAACTCTCATTGTCATCAATTGCCTGCGTGGTGTAGTGGATATATGTAGGGACTATTATGTCTTTTGTTGTGGGTTCTAATACCCAATTTACCATTTTATTGTTTATTTTAATTCATTTTAATAAAATGTACATTTTACGGCTTTATTTCTTTTTTATCTTACTTTGTGTTAGAATTTAAATGCAATATTATTTCTTTCTGCCACAAATAACATCATAGAAATAAAGACATGCACACACATATAATATATACAGCGACATTACAGTCCAGTTTAAGGCCACTTGTAATTTCCCGTGTGTTTCGTGTACAATGAACACGTGCTAGTAAAAAGATGTCAAAACATTAAACTGTTTAAGATAGTTTTCATATATAACAAATGTCACTAGATGGACAAGACTGAAGATCATGAGCCAGAGTCTCCTCGAATAGACTTGAAACCTGAATGTTAAGACCAACCTTTTTGAGTGGCAGCAAATCAAAATGAATTTGCTTTATTTTCAAAGAAAAGGTTTCCCCCATAAAACTTGTACTAATTTAGGCAAGAATTGACATTTTCGTCAAATAAGTCATCCTTGTATCATCCGGTATTCGCATACACAACTGATACATGCTGTAATCATTTATCTGGACAAAATATAAAGCCTTCAGTAGTTGTTGATGCGTTCACCAAGTCTACATACATCAGAAATCACCGATTTATTAACAATCTCCAAAAAAGAATTCTTGATAGTAACAGTAGAAAAATGATTTTGATGATTCAAATGGCCTTTCTGTCGATAACTTTAATTGATTGACTGGACTGGACTCCGCAACTTGATAATCTTGCAACAAAGGTTATATAATTAAAGTCCATAGCAATAAGATCTTAAAGCTTTGCGTTAAGACTGCTCTTGACAAAGTTTCGAAATGGTCTTTCCCATGAATTCTTATTAACACTATGTGGTCTGAAAAATGCTTCACAGGTGTCAAGAATTGTCTCTGCAGCACGGGTAATTCTAACAAGACTTCCTTGAATGTCTTTTATCACAGATTTTATATAAATACAAGTATGTCGACCTAAACTGAAGCATCATACTGACACATATAAGCATTACGGCGCAAAACAAATCAAGTCATTGTGACACGTGGGTTTTTGTGTTTATGCATGCGGCAGAGTAATAGCAATCAACCAGTAAAGTCGGTGTCCACACACGTCATTATAAAAAAAGGAAAAATGTTATTCATTTGCAACGAAAATATTTACACAGACTTTTTTTACATTTGGCCTGGCATAGTTGCGCCTATAGAGGCTCAAATAGGGTGTAACCTAGTTTCTTGCGTATATATTCCTATAGGCGGATAGCTCGGCGTTTTGAGAATCATTCTTTGTAATATAATAACTGTATTTCCAGAAATACTATATACTCTAATATTTATTTAATTATAACGAAACATTTTTCTTTTAAATTATGAAAAATAGTATTTAAAATTTCTGTATCCAACAGGTATTTTGGCTTTTTTTAAGCTCAGTGATTTTATATTTACCCTTCATATAGAAACTTTAGTGAATTTGCGAACTTAAGCATGTTTATATGACCTTATGTTGCCTCACACAATATATAAATATTACATTTCTGACAGGGTGACAGTACATATTGTATTGTATACCGTTGTGACAAATTTGCTAATTTCGAAATATCTGACATCATGTTTGCAAGCAAATTCTTACCAACAGGGGAATTACAGTACCAAATGCTATCAGTTAAACTAAAGGCATCTTTTGGTCTCTGCCAAAAATAATTACAGCGTGGGTTTAATTTTGAAATGTATCTCTTGAATGAGGCCACGGGGCACATAATACTCCCTTCCAAAGCATACATTCTGGCCTCCCCTATGGTGTCATCTGGGATGCTCTCACCCCTGTGATTTTTGTCGGATTCATCAACGACCTGATGCACATACTCTACACCATTAGAATCCCTAGAGACTTCAAATGTCAATTTTGTCATTCCCCTCAAATTTTCTCTTCCCCTTCTACAAAGATAAAAAACAATGTCAAACCATACTTTCTTTTGTAAACCATATGGTGTGTCAATATTTAACGCAATGTTATCTGGTGAATATAGTTTCTTTAAATCATTGGGTGCTATCGGTTGGAAATGATTCACTGAGCCAAACCCTTTCCTCTTCAAATCACCAACAACCGCTTTGAAAACCTTCTTGCTACTCTGAAAAGTTAAGTCTTTAGTAATATCTATACTACATTTTTCACGGAGATATTTTGAAATCCCATAACGTATGCTGTTTACAGTAGCCGTGTGTTTACGAATTGATGCAAAAAACATTCCTAGCTTTTCGTCCAACTTATTGGTCGGAAATGACTCAAATTTACTATCATTTGGGCCAAGAAATTTGCGAAATGTATCTACGGCCCGCTTAATGGTCCATTTGGTTGATTCGGAGTCTTTAGACTCTAATAAATTGTGAATATAATCGTTGTCAACTTCGGCAAACATCTTCCAATTTGTTGTTGTTGTTGTTGCAGACGAATGTAAACAATATCAATAACAATAAGACGCTTGCATAGTTACAATTAAAACATGGTTCATTCAAAGCGCTGACGTGATCCAGTGAAGGGAGGCGACTCGAACAAAAATACTGTCACATAGTCACGCGCGTTGCTATGTGACATTATAAATTTTATGTGACAGTACAAATTGTAACATAGCTCTTATCCAATGAAATTGCTAGAATTTTACATAAGGTGTAATAATTGTCTATGTCACACGATTTCAATAGGGTATTGTCCTTTGTATGGAAATTTGAAACATGCAGCAGTGCAATGGGCAAAGCAAAGAGTAATCCAAATATTTTGTCAGATGATACCAAAAATTGTTTTGAAAGTTTTGAAAGTTTTCCCAATTGGGAAAAATTGAAAATAAATCTTTTTATCAACTTGGTAAAAGTTTTGAAAGGTCAACCAAAGCCACTTGTGCATGCAAATCTACTTTATATAACATATCCAAAAGTAATGTAGAGGGGACAGATTCAAAAGAAACAAGAGGACGTAAAAAGAAACTTGACAGTTATGACAAAAGTGCTGCACGACAGACTGTGTATCGCATTCACGGTGGCAATAAAATCCCAACTCTTAGTAATATTTAATAGAAAATAAAAGAAAAGAAGCAAGCAAAAGTTTTATTGCTGTTACTATAAGTGAAGTTGGTTTCAGGTATAGACAGAAAGATCAGACATGGCGTATTTTTGAAATTTTTTGGCTGATCGTTGATTCTATTTGAGCAAAATTAAAGAATGTCATAGTTTGAGGTTTGATCTAATATGTTTAGACGAGACCTGGGTTAATCAAAACCATATATACATCTCAGTATACTTGGATTTTGGATAAACTACAGTGGCAAATCCTGTTGCTCCTTGTAGTAAGGGTCAGAGATATGTTATTCTTCATGCTGGCAGAAAAAGTACTGGATTGATTGCATGGTGCGACTTTTGTGTTCCACGCAAAATCGGGCGATAGCGATTATTACAAGGAAAAGAATGGCGATACCTATTTACACTGGGTTGAGCATCAGGTGCTGCCAACCTTGATTAACCCAAGTGTTATAATACATGATAATAAACCATATCAATGATATCATAATATCAGAACTGTTAATTCTATAACGCAAACATAAAATTCTAGAAAAAAAATCAAATAGTAAAATGGTCTCTTGACAGCAAAATAATTTTTTCTTTGAAATAAAAGAAAAAAACCAAAGCCTATTTATAAAACTTATTTTCTGTCAAACAAGCATGGTAACTGCTCCGGTTGCCTGTTAGGCACTGCCAACTTAATCCAACAGAATTAGTGTGCAAAAAAAACGTTAATGAAAGGAAAAATAAAACCTGTGAACTTTCTGATATTAAAAATCTTATATACCACTTATATACGCCTAGTATTTAGGAAAATTGTGAACGAAACGTGCTAAAAATTTCTATTAGTAAAAGGATGGATTGATCTAGTACAGTGGAGAAATTCGTTATATAAATTGACAGAAAATCTGATGATGAATTTTTTTTACAATCAGGTCACGAAATAAAATAAATTATCATGTACGTGATTATATTTGAAACCATTGTAGGTTCGCTTGTAGACGGTAGGCATTTTACTACAGACACACGTGTTTCCTCCGTCATATCAGAACCGTCTCGATAAAGGTGAAGGAATCTTTATCTCTAAAATACTCTTTCGATACACACTCCAGCTAGACTTTATTTATAATAATTAGGAATTAATTGTAATATACAAGCAATATAATGCATTACAAAATCGCACTTATGATACCCACATTTGTGGTTTTAGTTGTTTTTTCCACATCATTTATATCTTGTATCCTGAATGATTACTAAATTCAAAATAGAAAGTATATTTCAGAGCGAAAAAAGTAACGATCGGTGAAGCAATATAGTCTAATGGTTCTTCTTATAGATTGATTGAATGAATTACATTGAAACTTTATTACAAACGCGTGGACTTCAGTTTTTCTATTGTCAACTCTTCTTTTCTATGCAGCAATATACCTACTTCTCCTGCTTATGGTGTATTTGTTTCCCAATTAATACGCGATGGTAGAGCTTGTTGTTCCCACTACGGGGACTTTGTACAATAAAGTAGGCTGCTTGCAAATAAATTGTTGACTCAGGGATATTGCGAGCCTAGGCTTATCAAGGCCCTCAAAACGTTGTACGGCCGTCATCATAGAATTAATGTTGATATGTTTGATGTCTGTGTGTCCAGGATTGCCCTGGATATATTTGACATCCCATAGTTCCTTTCACACACGTGGCGAATGTAGCTAGCTAAACAAGAGGTGCTTACCCTTCCGGAGCACCCGGCCTCACTTCCCTGGTCGAAGCTCACGTGTCTAACCTAACTTGTCAGTTCCAAAGTTTTTACATTACTTCTGGATTGTGATTTTGACATGGATAAGTATGTTTGTTTTTTTATTTTAACATTCCAGTCAAGAGTATTTCACTTATATCGAGACGTCACCAGCTAAATGTGAAGTGGTAAAAGTTTTTACCTTTGCAGTGCGATCAGGACAACGTGCATGGTCGGTTCTTTAACATACCACAGTTGCCGTGACGAAAATTGGTCATAAAGTCTATTGCGATGGACCCCGTTACTTTCATTTCTAGAGTCAAAACATTAATACGCAGTTAATACGTACACAATTCATAATGTCCGTGATATAGGAGCCATTAACAGTTCTTTTACCTATACATTAATGTGCATGTCCATAATAAATACTTAGAGGTCAAAAGAATAGATCAAAATTGTTTAGGTAAGGTATAGCTATAGTATAGGTCAACATAGATAAAGTAATTCATCCGGACAGTCGTATTTATAAGGACAAATTGTAAACACATGTCTGAAATTTTATATATTGATATATCCTAATTCTATATTACCGTGGTAGCACAGGGGACTGAGTGGTATATTTTGAGTCTCGAAGAAATAGTGGTTCAAACCCGTGTGCCTTCCTAATTTTTAAATGTTCTATTTCTCAATGAAATATTCATTATTGCGTTCTAGTTATAGATTGTGATTCGGACATGGATTAGTATGTTTGTTTTTGATTCATGGCTATGACAAAAATTCCAAGGAAAGCAAAGACAAGAAAGAGGTTGATGACTTTGATAAATGTGTCGTTTGTTGGACAATACATTCGATGAATTCCGAAAAAATGCCTTCCAACTTTACAGAATTTTCATACCGAAATAAAAGATAAAATTGACTTCACTTGAAACAGGGGGCAGCTGAGAAAGATCTGAAAAAGTTTGGCTTTCAGTGGAAGAAATTCAGCTCAAATAGAAAGGTTTTGAGAGAAAAACCTGATGTGCCGGTGAGGCGAATAATTTTTTTTTCGGAAAGTGGAACAGCTGAGGAAATCAGGATGACGCATATGGATGAGATTTACGCGAATTCCTTGCACTTCACTCACCGATGTTAGCAGAAACATAACATATGAATTAATATCCCTTATGCAGGTTGTGGAAAAGAATTTATTCCAAATGCGTAACTTGCATTTAACTGGTGACTATCATGATGAAATGAACGGTGCAAATTATATAAAATGGTAATAAAAGGTGCAAGTTATATAAAATCGACTGAAAACAGTTTTAGTCTGCATCTTTACAACATTTGAGTTATTTAATTATAGACAACGCCCCATACCACAACGTGCAACTTGCCAAATACCAACCAGATCCACAAATATGCAAGACTGGTAAAGACGTCATTACATTAGTTGCCCAGGGACAATGGCGCGAGCACAGGTTCTTCAACTATTTAAACAGGCATAGACATAACCATCATACAGAACTTATAACATCTAAAGAGCACATTCTACATTTAGGCTTCCTCCATATCATGCAGACTGAAATTCAATTGAATTAGTGTGGGTCAAGTTGAATCGCACATCACCGATAGGAATCCCGGATGTTGAATTTCAAATTTACATCTGTTCAAAGGTTGACTAATAATAAACAAAAAGAAACTAGAATTGTCTCTTGATAGCCAAACACCATCGCCCCGAACATCTACAAGGATTTTAATGTTAACCCGTGATCTTGACCTTTCCGATATGACCGGACAGGAAGTAATTTCTTAACATGGGTTTAAGAAAACTAGGTTTTTTCATGGCAACAGGAAAATCCTAATGGGAAGGTAAGTAAGTCAAACAATGGATAGATTACTTTCTTGACATTCCAAAATATTGCAAAGAAGGGAGAACAACCATATACAGTTTTGCACCCCCCCCCATTATATAACCTTTGTAAAACAGCAGTTTTGACGGTTTTAGTTTTTTATGTTTTGTTAACTTATATTTCTCAAAAGGCTATTTTTATATACTACCTAGAATGTTTTTTTAATTGCATAACTAATAAAAAGATCACTTTTTGTTTTAGTGAACTGCGAGTGATAAAACAAATGAGTAAAACAAATGTATACAGCATATTGTGAGAATCATTTCACCCTTTTTGTCAATTTTAAACTGCAACAATTGTTAACATTGCTTTTATATAACAAGCTGTGATATTTACTTTTATTATATGGGTCATTATCAAAAAATAGGCAATTTTGTGTCCTGGAGACTAAACAGACCTCTACAGCTTCTGATACATTATAATAATTGTTAAATATTTTTAAAAATAATGAAATTAATTATTTATCAATTTAGAAAAAAAAGCAATCTACCAAACCAAGTTAAAAAGAATTTTTTTAAAATTTATTTAAGCACCAGTAGCCATTTTTTGAATGTCCAAACAACAGAGTACTATTTTCTTGTGACAAATATTTGCAAAATACAGTTGCCCAGCCTTCAAATTATGGTTTAAATAAAATTTAAAATACTTGAATTCATGAAAATATATCTAACTTTTTTCATAGTATACTTAGTTGTAGCAATTTTTAAGCTTTACTATGTTGTCCACATAATCAGCATCATTCCTGTTACCACACAATGAAGCCCCTGTTTAGAGAGTTGCTTCCCTTTCATTGTAACTCTTTTGTGATATTTAGCACAATTAGATAGGTACATCATGTACATGGCAGAGTTGGAGAGAGGGAAGTTTTGAAGAGGAAAAATTTCATCACTGAATTCGGTAAGTTGGATAAAAACTTTTTAGTTTGTCATTCATGTTACCATCATTAGTCACTGTATAAAGAAGTATAAAATCATAATGGTGACTGAATAATTTTGTGAACATAACAATATCAACAATAACCTATGCCATTCAAACTTTGTCCTTGAGTATGACCTAGAAAATTTTTAAAACGCATGTATAATCATCATTACTGTTACCGTCATTACTGTTACTGCTGAAAAGTAACAGGATTGACAGAAAATGTAACAGGAATGATTTATATCTAACTTTATTTGATCTGTTTAACTATTTCATATGCAATATAATCAGTCAATTTTTAAATGTTGGTTTACCACTTCTCAGAATAAATTAAAGCACTGTATTGATTTGGTCAGAGCCATTTTTCTCACATTTAATGAATTTAAAACAATTAGTTACAGGAATGATGAAACCGGTAACAGGAATGACAATAATTGGTATTATTATGACATTTTATTCAAATTACAATGTAACCAATAATTTTCTAGTTTAGTTTATTATATTCAGTTTAAAAACATAATAATTATCTCATTGCAAAATTAAAAGAAAATAACATAAGGCATTTTAAATAAGTAACAGGAATGACAAAAATAATATGACGTGAAGGAACATGCTTTGTGTTGTACATGTAATTAATATCTATCACTTTGGTTTATATAAGTAATTTTCCATGATTAACCCTCTATTTGGTTTATTTTAGAATATCAAAATGCCATTAACACCAAGTGAAAAACAGAGGCTCTACAGAGAGAAAAGGGACAAAGACCCAGAAAGAAGAAAAGCATATTTAGAAAAACAAAAACAAAAATATAGAGATGACAAGAAAACAGGAAAGAAGTTAAGCATTGGTAGCATGTCAAAAAGAGCACAGAGAAGACAGAGAAGAATGTGGAACAATGCCCAGAGAAAATACAGAAATATGAAGAAGCAATTAAAGGTGGATGAAGAACGAAAAGAACAAACACTCACAGTATCCATGAATTTTAACAAAGATTTGTCAGATAAGAAGATTACAAGTTTGAAGAACAAGTACCGACGCAACCTAGAAAAATTAAGAAATGATCTTAAAAAGCAAGAAAAGATAGTTGATAAGTACAGAAAGAGACTTGAGAGACATATAAGTAAAATCTCAATACCCAATTCTCCAAGAAAACAATGCAAAGTAACTCTAAAATCTGGGAAGTCAGTAATACACAAAACACTATTATTTCACTATTCTTTCATTGCAGATTTAAAAAAGAAATATTGTGAATCAAAAGGTTCAACCAAGCATAAGCTGTATTCTAAGTTGTTAATGGGTGAACTTTTAAAAAAATATAGACTCAAAGGATATGCTAAGAAAACGCTTAATTGGTCATGTCACAAAGGTGCAAAACAGACAGTTAAAAACTGCAAAAATGTTCGTTTGGGTCAGAGTGTGAGAGCATTTTATTTGAGAGATGATGTTAGTCGTATCATTGCAGGAAAAAAGCAGACAGTGACATTTCATAAAATAAAAAAAACAGAAACGAGTTCTTTTAGATAGTGTCCAAAATATTTTTGCTAAGTATTTGTCAGAAAATCCTGAAAAGACATTGAGCTATACATTATTTTGTCGACTCCGCCCCTTCTGGGTGAAACACCCAACTGAAGCAGACAGGCAAACATGTATCTGTAAAGTTCATGCAAATATTCACCTTTTGTTTAAATCGGTGAGTGAAATTTATGTTTGTGAATCTCTAAAACCTGATGATTTTGTAAAACAAAATGTTTGTGACATTAACAGTCTAAAATGCATGTACAGTAAATGTAACAAGTGTAAGAATAATACTTTTGAATCAGTTGTAAAGACAAATGACTGTATCAGAGAGAAAGAGGTATGCTGGGAACAGTGGAAGAATGTTAAAGAAAAACGAATGGTGGCAAAGGGTGATGAAACAAAAGAGATTGTAGTTAGTGTTACTGTCAAGAAGAAAGAGAGTGGTACACTGTTTGATCTCATGAAGGAAGTAGACAAACAGCTGATAAGGTACAAAAAACATTTATTCAATATTCGAAATCAGTACTCTTATTTCAGAGAATTAGTAAACAAATTAAGTGGGAATGAATGTCTTATACATGTTGATTTTAGCCAGAATTATGTTTGCAAGATGCATTCAGAAGTGCAAAGTATGCATTTTGGTGCTTCGGCTAGGCAATGTAGTCTACATACAGGTATTTATTATGTTGGTAACATAAAACAGAGTTTCTGTTCCATTAGTAATTCTACAAATCATGGTCCATCTGCTATTTGGGAACACTTAGCTCCAGTTCTAGATGAAATACAAGGTAGGTTCCCTGCTGTCAATACTATTCATTTTTTCAGTGATGGACCTACCACTCAGTATAGGCAGAAGGGAAATTTTTATCTTTTTTCAACAATTTTAGCTACACGTGGCATAGACAAGGCCACATGGAATTTTTTAGAAGCAGGGCATGGGAAGGGGGTCCCAGATGGCATAGGGGGTAATAAAACGAACAGCTGACCGACTTGTCAGAGAGAGTTGTGACATATCAAATGCAGAGAGTTTGTACAGTACACTGAAGCAAGAGAAACTCTCAACAAACATTTATTATGCAGATGGTTCAAAGATTGAATCAGCACTTACAAGACTAGCACATAAGGACATAGCCACTGTCCCAAACACTATGTCACTTCATCAGATTTGCACATGTAGATTATATCAAATATCTTATTCTGATGTTAGTTGTAGATGTATGAATCCATTCACATGCAAGTGTATTGAGAAAAAATATTTTAATTTTGATACTGTTGTTAAGTGTAAAAAGCTCAAAGCTAAAAAATTGACAAAAGGTGAACCTAACAATGCTGCTAAAAGTAGTAATGTTGATATGAAACAAAGTAGTAAAATCTCCAGCAATGATGCAACTGATATGCCAGGGAATATTTCACAGATTTACAATTCTGAAAACCAAACAAGCAACAGTTCACAAAATGATATTAAAGAAAAAAATGAAAAGGACAGGGAGAACTTTTTTAAGAGTATGCTTATTGAATTTCACTCAAGCAATGATTATGCAGATTTGAGAGCCAAATGTTTGAATACCTATGTTGACCTTCCATATGATATTTCATATCAAACATCTTTGAGTATTGTCGATAACAGGTTTACTGTAGATTTAGTAGCACTTGACTCATGTCCTGATGATATCCCTGAAAATAAAGTTCTGTTCCCTGTTAAAGTAAAACCAGATGGAGATTGCTTAGCACATTGTGGAAGCATTTGTGCATTTGGAAATGAAATGAAAGAGGTAGAAATAAGAGCAAGAATCATTAGGGAACTTATAATAAGCAAGAGCAAATATTTAGACTATACTTATCTGAGAAAAGGAGTAGATATTACCGATACAGAAGCCCAGAAATTACCAGCTGAATATGCTATGTTTTCAGAGTATTATGAAATGGAGCATATGTCTGAAAAAAATATTGAAAATGTTTTTGAAAAGGAAGTTCTAAGTATTTGCAAAAAAGGTGTGTATATGGGCATTTGGCAAATATTTGCATTAGCTAATGTTCTCCAATCAAACATATACTCCGTGTATCCAAAATTAGGAAATCCAAATGTGAGAAAACAGTTACATAGACGAATTTTGACAGATACTAAAGAAACAACAAACACATATTTTATCATGTGGAGTACCACGAGGGATGATATGACAACAACTCATTGGGTCCCAAATCACTTTGTTGTACTACTTCCTCCTGACAGCAATAAGAAACAATCGGACGATTGTACAGTAGAAAATGTAAGTATGACGGTAGACCCAGAAGTAACCAATACAGAAAATAAACTTCAGGTAGGTGAACAAACTGTAGGTATGTATGTAATTGTCAGGTATGACAACAGGATATATCCAGGGAAAATAGTAGAAGCAAATGAAAGAGAGATACGGGTGACATGCATGATGCCAGTGAAAGGCAAAGCAGATCTTTATTATTGGCCAAGAGTGCCTGATATTTGCTGGTATTTATTAGAAAATGTTGAAAGATATGTGTATGGCATACAGAAAGTGGGCAAAACCCATTTTAAAATCATTTATGGTGAAAATTAGCACATTGTATTGAAAATTACTTACTTTTTGTACATCAACGTCATTACTGTTACCAAGTTGTCATTACTGTTACCACCATGTCATTACTGTTACCACCATGTCATTCCTGATACCGATCACATTTTCATTTATAAGTTTTTCAAACAAAAAAGTTTATGTTCAATATTTACTCACAGTTAACCACTTATGTCATGTTAATCACAAGTAAAATTAAAATGATGAACTATTTCTCTGTGTTAAATAAACGGAAATGAAAATATTCGTTTTTAAACAAATTCGGTCTGAAAGACTGTTTTCGAAATATTTTTTACAGTACGTTAAATTCCTTCCCGCATTTCAAGTTTAGTTACATTATGTATTCCATTTGCAATAAAATCAAACATCTACTTTCTTTCAAACCATTTAATTGTATTCTGAAAAACAAGATGTTTGATTGGTAACAGGAATGATATTTTTTCATGACGTCAATAAGTTTTTCGTCATATTTTTATAACCACATCAAAATTTCTTATTCATTTGTTAAATTACTTTCTAGAAAGTATTCATTTTTCATTTTCAATAAAAACTTCAGACTTAATATGTGTTTTATTTTTCATTTTCTCATGTGTGAAAAAATGCCAATTTTTGATAATGACCCATATAATCTACTCAATAATCCATCTAATACGGTCATACAATAAAAATCGTATTGAATGAGTGTGACGTCATAAAAGCATAAAAGTCATTCCAGAGTGACGTCACACAACTGACTCAGTTCACAGTTGTTTGTTTCATTTGACACTGATTGTTGATTCTAGTTTAAGCTGATACTTTTGTACTTTTCTACATTGATTTTAAATTGAAAATCTTTGTTTTGTTCTTGTATCCAGTCGAAAGGCCAGTTTCCAATATGTATCCTGCGGACAGACTATTGTTTACTTCTAATATTTCAGCGGGATTACTTTTGGCGCATGTACACAGTTACGTGAATTTGTTTTGTTTCCGTCAATCAGCTGCTTTCTTATAATGAGAAGTTTTAAATCGACGAAAACCCCGTTTTTATGGGATTATATAATAAATAGAATCTTGCATTCGTGTATATGCAATATTGAATTTATTAAACTCGTTGAATAAATTCAATATTACATAAACACTCATGTAAGATCCTCTATTTATGTAACTTATGTGTTAACAAGCTGTGATAATTGCTTTTATGTAAATCGTAACTTTTGTGATAACAAGCTGTGATAATTGCTTTTAGGTCACTTATGTGATGACAAGCTGTGAAAATTGCTTTTATGTAACTTATGTAATAACAAGCTGTGGTTATTGCTTTATGTAACTTATGTGATAAGAAACTGTGATAATTGCTTTTATGTAACTTATGTAATAACAAGCTGTGGTTATTGCTTTATGTAACTTATGTGATAAGAAACTGTGATAATTGCTTTTATGTAACTTATGTGATGACAAGCTGTGGTTATTGCTTTATGTAACTTATGTGATAAGAAACTGTGATAATTGATTTTATGTAACTTATGTGATGACAAACTGAGAATTGCTTTTATGTAATAAAAAGCTGTGATACTTGCTTTTATGTAACTTATGTGATAACAAGCTGTGATAATTGCTTTTATGTAACTTGTGTTAACAAACTGTGATAATTGCTTTTATGTAACTTATGTGATGACAAACTGATAATTGCTTTTATGTAACTTATGTGATAACAAACTGTGATAATTGCTTTTATGTAACTTATGTGATGACAAACTGATAATTGCTTTTATGTAACTTATATGATACCAAGCTGTGATAATTGCTTTTATGTAACTTATATGATACCAAGCTGTGATAGATGCTTTTATGTAACTTCTGTGACAACAAACTGTGATAATTGCTTTAATGTAACTTATATGATAACAAACTGATAATTGCTTTTATGTAACTTATGTGATGACAAACTGATAATGGCTTTTAAGTAACTTATGTGATAACAAACTGATAATGGCTTTTAAGTAACTTATGTGATAACAAACTGATAATTGCTTTTATGTAACTTCTGTGACAACAAACTGTGATAATTGCTTTAATGTAACTTATATGATAAACTGATAATTGCTTTTATTTAACTTGTGATAACAAGCTGCGATAATTGCTTTTATGTAACTTCTGTGACAACAAACTGTGATAATTGCTTTAATGTAACTTATATGATAACAAACTGGTGACATTGTTTTTATGCAACTAATGTGATAACATTGCTTTTATGTAACTTGTGTGGTGATAACAAAGTGTGATAATGGCTTTTATGTAACTTATATGATAACATCAGTTTGTTATCATATAACTTATGTGACAACATTGCTTTTATGTAACCTGTGTGATAACTATCTGTGAAGGCATAAAGCATTCGAGAAAGAACTTTCATATTTGCTGCTGATTACTTAGACCAAATAACATATATTCTAAATTACCTTTCAGTAAAAAAGATATATATATATATATTATTTGTTCAATACAAGTATAACCATAGCAGTTACCATGTAATAGTCCTTTAATTCCAAACCAACACCGACTTTCTAACAACAAAACTATACTGGTTTTACTGACCCTCACATTATGTTTATATATTTTTCCTAACAACTACGATAATGTCATAATGCACTCAGAAGATCCGCTCGTCTACGTATCAGCACTTGCCTCCCTGTGCATGTTTAGTGATTATGTCTTACCCGGGTGAACTATTCACCATTCTCATAGGGTGGCTGGCGTTACACAATGTTTTACCTAACACTATCCCTGTTGTTGTACTATAAGTCCGAGTCAAATTACATTCCAAAACGGACAGAAGAATGGTATATCAAAATCACTAGTGGGGAATTGTTACTGATGATTTGCAAATAAATGGGAATACTTTTCCTAAATATGTGTAGTTATATTTGTTGCTGCATTTTCTACATAGATCACTAAGATTAAGTGTGAATGGGGTGTTAAGAAATATGCAGTCACGCACTGTTATAAGGATAATATATATTTTGTATTATATTTGGACATTCTTCTCGGAAAATACAAGCAGTACAAAGGGGACACAGAAAAAACGAAATCAGTCAGTAGTACAACTACAAACACTGATGGTGAGTGCATAACTATACCAAGAATGGCGTCCACGCATAACAGTCTGTAACAGCTTCGCGTGCAGCTTCTATTCCAGGATTGAGTACCATACCAGACCTTCGCAGATGGTTGAGCCTACTGTGGTATCTAAAAGTCCAATCCCAGGGCCGTGCACCAGACCTTTGCAGATGGTTGAGACTATCAATACGCCATCATATGCATATCTGTTTGAAAGACAAACGGCGATTGTTGCATTACTACATAGGATGGTAGGTCTATAAAACATTCGGTTGTCTGTGTGGCTGACAGAAGACGACAATGTGTCTAAACCTACATCGAGTTTCGAATTAGAGACCTGAAACATTAATGTTGTTAATAAGATACATATGCAAATTGTTATTTATTTCTTCTGAATCTTAAATAGTATTGTTTTCTGTTCTGTGCGGGTGGTGAAGCATTTCGACGTTGTTTTACTAGATGTGAATTTTAAAGAGGTAGTAGTTGTTCGATTTGATGGCGCTGTTGAAATATATATTATTTCAATTAAACCTAAAATAGGTAATTATTTTTCAGAATGGCTTGTCAATAGAAAACCAGTTGTGGTTAATATTTTAAAGGAAATAGTTCCTGGTGATGAAATGCCAATGATTAAATTGTTAAGATGTTTGTCCAACGCACTATTTACTTCACAATTTGTTTCATTATTCGTAGCCCGGTCACAAATAGTTTTTTATTTTCTAGTACTTACATTTTTTATATTATTTAAATGATTTATAATGGGGGTTTCTTGCACTATAAATTATAAAATGAACGGATTTCGTGTGAACGGATACCAAAATATCATTTCATCAGTTAAATCAGCTATTACGCTATATAGAATAATTTTGAGTAAATAATTAATAATTTTAAGTGTATTGGGTATGATACCACATACTGTTAATATCATGTTTTCAATAGGTTTTGTTTTATTACTATTAATTACCTTTAATTAATGCTTCATTATTATCTTTTTTTTTAGATATACTTTAACATATTTTTGGTTCATACTTCAAATAGTTAATTCATTCAAGTTAAAATTTAATGATAATGCACA
Organism: Anadara kagoshimensis; assembly: GCA_021292105.1. Classification (NCBI taxonomy): domain Eukaryota; kingdom Metazoa; phylum Mollusca; class Bivalvia; order Arcoida; family Arcidae; genus Anadara; species Anadara kagoshimensis. The sequence goes on along the minus strand of CM037872.1, from coordinate 38,708,005 downwards.
CTTCTCTTATTTAAATTAACTTGCAGGTCAAGTTATTTATGTTTTGCTTGATTGAGTAGGTGGTTAATTGTGTAATTGAATTGTTTATTTTTCTTATTATGTGTCATTGATATTAAAATTTATATAAAGACTTTTCGATGCCGAAAAATAAATTCAGAACTGAAGCGTATAAGTGATTGTTCGTATTTATTACTAATATAAAGGTACGCTGGGTTGACTACTTTTAACAAAAACCAATAGATTACAACAGCTATACCGCTATCAACAAAAACAAAACCCAACAACAAACCTAAAAAGACCAAAAAGATACTGGTGGAGAATCAATCGATCCTGGCTACAGGTATTAAACTTAGAAACAGGGTAGTAATGGCGCCTCCAAACAATCCACCACAGGACAGCCAACCAGGACCCGCACCTTCGTCGTCGTCAACGACAACAACTACAACTACAGGGAGTCACTGTAATTACCCGCCAAATCTACAATTAAACCTAAGGAAATATGATGGTAGAACATCATCCCACAGTTGGTGGGTCATGTAATTTATATTAGGACTTGGATGCCGAAGAATAAATTCAAAACTGAAGCTTATTAGTGATTGTTCGTATTTATTACTAATTTTAAGGCACGCTGAGTCGAATAATTAAAACAAGACGCAATGGAATACAACAGCTTTAAACAAAAGAGATCAACAAAGATCAAAAGAAACCCAACAACAAACAATACCTGCTTAGACCAAAAAGATACTATCGACAAAAAGAAAACCCAACAACAAACCTAAAAAGGATTCCTAAATAGACCAAAAAGATACTGGTGGAGAATCAATGTATCCTGGCTACAGGTATCAAACTTAGAGACAGTGTAGTAATGGCGCCTAAAAACAATTCACCACAGGACAGCCAACCCAGCCCTAACCTGCACCTTCGTCGTCAACGACAACTACAGGGAGTCACTATAATCACCCGCCAAATCTACAATTAACCCTAGAAAAATATGATGTAGAACATCACCCCACAGTTGGTGGGTAATGTCCATGGCTTTCATAAGCCATTATCGTATACTAGTACCTGAAATCGAAGCCATAAACATTTTTCAGTTCCACTTAACGGACAGGGTACGGCATTGGTACCATACCCTGGCCGATGACGCCAAGCAAACATTGGCTATATTTATAGATACTTTTTAGTCCGCTTTTCGTAAAACAGAAACCTGGCTGCTGTTTTTAATACGAAGCAGGCTCTAAATGAGAACATTGAAGATTTTCTTTTTAAAATTGAAAAAGCAGCAGCTGGGCAGAATCTTCCGGAAAACGTTATTATTCCCGTCGCCATACAAAATTTAAAGCCCGAGTTCCAAAAGCTTGTTAATATGCAAGACCCTAAAACACTCTCGGAGCTCAGACAAATGGCCCTTAAGACCCAAGAAACTGTCAATTTAGACCAATCTGCGTCAGTTTCACAATTGTCAGCACAGATGAATCAGTTTAACTTTGATTAGAAATGAGAAGCTTTTAAACACAAAATGCAATCTCAATTAACTACCTCTATTAATGATGCAGACTACACAAACGCATCCAATGCCAGATAGTGGATGTACCAGTATCCACCTGTACAAAAAACTGGGGCATTTTGAAATAAATATCTTAAAGGCAATGACTGTATTCGACTGGTAGATTTCCTGAAGTAATTTTGTTTTGTAAAGCAGGAAAAACATTTCAGTACTTTGGACAAATTGAAGAAATTGTTAGTAAACGTCATGATATAAATCCCTCATTCACATCTGGTTCACATCTTATTGGAATCACTAAACCTACAAAAACAACAAAATTTGATACAAAAACATCTCCAGCACAAACAATTGCCACAAAGGAAAAATCAAGTGAAGGCAGTTCATCTAAGCAATGTGAAAATATCTCTGCAGCCCAAACAAGTTCCAGTAATTGCACATCTCAGAATGATCAAAACAAAATATCCTGTACAGAAGAGGATAGTTTCACACCACTTTCAAAGAGTAGATCAGCCAAGCGAAGACGTGAAAGAAATGCAGCAGATAACACTGGTAATGAAATATTAAAATTCCTGAAAAACGTTGAAGAAAATCGTAAAGTTGAACGAGAGGAAGCAGAGAGAAAAAAGAATGACACAGCAAATGAGAGAAATATCATTCTAAGAATTTCTTGATACAAGTATTTTCAATAAATAAATGGCATGTATTTTTAGTAGTTTTGAAAAATGCTTGAAGCACTCAATTGGTTACATGTGCATTATTTTTGTCAGGCAGTCATTTACATTTTATCATGCAAGATAAGTTTTTCTGATTTTTCACTTTCATTTGAAAATACAATGTATATTGAACAGAAGTTTAGACGAGCACTAATTGTTGATATTGTCTTGCATATCTGCAATACATATAATTTTGGTGTACTAAGGTTTTGCACAGTATTTTCTGTATCTTGCATTACTTTAAGCATACTGTCATGTGGTTTACCATTTACAGATTATCAGAGGAAAATCAATTTTTGAGTATTTTGTGGATATGAATTAGCACTATCTATTCTAACTGTCTTATTATTTATTTAAAAGTCATCTGGTCAAAGGCCAAATAGGCTTAAGTCATGGCAAAGTGTGCATAAATGTTGATCGGCTGTGAATCCACTAGGCCATATTTGTCTCTCATTTTTCAAAAAATTTAGCTCAAATTTGATATGTTAACAGAAGAACTTTAGGCATTTAAGATATATACAGCAAGCCTGTCCTAAAGGCCACCTCTATATAAGGGTCACCTGCCTATAAGGCCAGTAGAATTGTATTACAATTGTTCCTTATTCAAATTATTTGAACATGTATATATAGGCCACCTGTCCATAAAGTCCACCTTTACTGCTTTAGTAATTAAAAAAAATTAAATTTTATTTTCACCCTGAATATTTCTACTGCAGTCGTCCAATGTAATGTTGAACATAAATTTTAAGTTGCATTAAAAAGTAGAAAGTTTGAAAAGTTGTAGCTGAAGACAATGATACAATAAAAGAATATAAAAATTGATTTATATTTTTAATAGTAAAATGTGTAATATTTTCCATTTCAGGGAGCTACTCAGTTAAAAGACCTGCATGTTGATAAAAATACTACATTTTTTCATACTACATATGAACACCACACCAGCATCAGGGAGTTTCAGCAGTCAATGTCAGAGGTATTAGTTGATTATCTGGTTAAGGAAGTTGAGGAGTCGGGTGTTTTTAGTGTGATGCTTGATAAAAGTACAGATTCTTCTGTTCATCAGAATGTTGTTGTGTAGCGGGACTGAGCAAGCATTCTTGTGGATAAACGTGTATATATTATATGGGTCTTTTTGAAGAATGGAAAAGACCTCTTGTTTCTGTTAAATTTAATAAAATACAGCATCATTGGTTTTTTTGTTGTTGTTGTTGTTCGAACACCAATTACATTTATGTGCTCTAAACTCTTTGCTTCGGTGTTGGAGTGATGCCTGATCAGCATTCATTCTCATGCCGAAGTTGTTTACTCAGCGTCGAAGATGGAGTTGTGACTGATCACCATAGTTCTATTATTGACATTGTGTCCTACTAATCCTCTCTCATCTTTTATGAGCACAATTTGTGTTTTAATATATTATACTTATTATTAATGAATACTTTATGTATACTTTTAGATGGCAATGTCAGATTTAAACGATGTTCTATACTTGGATGCCTCAGCAAACGAGATAATGTCATTAGACGAGGACCTGAGAGAAACATGGCCATCTAATGGAATGTCTTGTAAAGTGGAGGGTTGTACCAAAGAGGGAATAGTTAGAACTCTAGGCCAATACCAAAAACATTGGCATAAGATGCATGAAAGTATGGTGAATACTTTCGACTGTTCCATTAAAAAATGTAGGCAAAGTTTTATATACAAGTGGGAATTAAAGCGCCACCTTAAACGAAGTCATAAGATACATGAACTTGAGGCAGTGGAAATTTTAAATGCAACTTCAGGGATTATGATCCCCAATTCAAAATACATACCTCCAAATGGAGTTCTGCCACCAAAGAGGGACAGAAAAATTGATGTAGCTGGACGTGAGGCTGCAAAAAGGAAAAGGGAAGAGGAAGTTAATAATGTTGTAACGTTTGAGGAACCGAAGTACACCGTGGCACGGGATCAAACCGTGGAGATAAACTTTGAAACCGGAGAATGGTCCATTGGGAAAAAGTATAGGAAACATTAGAACTGACAGTTGTTTTTTTTTTCTTCATCATTGTGCTTTATCATTCAAAATGAACTTTATTACATATTAACCCATTATCGGACTTTGTAACCAAATTTAGTAAATTTGATTTTAAGGTGGGGGGAGTGTAACGGTGACGATTTTTATTTCTGCTCATGTCCCATTTTATTAGTACTCACGCTTTGTAGCCGTATAACGCTTTGTTGTAGCTGTTGTTGTTCATTTATAATACCTCTTCATTTCATAATTTAGGTTTATTAAAGTTTGTAATTGTCAATTTAGACATTTAATTTTCCTGCCATTTTGCGCCGTCTTCCGGGCAATTTAATCCAGTTGAGTCGTACCATTGGTACCGGTACCCATTGTAACGTACCCAATCATTGGCTAAACTTTCTCGCTGACCTGGGGTCACTCAATTACTAGTATATATACCAGCTGTATACAGGTGCATTCACAGTGTTTGGTCACTTTTGGCGACTACTACAGTTCCTCAAGGTTGGCGAATAACCTGTAACTGTTTTAGTTACTGGCTGTAAAAAGCCCATCTTCCTACATTATGGCTGGGGGGACTCTGTTTAGTATTTTTGGCTAGGTTCATTACGGTTTCTTATTTTTCTTTATTCATGGCTAGGTTTAAGTATTTTTCCTTTTCATTTTTTGTCTAAGTAGGGATTTATTATTTCCCATAAGCTAAACTTATTTCCGCTTAGGCCCGTTTACAAAATGACTGGAGTATTGTTTCCGTCTTATTTTTCCCGTTTTCGTCACCGGTTATCTCTCCCTTTCCACATACTTATATAATGCTTTTTGAACATTAAAATAAGATTACTATGTTTATTTGTAAAACTAACTGTTTATAACATATGAATTAGAACTTAAATTAGAATATATATATATAAAGGGATTTGCTGAAAACACTGCTTTAGTTTTATTTTTGTTAGGAATTATACCATGGCCTAAATAACGAACCTTGTTGCAGAGCTGAAATAACATATTCTTGAGCTTCCGGTTACAGTTGTTTATATGAGTTATTTGTTGCAGTCAGGTGGTAGAGTAGAGATAGTTACACAGTTTTTGTGTATTTGTCAGCTTCAAAGTGCTTGCGCAGAGTCTTCATTCTGAGTTAGTTGATGTGATTGAATCTTTAGGGTTGAAACTGACTAATTTGACAGGTACTGTTTTGTAAATTTGTTATTTTATTTTATTGTAGAACTGTGAATTGTCATCTTGTGAATTATCTTCTTGTCATTTTATCGTCCCCTTTAATATGTGTGATGGAATAAACATGTTATTAATATAAACCGGCTGAAACTTATTTATAACAATAAGCTTTACTACAACACCGCGTTATGAATATAAACGTGCAAGATGACTTTGCCGACTGCTTGCGTCCGTTGTCCTTGAAATCACTATCTAAACAGCTGTATTATGAATATCCAAACGTCTTTTATTACGACTGCTTGTTCGAGTTGATTTAAGATAAACAATAACAATCAAAAAATTGGGACGAGTTGGTTTTACTCTTGGGACGAGTTTGTAACCATATCTGGGACGAGTTGGGAATACGAAGTTGGGACGAATTGACTTGTATTCCAAAATGTTACGAAATGGCATGGGACGAAACGTCTGTAATTCAGGAAGACATGCATTCTAGCCACACCTTATAATTTTACTTTGTATTAAGGTGTGGTACTATATACAATACGTACCATAGGCCAAATAAAATAATTAACACTAAATATACTTTGAACCAAATAAAATTTAACACATTTAATATAACTGTTGAATTCAAGATAATATTAGTGTAGTCAGTTGGAAATGATTTTGGTAAAAATTAACGGGCGAAACGCCAATTTGATAAGGCGTGTATACATTGGCATTTCGGCCTGTTTTAAAGTCGTTCCAAAACATCTCGTGCCTGTCTCGGAGGCATCTGCACCCAGTAGACCCAGAAGGGGTTTTGATATTTATTTTAACGATGAAACGTCAATTTAGAGGTTAAAAAAGATGGCGAACTGAACTTTTATTACACTCTTGTAACCTGAACCCCGTGAAAGATTTAGTAAACTCTCCACAGGTACGTTTCGTACCATATTCGGGACATTTCGTCCCATAGTTGTAAGACTTTTCCTACCATTGGACTTTTCGTCCCATGGCATTTAAATTTCGTAACATTTTAATTAATTTAATTTTGTTATTTTTTTATTAAGTTATTATTTTTTTCATTTTTTTCTTTTTTTCTATGAATACCGATAAAATTATTATTTTATAATAATTGTAGTGTTGGGTACCACGAACAATTTTGTACCGCGGTATACCACGGTATTTTAACAAGTACCGCGGTATGTACCGTGCCTGTCAAAGTTGGAGTTTTATAATCAATTCTCGGTTTCGGTGTGACGTCACAGGTGAAGATGGCGACTTAAGACACCTTAGAAACGGTGACACTAACCCCTTAGATACTATAGATTTATATAGTGATTCGTACAGACCAACATTAAAAAATTGAATAAAGTTTAAGTTTGGCAAGGTTATATGACATGAAACTTTCCACAAAAAAATATGACTTTAATAAATGATTAGAGACTTTCAAAATTTATCAAAAAGTCAAAAATATTTAATTTATAAGGCGTTAAATTTGGGAATTCGGGCAGGGTAAAAATAACGTTGAATAGAATAACCATGGAGCATGGGGAACATTCTTTAAATTTGTTTAGTAACATTTTTTTTAAATATTACAGTATAACATTATAAATATTCAAATAATTAGTTCATATATTTTTTCCGATTGTGTATTTCTAATCAGTAAAATATGCATGAAATTGTAATTTAACGGTACCTCTCATTCTCATTCTGTGTATCTTAAATTCTGTCGTAATTCATTTTCTGACCCTGGTATAACTCCAAATTTTAATATTTCCATGATATCGCCATAAAACAATTTTAAAACTTAAAATTTAAAAATAATTTAAAATTATAATAACTTAGAAATCGTCTCTATTTAAATTACATAAAAACAATATTGGTTAAAAGATCCCGGGATCCATGCAACACCCGGAAAAACTTGGAATAAAACATTCTTTTATTTTTTCACTATATTTATTTGATCTCAATTTATGAAAAGTAGAATTTACATCCGATTCTCACATACCGGTAATTAAAGGGGAGTCCGCGGTAGTTCCTACCGACCTAAAATGATTAATGGCTTTCTGTCTGATGACAAGAGGGTGAAGCTAATAATAGCAACACATTGTGTTTGTAAACATTAAGCACATGGGTACACAGACCAGTATAAAGGGGTATTCAGATCAGTACAGAGCAAGTACTGTTAATGGTCTTATTATATGGCATGATAAAAAAACAGTGAAATTAAAACTTTTGAAGCAAAATAAAAATAAGTTTTCAAATTCAATTTATATTAATTGCGCTAATTGAAGTTATTTATATTCATAAAATAACTAAAACATGTTACCTATTTAATGAGAAGTTTTGCCTTCTAGCTGTGGATTGTATACATTGGAATTTTTTAAGATAAATAAATAAATAAATAAATAAATAAATAATTGCATGAAAGTCCAAACTGTTTTATTTTTATCATTTAAAATGTTAAGTTTATTATCAGAAGATGCACATTTTGAAGTTCAACTTGATATAATGCATATTTTCTAGCATCATTTTGATAAAAAATGTTTACCAGAATATATTTCCTTCATACCAGGGTATTAATAATTATATTCTGATTTTCTCAATTGCTTCTATCCTACATTTTTGCTGAATTCACTATTCACAGATGGATCACTTTACAATCTTTAATTTGTTGGTAATAACAATTAAGAGGATGAAGAATGTCATTTCTGTTTTCATCCCAACTGTTTATTTCAGTGCCAATTGTAATCTTTTAGACATTCGTTTCCCCAGGTAAAATCACTTCCAAAACTTTGTAAATAACAGTAAGAATGATTTATGTCCTCGTGGTATGGGTAACACCAGCTGACCAGGTCAACATCCATTTTAGGCGGGAAAGCTATTGAATTGTCCAGTGTGTATTTGTAAAGTTAATTTGTCATTTATTTAAAAAATAGTGGATTATATAGACTTTAGAAACGGAAGATAAGAATTCAACAAGTTATGTAATTTTTTAATCTACCATTTGTTGTTTACCAGTAATTTAGTGTCAGGATTGGATTTTAATCATTTAGGAATTAAAATTGTGCAAATGAACAGAATTTGATATGTTCTACACTTGTAGCAAGGTATAGATTTGTTAAATTTAATGCCTTACCATAATCCAGTAATAATATAGAAATGATTAGGGATGATGTAGATGACACAAACAATATTAAAGAGGTCAAGTTATTGTATACTCAGAAAGTGGAACTTTGTCACAAATAGTCATTAAATATACAATTAGAAAAGCATGTTTTTATGCTGCTAAGGCACTGGACAGTCTAAAAACGGGTAATTTGAATGTGTGATGGAGGAATTTGTATTGAAAAATCACATCTCAATCAACTTCTAACTTAATTGTGCAAAACACAAACCATTGTTGATATTACTGCAAGGATGAAAACATTTTACTATCATAAATTATATAAATAATAACCATAAATGGATCTATACATAAAATTTGGATTTCTCATTGGTGAGTTGTTATTTATATGCATATATTTGCATTATAAATTCGGTATATTGATTCTGTTTTTAGTCAAACATAATTTAATCAGTTATTGTCTAGAAAGCACATGGTGTTGTTTTGGTCACATGGCCTAGTTGAAAGTTCACATATTCCATATATGGAATGGGTTTATTTGAATCATCTTTACAGTGTGATGACATTGTAATTACAGAATTTTCAAAAGTAATTTTTTGTCATGATGTGCAACACATTCAGATGAGTTTGCATGCCAAAAATTGAAACTATGAAAAATTTTTGACAATAGTTACTGAAAAAAATCTTGCCCTGTCATGAAAGGTGCAAGAAACTGAGACATTTTCAAATTAGGCTCCTCCCATTTCCTTTTATACTGCTGGCCCGGCTTTAAGAGCGTATCAATAAACTACAGTACCGGGCATCCTGTTTATTAGACATTTCATCACCGGTAATTAAGAGGTAGATCTACCTTACAATATACAAAATTTATTGACAGGTGTTAATATAGGGATAAAGTCTTTACGATGTCCCATATTAAATATTAGTTGTCATTAAGTTGGAAAGATGTGTTAAAATGGATTTTAGGTTTATATTTTAATTTTTAATTTTTAATGTATTTAGTGATGGACCGAGTAATCAACGGCAGTAAATTAAACTTATTTTAATTCACGAAATGTTGCTATTTGTAATTCAGTTTTAATCATTTTAAATGTCCAAAATGATTATTTTACTTTTTGAGTTTCTCGCGTATTTTACGCAAAAAAGTGAAAGTATTACCAAGTTCGTGACCATTATGAACGCCGACGGACAGATCAGTCCTTTTAAAAATAGATATAAATTTACCTATAAATTATTATTTTTAAATCATTCCATCCATATGACAATGTTATCAAATAGACTTGACTACAAATTTCATGAAAATCGCTTAAAGACTCAAATAAAGTTTAATATCCGTGGTAAATAATAGTACATTTGTATCATTTACTATGCTATATAACGGCATGTTGTCACCGTATTCTAAGGCCACCGATAACATCTTTACCTGAAATGCCCGGAACCGAGAATGGTTCTATATATGTGTGTGTGTGTGTATTTTCATGTCATGTGTTTCTTTTGTCTGTGTTATTGTTTTTACTGTGGTGTGATGTCAATGATTCTGTTTTTAAGTAATTTTAGCTACAACTTGCCATAACTGAAATTAATGATTTGCTGGGGTAGGGATTTTCTTCATTTAGCAAGGGATGGTGTCGGCGAAGATGAGTTGTTATATTGCTTGTTCCACCGCCTGAACATTTTATCACAACGATACAACTTCTACCGATAGCAACGTTTTCTTCAACCACGCTATCTATTTTCCTCTTTTTCAAACCGAAATGTTTCCAAATGGCAGATTTCCCCCGAGAGTTTTTTATAATGTCAAATTCTTCGGTTGACATCTGCCGTAAAGCAGTCGTATGTTTTTTTACCTCCTAGTGCTACTGAAATGAATGGAAGTCTTGGGTGTCTAGAAAGATCCTTGGCATATGAATTTGAAACGTATATGATCTTGGCATATGAATTTGAAACTTTGAAGACATTGAATTTTAATTGTTTTTTTCCTATGCTACCCAAATGAATTTTTCAGAGGCACGTATTGGAAAGTTTATCCAAAATGCACTGAGTGGTTAGTTCATTTTTTATATTTATTATTTCTATTTTAATCTGGAGGTGGGGTTATTTAAAGATTTTCTGATTGGACTGGTGGCTTATACTAGTATTCAACAAATAAGTATGTAGTAACTATATGATTTATACAATGTAATTTGTAAAAAACACAATGTCTTTAAACAATAATTCAGGTAAATAAAAGTAAATTTAATAAATTCTTCATTTGTTGGAATATTCTCCTGACGCCAGTCTTCATCTTGAAGTTTGATGATAAAACTTTCAATAAACCACGTTGGTATATTGGTGCAGTATACAGCGGAATACCAATTTTCTATCACATCATAAACGTCTACTTTTTCAATGGTCTTTTTAAAGTAAAGACCTAATTGGGTCTCCTTATCATGTTGTTTTTGACATCCATGGTTAATTTGACAACCATAACAGTTCTCCATACCTGTCTGAAATAAGTTCTTTTTTATTTCAATTGCAAGCACAAAATTGTAGAGATTCAGACATCCGGTGTAGTCCACATTTGAGACTTCATCTATAATTACTTGCTCCATTTTCCTAAAAAAAATCTTCAATATCATAGATCACCTCTCTTAGGAAGCCAACATAAAATAAGGAGAAAACGAACAGCGGATGTCAGTGTATATGCTCTTAAAATATGTGAAAAATTAGGGTTAATACATTTAAGGAATGTGTACCATCTTGGAAACTCTGGAATGTACATGTTCTTCCGAATCCGAATTCCATTTACTTACAAAAGTATACAAATCAACATGTAATGATTCTGTTTCATGGCCAATGCCCTTGATTTCTAGTTTAATCTCAAACACTATTTCTTTTCCATAACGCGCCTCTATTATGTCTATCAATTTATTTTTCAATTCTGTAAGATCTTCATCAACTTGATCCATCTTTGGTCTCGATATTATTTTCAATGCCTCTAAAATGTTTCTAATGATGGTTTAATATTGAACCTAACTCACGATGTAAATAGTACCATAACATTTCTAACCGCCATCTTTAATCTGAGGAATGTGGAAGATATTCAGTGGAATGCCAGCCTTCTTCTCTCAGGAATGTCAAAAAATTAAAATCTAAGGAATGTGCAATGGAATGTCAGGAATCTTGGTATCTAAGGAATGTCAGCCATCTTGGTATCTAAGGGATTTCTTAGTTGCCTTCATTCAAACATGGAAAACTATATCACATAAGATATATGTGTATCGGTTACGTTATTGATTTTATTTAAACAGGTTCATCGTTGTTACTATGAACATTTGATCGTCTGTCATTCAGCAATGCCTTGCGAACTGCGAACATACCTTTAGCCTTGGCGTTCAGACGATGGTGCCACCCCTCGACATCATTGTTGGTTTTAGTTGGCTGACCAAACACCCACCATGAAGATACGGGGAACACCAAACTTAACACCAACCGATGGCGAACATAGACCTCTATTTTCTTCAATGGCACGGCGGTATGTGGCAGACAGTCAATCAACTTATCAAACGACGACTGTATGTACTCCTGTGGCATGTATGATAGTGCCATCAGTTTCCTAACAAATTTTGCCACACTGTTGTACTTGGAATATGTAACTTAAAAAAACAATTAGTTTAATTAAATATGTTTAGTTATACCTAACTAACTATTGTATATTTTTCTACATTCCATATATATATATATATATATATATATATATTTAACAACATATTTATGAAATATAGCAACATAATAGTCTTATATATGAGTCATTATCAAATTTTGCAGATATTGAATCTCTACCAAATGACAAAAACAAAACATGTCAAATTTCAAAATTTTATTGCTCTGTCTATGCAACTTTGATTTATAAACATAAAGGTAAACTAAGAAAGCTTATTTCTTTTTGAATATTACAAAAACAACTACAAAATCACTACCCTGATTCAGGATGTCTTTCCAGTAACAAAGAAAAAAGCCTTTTTTTCTTGAAAAAGGTAATTAATTTTAGGGTTTTTAAAGATCTTAACATTCATTTACATCAATGTTTTGAAATATGGTTACAGAAAACTCTTTCTAAAAAAAATATCACAAAATTTTTTCGTTACAGTTTTCTTTCAGAAAATAGTCTAAAATGCTAACGAAATTAAGTTTTATTACAAGAAGTAAGTATTATAATTTCACTGGAATTTTTAAAGACATATCCTAGTAAGGATTTCAGGAAATATTAGCCAAAGTCATACAAAATATTTTTTATTATTATTTCATAAAAAATCTATATTAGTAATGTGTTACTGGAAAGACAATCATGTTACTGGAAAGACACAATATCGTTACTGTAAGGACATTTTTGTATAATATGATGATGCTTGCATTTGAAAAATGAAAATTATTTGTAATATTATAATAAATGAATCATTTCTTTTAAAAATATTGAAGTTTAAACAAAGAATGACAACAATGCTATCCGAGATAACACAATATTAGTAAAACATGTTACTGGATAGACAAAATGCTGTAACTGTAAGGACATTTTTGCGCAGTAATTGGTAAAAAGACAAAAGGAGAAATATTTGTCAAAACAATGTTAGATATATCTGTAATTTTCTTTTATTTCCAATTTTTTTCAGTTTTCGAAATAATAAAAAAATAGTTCTATTATCTGTAAACACAATATGAGCAATACTTGTTACCGGATAGACAAAAGATCGTTACTGTAAGGACATTTATGCATAGTATTTGTCACAAATGCATTTTATTAAAAGCATATATTTACCAAAATAATCCCAGATAAGTATATAATTTTGAATAAATGATAAGATATTCAATTTTAAAGAAACTCAAATGAGCAATATAGTATCAAAATACAATATATAAAATAAGGTGTTACTGGAAAGACATTTTGTTACTGGACGGATATTAACCTGGAAGTATCAAATTAATGCTAAAATACTAACATGTAAAGAAAAACAAAACATTCAAATAATAAAGTTTTTTAACTATTGACAGTCTAGGCATCTTTACTATCATATTTAACAGAGTTACTTTGTAACTTTATCAATAACGTCATCCCATATACCTTGTTCAATTTCATAGTGAGAGGATGATTTACTTTTAAAAGGCTCAGGAATTATGGCAAGAATATTGTCATATTCGTACCAACATCTATCTTTTACTAGTATGGCGACACCTTAAGGGGTTTCGCGGGAAAGAATGGAACAATCTAGAGGATTTCCATTGCATTCCAATACACATGCCTGTACAAAAAGTTTATAATTTCCCAGACAATTAACCATTTCAGTATACTTGTGCATCTGTGATCTTGACCTTTCAATCAATGACCTTCATCTTTACAGCAAAATGACCATTGTATCAATACCTACAATATTCCAATATACATGCACATAAAAAAAGTGTAAGGTTTTCCAGATAATTAACAATTCAAATATTTTTTGTATTTTTGACCTTGACCTATGACCTCATGACCTTCATTTACATCTCAAAATGAATGTTGTACAAATACCTACAATAATCCAATATACATGCCTATATAAACATGTATGTATAAACAAGAGGGTCACAAGGCCCTGGGCGCTCACCTGAGAATAATTTAAATTCTACACATTTTTTAATTAATGTTAACAGGGTTCATTTTTAGATAATATAAACTTGACCTAGCATTTGTCCTGAACATTGTTCTGGACAAATTATATAAAGATTGGACAAAACATATGGACTCTAGAATGTTTTTTATGATTTGATGTAGTAACCTAGTTATTGACCCAACATGACCTATATACAAGGTTTTTCTATGATTTGACATAGTGACCTACTTATTGACCCAACATGACCCATATACAAACTTGGTCTTGCTCTGGTCATGAACATCATTCTGGACAAATTATATATGACAATTGGACAAAAAATATGGACTCTAAGAGTGTTAACAAGGTTTTTCTATTATTTGACCCAGTGACCTACTTATTGACCAAACATGACCCATATACAATCTTGACCTTGCTTTGGTCATGAACATTGTTCTGGACAAATTATATCAAGATTGGACAAAAAATATGGACGCTAGCGTGTTAACAAGGTTTTTCTATGATTTGACCTAATAACCTACTTATTGACCCAACATGACCCATATATTAACTTGACCTTGCTTTGGTCATGAAAATTGTTCTGGACAAATTATATGAAGATTGGACAAAACATATGGACTCTATACTAGTGTTAACAACATTTTCTTTAATTTGATCTAGTGGCCTACTTATTGAACCAATATGACCCATATATGAACTTGACCTTCGTTCATGGACAAATTATATGACAATTGGACAAAAAATATGGACTCTAAGAGTGTTAACAAGGTTTTTCTATTATTTGACCCAGTGACGTACTTATTGACCAAACATGACCCATTTACAATCTTGACCTTGCTTTTGTTATGTACATTGTATGAAGATTGGACAAAACATATGGACTCTAGAGTGTTAATAAGATTTTTCTTTAATTTCATGTAGTGACCTACTTATTGAACCAACATGACCCATATATAAACTTGACCTTGCTTTGGTCATGAAAATTGTTCTGGACAAATTATATGAAGATTGGACAAAACATATGGACTCTAAACTAGTGTTAACAACATTTTTCTTTAATTTGATCTAGTGACCTACTTATTGAACCAATATGACCCATACATGAACTTGACCTTGCTTTGGTCATGAACATTGTTCTGGACCAATTGTATGAAGATTGGATAAAAATATGGACTCTAGAGTGTTAAAAAGGTTTTTCTATGATTTTACCAAGTGACTGACTTTTTGACCCAACATGACCCATATACGAACTTGACTTAGCTTTTGTCCTGAACACCATTCTGGACAAGTTTGATGAAGTTATAACTAAACCTGTTGCCTCTCTAGAGTGTTAACAATGAAAAGTTGACGAACAACACAGTACGCACGATGGACAAAGACTGATCACAATAGCTCACTTGAGCACTTTGTGCTCAGGCGTGCTAAAAATTGTTAGATTTCCAGATGATTAACCATTTCGATTTTCTGTTGTTTCTATGACCTTGACCTTTGAACTCATGACCTTCATTTATATATCAAAATGACACATTGTCTACATGGGGTGTCCAGGTTAGGATGGTGCCCGTATCTACAGTACTTGCATTTCAAAACTGACAAATGTTTAAAACAGACCTGGTGACATCTTGATATAAGTGAAATATTCTGGGCTAGGAAAAACTCATTCAATCGATCGATTAAGGTGTGGTAGATTGTGCTCAACATGTGACCAGGTAGCTCAATGGCAAAGCATTCTGTTAGTATGGGAAGGTCCCAGTTTACCGTGTGCATTTGTCTCGGAGTCTCTTTTCTGTTACAAAGGCAACCATTATCCCATTGAGGCCATGTTGGTTTAATAGATCTTAGTGTGAGAAAGTTTGTTGGTTTGCTTTCCAAAGGTCTGTGGTTTTCTCTTGGCACTCCAGTTTCCTCCATCATTCATCATATAACAGCCTTGATAGTGATACAAGTGAAAATACTCTTGAGAAGATTAAAATGTAAAGTTAACACACGACGCACGACGGACGATTGCAATAGCTCATCTGAGCCTTTGGCTCAGGTCAGCTAAAAACACATTTAAATTATACTGGTATATATCTAGACAATCAGTTCGGGAATGGTGGAATGGATTAAAAGTGTTTTACACCCAAGTCTAGATTCTTTCACTTATATTGAGACGGTCAGTTTTGAGATGATGGAAGTCTTGAAATGGTGTTTTACTTCCCACACAAGATATTTTTTCACTTATACCAAGAGTTGGTGAAGTTAAGTATTGATGCTTCATACACGTTAAGATTCTATCACTTATCTTGATTGGTTGGATTAATGGTGTTTTATATTTAATTACTTTCCAGTCAAGGTTCTTCAAGATCCTGTTTCAGGCTGTCAAATTGCTGACATCCAAACCAGCTGTATATTGATAGGTGGATTTAGTCGATGAACCATCAAAGCTGCAACAGAAAATTATAACGGACCACAAAGCAACGCATTCTAGGATAGAAGTAGATTTCAAGAAATAAAAAATCTAAATAAATTATATAAATAAGTACATAAAAATTTAAAATCTCACCAGTGATCAACATGATCAAATAGATGAATAAATGAAAGACATGCAAACAGATTTAAAATGATTGTATATTCTGAATAAGTGGATCAATTGAGTGATTGATTTTTTACATGCAGTCAAGAATATTTCTTTTATATTGAGATATCACCAGCTATTGGTGAAGTGGCAGACATTTTTGATGTTCTCACAGCAAGCTGTGATGTGGTTTTTATATGTACCACACCTGCCGTGGCACTGGACATCATTCTAACTATTGAGCTGACAATGTAATTTTTATACTGTGAAGCCAAGGTCCTTGATGATTAAGTTGTCTAAATGTATAAAACACAAGCTGACTGTTATAGATCAGTGTCTCTCAATACCTAGGTTAGAATCTCACTTCTGAGTGTGAGATGGAGATATCTCAGTAGCTGATAGAATGTTCTTGGAGATAGCAAGGTCCATCAAGAATACACTAAAAATAAGACTGAACAAATAAGGGGGAAACACATGTTGGGCTACTGATTATAGCAACACTGTCAGTCATAGGTGTAGGAGCAGGTGCCCCCCCTCCCCCAATGTCAGAGAAGGTTTAACAGGAAATATCCATCTTGTAACCGATTAATTATCAATTTCATCATTATACTTGTAAACGAGCATCTTGAAATTCACCCTTAGAAACGGCTCACAGCATCTCCAATAGCAGGGGTGGATCCATACCTTTTTGAAAGGTGGGGTTGAGAATTATATCAATGCTAGGTGCGAGCGCCTTCCAGAAACGAGGGTTCAGAAATACAGAAATGGGTTGTTATATTACCATACGGGGGTCTCATCAGTCAATAGCTCTCTCTCTCAGTGGGGGATTCTGCAGGAGGGGTAGGGGGCATATACCCCCCCCTTTATGTTGCTAATATTGCACCAGAATGCAGAATTTTTGCGCCATTTTTAAAAAAAATTGCTGGTGGAGCATGCCCCCGGACCCCCTAGAAGGTTCGAGCCTTCGGCTCTCACATTGTACCCCCCGTTCCGAAAGTTCTAGATTCGCCTCTGTCTGTCTGTCTCTCTTTTTTTCATTGGACTTATTTATGTCATGCAGTTATTTGTACAATTTTGTCTTAATATCTCACTACTTTTCAGTTTCTCACTCAGAACGCTGCAAAATTTTCCGGGGTATCCCCATATCCATCTCCAATGAGAGGGTTCATTATGGAACTTGTGTCATACGGTTATTCTATATAATCTTGCCTTGATATCACAGTATTTTAACCTATCAAAACACCGCAAATTACATTGAACTTAGTTTTGAAAATTTTACAGGGGAGGCCCCTCCCTGGACCCCCACCTATGTGAGGGGTTTAGCACCCCTCTTATACCGAAGCTAGTCATTTCGTACCATAACCATTTCGTACCCAAATTTACCATTTCTTACCCAACTCTGTCCATTTTGTACCATGCTATATGACCAATTCGTACCATGCTATATGACCAATTCGTACCATAACCATTTCGTACCATGACCATTTCGTACCCAACTCTGTCCATTTCGTACTATGCTATATGACCAATTCGTACCATAACCATTTCGTACCCAAATTTTCCATTTCTATGGTACGAAATGGCTAGCAAATTTTTATTAAAATAATGTATTCAAAATCTGCAAAATACTACCATTTTGTACTATATTTATAAAATATATAAATGACATTATTTGTTGATTATATTAAAAAAATGTTCTTCATTAATAAGAATTTATTTAAAGTGTTACTTATTAGCCTGATATGAAGAACGGGAAAAAAAGAAAATTCATAAGATTCTCTACTTTATCATTTGGGAATTTCGTGACCGGGCTTTTTTTTTTTGCAATGTTTTAGATCTGATGCCCTTAGTTCAGCAAAACACATTGTTTTTTTTAACATAGATTATCAAAGTCCAAGCTTTTTTTAAGATGTTCATCTTATTCAGTTTTCATATCATGTTGAGAGAGAGAGAGAGACTTTCACGAAATTTATTGTAGGAATTGGTAACACTTCACTATAATGTGGTACGAAATGGTAGCAATGTAGTGGTAATATATGGTAAAATAGCTTGAGTGTATGGTACAAAATGGACATGGAATGAAATGGTAGTTGATATGGTACGAAATGGTCATGGTAAGAAATGACTATAATTCTCTCATACCCTCTCCCCCTCGTGCCTGCGGCACGACATAGACATAGCTTCGGTTTGCCCCCCCCCCTAATATTAAAAACCCTCCTACGCCTATGTCAGTGTCTCAATGTGAACACTAAAAGGTGTTGAAAGTTGTGTATTGACACTGTGATGTCAGTTGGCCATTTTTTTACATCTATGATAATGCCTAAAAGATTCAGAAAATTCTGAAAATAATCAGGTACTCCACCGTCCTGGCATTAATTTTATTTACATTTTTGTCATTTATTTTTACTACTGATTTATTTAAAAAATAGCTTAAACTTAAGCCTTGTCATTATCGCATGAGCTGCCTCATTGTGGATAAGTCAAAGTACCAAAGGACCAAATGAATTGCCGAGTTGTCCAAGGAACAACTGTTGCCGAGGGGCCGAGAGTTGGGCAGCTCAGTGTTAAACTTTCGACATGCCTGTACATAAATTTGTCCGACAAGTAGCTTCTGCTTGCTGTCGATCTCGGACTCTAATCAGATAATTACTTCGAGTAATCACTTTGTCTGGTTTCACAAAGTTTACACATAAACAAAAACATGATCCTTACCTAATATAATCATTGACTTCGTGAATAAATTATGTCCTGCAGCACTCAAAATTATCATTCAAATTCTTCCATTAACCAGCTCGTTGATCCTGTATATTCCGCCGTTGACTTGGAGAACTAACGTTGCTATTTCTTCTAAGCGCACCCTCAACAAACTTTAGCAACCCAGATATTCGTCAGTTTATCGCATATATGTACACTTTCAAGTAGACCGCCGTTTTTTGATCTATAAACAAAATGGCTTCTTGTGAAGATATCTCGAGATGCCGAACGCTGATTGGTTAAATGACGCATTGAACTCTGTTGACCTTGTCATTGAAATGGTACGATTTACCACGTGCATTTCGGCGGACTTTTGTATATTGGAAGACAGGGTTGAATTTAAACATTAATACTGCATTTTTTGCATAAAATAGAAAGAATATAAGAATACCGTTATTTTCTTAATACTTTAAAATATAGTTTGACCAATTTTCAAGTTGATAACTGAAGTGGCGTTTCAAAACAAGCTGTTTAATGCGGAAAAAATTCATTCAGCGGCTGCACGTGCCGGTTCGCGGATTTTTTTTGTTTTTATGATAGGGTCGACTTTAAACACTTATTGTGGATTTTGTGTACAAGATAGAAAAAATATAAAAATACCGTTTTTTCCGCAAGATCTTAAACTTTTTTCGGTCAATGGACGACTTTTTCGTACAATGAACGGTTATTGAACAGGAGTGCGTTAAACTTAATTTTTTTCTGAAAAATCCGATTTTTGCATTTTTGGCCCCAAAAATAAGTATGATCCGGGATTTTCCCAAAAAAATCACCAATTTAGAAAGCTAGATCGCATCAGACTCCATAACCTCTGAAAGTTTTATTAAAATCGTATGAAGCTTTCACATCGTTCCCAAAAGTGCTGTAATACGCGGCAAAAAAGGAGAAAGTTGTCGCCTTTATCATTTCACATCCAGAGGATGTTCCGAATGAATTCGGAACTAATCCTCTAGATTGTTCCATTCTTTACTAGTATGGCGACACCTTAAGAGGTTTCGCGGGAAAGAATGGAACAATCTAGAGGATTTTCATTGTATTCCAATACACATGCCTGTACAAAAAGTTTATAGTTTCCCAGACAAATAACCATTTCAGTATACTTGCGCATCTGTGACCTTGACCTTTCAATCAATGACCTTCATCTTTACAGCAAAATGACCATTGTATCAATACCTACAATATTCCAATATACATGCATATAAAAAAAGTTTAAGGTTTTCCAGATAATTAACAATTTAAATATTTTTTGTATCTATGACCTTGACCTATGAACTCATGACCTTCATTTACATCTCAAAATGAATGTTGTACAAATACCGACAACAATCCAATATACATGCCTATATACACATGTATGTATATACAAGAGGGTCATGAGGCTCTGGGCGCTCACTTGAGAATAATTTAAATTCTACACATTTTTCAATTAATGTTAACAGGGTTCATTTTTAGTAAATATAAACTTGACCTAGCTTTTGTCCTGAACATTGTTCTGGACAAATTATATAAAGATTGGACAAAACATATGGACTCTAGAATGTTTTTTATAATTTGAAGCAGTAACCTAGTTATTGACCCAACATATCCCATATACCAACTTGACCTTGCTTTGGTCATGAACATCATTCTGGACAAATTATATGAAGATTGGACAAATAATATCATTGTAAATATGTACTCCAGAGTGTTAACAAGGTTTTTCTATGATTTGACACAGTGACCTACTTATTGACCCAACATGATCCATATACAAAGTTGACCTTGCTTTTGTTATGGACATCATTCTGGACAAAAATATGGACTCTAAGAGTGTTAACAAGGTTTTTCTATGATTTGACCCAGTGACCTACATATTGACCCAACATGACCCATATACAAACTTGGCCTTGCTTTGGTCATGACCATCATTTTGGACAAATTATATGACAATTGGACAAAAAATATGGACTCTAGATTGTTAACAAGGTTTTTCTATGATTTGACCAAGTGACCTACTTATTGACCAAACATGACCCATTTACAATCTTGACCTTGCTTTTGTCATGTACATTGCTCTAGACAATCAGTTCGGAAATGGTGGAATGGATTAAAAGTGTTTTACACCCAGGTCTAGATTCTTTCACTTATATTGAGACGGTCAGTTCTGAGATGATGGGAGTCTAGAAATGGTGTTTTACTTCCCAGACAAGATATTTTTTCACTTATACCAAGAGTTGGTGAAGTTGAGTATGGATGCTTTATACCCGTTAAGATTCTATCACTTGATAGGGTGGAGTAATGGTGTTTTATATTTAAATACTTCCCCAGTCAAGATTCTTTAAGATCCTGTTTCAGGCTGTCAAATTGCTGACATCCAAACCAGCTGTTTATCGATAGGTGGATTGAGTTGATGAGCCATAAAAACTGCAACAGAAAATTAAAACGGACCACAAAGCAACACATTCTTTTGCACGATAAAAAGATTTAAATAAATAAAAAATTATCTGATTAAATTATAAATAAGATTCATAAAGAATTAAAAATTAAAAAATTCATCACAGCAAACATTGCAAACAAAAGCATAGATACATGATATTATAAACTTTTCTGTAAATCATTTACAGAAAAGTTCATAATAATTGTATTTCAAAATGAGAGGAGTAATGCTGTTTAATACCCCATTTAAGATTCCTTTTTATATGCAGTCAGTTATAGGGTGGTGGAGGAAACCAGAGTACCTGAAAAACCTAGATTTCAGCTAGTGAGCTGATACTTCCGACTTTTCTTGTGGAAGGATCCTTGACGATCAAGTTTTCTAAAGCACATGCTTACTCAGTTGGAAGTTCATGTGTCTAACCCGACTTGTCAGTTCCAAAGTTTTTACTATGCTTCTGGATTGTGAATCAGACATGGATTGGTATGTTTGTTTTTGTTTGATATCAGTGTCTCTCACTACTTGGTATGTTAGAATCCTACTTCAGAAGAAGCTAGCATGAGAAAGTTTGTATTTTCTGAGTGAGATGGACATTGTTCAGTAGGCAAGCTGATAAAATGTTCTTGGAATCAGCAGCACATGCCCATCAAGAATACACCAATCTTGACTGGAAAAAAAAGAGAAAAACATGTTTGACTACAGATTGTGTAATACTGGCTTGGGATACAATGACCGAATTTCACCTGGGGATTGCAGATTATTTGAATTATTGTCCTCAAAAATAAGCAAGCTTATGCAGACCAAGAGCTTTTCTAGTATTTTACTTGTAATTTTATCCCAGGCGGAAGCATGTGGCCGAGTGGTTAAGGCCACAGACTTACGATCCAAGGGTCGTGGGTTCGAGTCCCAGACGGGCTGCGTGTTGTGACCTTAAGCAAGTTACTTAATTTCACATTGCTGCTGACTTACCCGGTGTCAGGATAATGAACCGGTGGGGCAGAAACCTCTGCAACTGCTGTCTCGGTGAGCTAGCACCTAAAAGTTGTCCTGAGTGCACGCTAGTTACAAAGCAGACATATGCATAATACACCGCCAGTCATGTTCACATCGGGATACCCTAGTGTGATCTGACTGGCACAAGCACCACAGTGCGATAATATTCAGAAATTGAATGCTGCACTGCACAAAAGTAGATAGATAGATAGATAGTTAGGTGTTCATGAGATATCGTCGTTTTGAATGTTATACATCAAAATTGTAAGGGGGAACATGCCCCTCGACCCAATAGCATTGGTGCGTGCCTCTGGCGCTCTATTTCACTTAAGGTGCAAATTATATGTGTGTCTACGAGACATTTTGACCCATAACAAAATCATCCTATATTCAATTCAATTTGATTTTTAGACAGACATTATAATTAATAGATTATTATAATTTAACAAGAACAAACTTATTTACTAGTGTTTTATCATAGTGGCCAGATTCATAATGAAATTATATATAAAATAAATTTTATGATATGATATATCATATGTGAATTTTCTTGTTAAATTATGAACCTGAACTTTGTCTTGAAGTCTGAATCCTGTGTGTTTAATAATTGGCAGAAATCGGTTTTTAATTATTGAATTATAATTGAAAAATCACCCAGGAGAAATATTATGATGAACGCATGTTTTGAATTACATTACACCATGGGCCAATTTGGTTACGGGCCGACTTTGTTATGGGCCATATTGTCATAAGCAGATTTGGAATCGCACGTGTCATGGACACCCCCCCCCCCCCTATTTTCAAATTCCTTGATCTGCCTATGAGTTTGTCGTCGATTTCGAATCGTAATCAGCTTAGTACTCAGAATAATCAATTGTCTGGTTATTATACGATGTTTTCATACAAGCAAAATTGTATTCTGACTCACCTGACATCGTCTTCAATCACGACAAAATCAATCTTCCATAACCAGCTTATTGATCCCGTATATTCCGCCGTTGACTTGGAGAACTAACGTTGCTATTTCTTCTAAGCGCACCCTCAACAGACTTTTGCAACCCAGATATTCGTCAGTTTATCGCATATATGTACACTTTCAAGTAGACCGTCATGTTTGATCTATAAACAAAATGGCTTCTTGTGTAGATATCTCGAGATGCCGAACGCTGATTGGTTAAGTGACGCATTGAACTCTGTTGACCTTGTCATTGAAATCGTACGATTTACCACGCGCATTTCGGCGGACTTTTGTATATTGGAAGACAGGGTTGAATTTAAACATTAATTATGGATTTTCTACATAAAATGGAAAAAATACAGAAATACCGTTGTTTTCTTAATACAGTAAAATATATTTTGACCAATTTTCAAGTTGATAACTGAAGTGGTGTTTGAAAACAAGCTGTTTAATGCGGAAAAATTCATTCAGCGGCTGCACGTGCCGGTTCGCGGATTTTTTTTATTTTTATGATAGGGTCGACTTTAAACACTTATTGTGGATTTTGTGTACAAGATAGAAAAAATATAAAAATACCGTTTTTTTCGTGAGACTTAAACTTTTTTCGGTCAATGGACGACTTTTTCGTACAATGAACGGTTATTCAACGGGAGTGCGTTAAACTTGATTGTTTTCTGAAAAATCCATTTTTTGCATTTTTGACCCAAAAAATAAGTATGACCCGGGATTTTCCCCTAAAATTCGACAATTTAGATAGGTAGATCGCATCAGACTCCATAACCTCTGAAATTTTTATCAAAATCGTATGGAGCTTTCCCTTTCTTCCTCAAGATGCTGTAATACGCTGCTAAAAAGGAAAAAGTTGTCGCCTTTATCATTTCACATCCAGAGGATGTTCCGAATGAATTCGGAACTAATCCTCTAGACTGTTCCATTCTTTATCAGCATAGGCCAGAAAAAACCTTTGTTATCATTCTTTCTCCCAACTTTGTGCATACACTCCACATACAATTCTCCATTTTCTACATCTAAAACCTTCCCTGGGTATGCTTTATTACTAGTATGGCGACACCTTGAGGGGTTTCGCGGGAAAGAATGGAACAATCTAGAGGATTCACACATGCATGTACAAAAAGTTTATAGTTTTCCAGACAATTAACCATTTCGGTATACTTTCGGATCTGTGACCTTGACCTTTCAATCAATGACCTTCACCCTTACAGCAAAATGACCGTTGTATCAATACCTACAATATTCCAATATACATGTCTATATCAAAACTTTAAATTTCCAGATAATGAACAATTTACATATTTTTTGTATCTATGACCTTGACCTATGAACTCATGACCTTCATTTACATCTCAAACTGAACGTTGTACAAATACCTATGACAATCCAATATACATGCCTATATACACATGTATGTATAAAAAATTGATAGTTTTCCAGATAATTAACCATTTCTCTATGACCTTGACCTTTAAACTCATGACTTTCAATTACATATCAAAATGACACATTGTCTACATGGGGTGTCCAGGTTAGGTTGGTACTTGTATCTACAGTACTTGCCTGTCAAAACTGACAAATGTTTAAAACAGACCTGGCGACGTCTTGATATAAGTGAAATATTCTAGACTAGGAAAAACTCATTCAATCGATCGATTAGGGTGTAGGGGATTGTGCTCGACAGGTGACCAGGTAGCTCAATGGCAAAGCATATTGTTAGTATGGGAAGGGCCCAGATTCAAAGTATAGGTTTTCCATGTGCGTTTGTCTCAGAGTCTCTTTTCTGTTCACAAAGGTATTTACCACTTAGCAACCATTACGCCAGTAAGGCCATGTTGGTTTAATACATCTTAGTGTGAGAAATTTGTTGGTTTGCTTTCCAAAGGTCTGTGGTTTTCTCTTGGCACTCCAGTTTCCTCCATCATTCACAATATAACTGCCTTGATATAAGTGAAAATACTCTTGACTTTAGTCAAGAACTAGAAAAACCGTGAGCCACAAGCTCACGAAAAATACCCCCTGCTCCCAAAAATCCATCGGATCAAATTTTTAAATAGAAAGTGCACATCTACATTATATCACAAAGATTGTGCGAAAGTTTCATGAAAATCCATTGAAGGGTTTAGGAGGAGTTGCGGATAAGAGATAGGTACCCTAAGGTGTAACGGAAGCCCTATCACTACCGGTATATACCCCCCAAGTTTTTAAGCGGGGGTATAAAAACCAGTTATATTATACTGGCATGTATCTAGACGATCAGTTCGGGAATGGTGGAATGGATTAAAACTATTTACACCCAAGTCAAGATTCTTTCACTTATATTGAGACGGTCAGTTCTGAGATGATGGGAGTCTAGAAATGGTGTTTTACTTCCCAGACAAGATTTTTTTCACTTATACCAAGAGATGGTGAAGTTAAGTATTGATGCTTCATACCCGTTAAGATTCTATTACTTATCTTGATGGGGTGGAGTAATGGTGTTTACATTTAATTACTTCACAGTCAAGATTCTTCAAGATCCTGTTTCAGGCTATCAAATTGCTGACATCCAATCCAGCTGTATTGATAGGTGGATTTAGTCGATGAATCTTCAAAGCTGCAACAGAAAATTAAAACGGACCACAAAGCAACACGCATTCTATTCCAGGATAGAAGTTGATTTCGATAAAAAAAATTATCAGATTAAATTATAAATCAGGTACATAAAAATATAAAAAATTAGAACGAATAAAAGCACAGTTGAACAATTGAAAAAACATGCAGATTTATAATTGTACTCTCTGAAAGAGTGGAACGATTGATTGATTAAATGGTATTTTACGTCTTAGTCAATAATATTTTTATTATATCGAGACATCACCAGCTATAGGTAAAGTGGCAGAAATTTCTACCTTTAATGTATGCTCAGGGTAGGGTACAGCAAAGTTATTTTATGTGCCACACCTGCTATGACACAGATGATTGCAATCATTTGAAAGGTCTCTTCTCAAGGACCTTCATTTCTAAATGCTGAATACTTGGCGAAAGAACACTCACAAATTCATTTCACTTATTTTAAAGTATAGATCATACCCAGCTGGGGTTTGAATCCACAACCTCCCATATACTGAGCAGTTGAGCTACCACAGTGTTTGACTACAGATTGTGTAATACTGGCTTGGGATACAATGATCGAATTTCACCTGGGGATTGCAGATTATTTGAATTATTGTCCTCAAAAATACAATTACGTAATTGCTCATTAATTCATCTATAATAGCAATTTTCATAAAAATAATTTGTGGAATGAAAATATATCATATTTTACACATTCTGACCAAATATTGACCTAATAACCCCTGTAAATCGTGAGAAATAATGGGCTCGTAGTGTCGTGTACAGGCGGTCGGAGGAGGTCGGTAAATACCGCGACCGGAAATCGGTTTTTAATTATTGAATTATATTTGAAAAATCACCCAGGAGGAATATTATGATGAACGCATGTTTTGAATTACATTAGACCATGGGTCAATTTGGTTACGGGCCGACTTTGTTATGGGCCATATTGTCATAAGCCGATTTGGAATCGCACGTGTCATGGACAAACTCCCCCCTCTCCCTTCAAATTCCTTGATCTGCCTATGAGTTTGTCGTCGATTTCGAATCGTAATCAGCTTAGTACTCAGAATAATCAATTGTCTGGTTATTTTACGATGTTTTCATACAAGCAAAATTGTATTCCGACTCACCTGACTTCGTCTTCAATCAAATCAATCTTCCATAATCAGCTTGATGATCCCGTATATTCCGCCGTTTACTTGGAGAACTAACGTTGCTATTTCTTCTAAGCGCACCCTCAACAGACTATTGCAACCCAGATATTCGTCAGTTTATCGCATATCAGCATATATGTACACTTTCAAGTAGACCGCTGTTTTTGATCTATAAACAAAATGGCTTCTTGTGTAGATATCTCGAGATGCCGAACGCTGATTGGTTAAGTGACGCATTGAACTCTGTTGACCTTGTCATTGAAATCGTACGATTTACCACGTGCATTTCGGCGGACTTTTGTATATTGAAAGGCAGGGTTGAATTTAAACATAAATACTGTATTTTTTGCATAAAATAGAACGAATATAAGAATACCGTTATTTTCTTAATACTTTAAAATATATTTTGACCGACTTTCAAGTTAATATCTAAAGAAATGACTGCGTTTTTGAGAAAATTCATTCCCTCAGTCTGCACGTGCCGGTTCGCGGATTTTTTTTATTTTTATGATAGGGTCGACTTTAAACACTTATTGTAGATTTTGTGTACAAGATAGAAAAAATTTAAAAATACCGTTTTTTTCGTGAGACCTTAAACTTTTTTCGGTCAATGGACGACTTTTTCGTACAATGAACGGTTATTCAACGGGAGTGCGTTAAACTTGATTGTTTTCTGAAAAATCCATTTTTTGCATTTTTGGCCCAAAAAATAAGTATGACCCGAGATTTTCCCCTAAAATTCGACAAATTAGATAGGTAGATCGCATCAGACTCCATAACCTCTGAAATTTTTATCAAAATCGTATGGAGCTTTCCCTTTCTTCCTCAAGATGCTGTAATACGCTGCTAAAAAGGAAAAAGTTGTCGCCTTTATCATTTCACATCCAGAGGATGTTCCGAATGAATTCGGAACTAATCCTCTAGATTGTTCCATTCTTTATCATATTTGACAATAACAAATTTATTCAAACATTCATCGGGATCAGAAATTAAAGCTACCTTTTTTGAACTTGCATTATCTGAATCTGATTTCAATTCACTTTCCTCCTTTATCTTACAACTCATAACATAACGTTCCACCTTTGTCTTGCAACTAATAACATCAATTTCATCCCTCTTTGTCTCACAACTAATAGCATTAATTTCCTCCTCCTTTGTCTCACAACTCATAACATCACTTCTCTCCTTTGTCTCACATTTCACATCACTTTCCTCCTTCTTTGTCTCTGTCTCACAGCTCATATCACTTTCCTCCTCTTTTGTCTCTGTCTCACAACTCATAAATTCACTTTTCTCTCTCATCTCTGTCTCACAACTCATAACATCACTTTCCTCCTTTTTCTCACAACTCATAACATCACTTTCCTCCTTTTTCTCACAACTCATAACATCACTTTCCTCCTCCTTCATCTCACAACTCATAAATTCACTTTTCTCTTTCATCTCAGTCTCACAACTCATAACATCACTTTCCTCCTTTGTCTCACAACTCATAACATCACTTTCCTCCTCCATCTCACAACTCATAACATCACTTTCCTCTTTTGTCTCACAACAAATAACTTCACTTTCCTCTTCCTTTGTCACTGTCTCACAACTCATAAATTCACTTTTCTCTTTCGTCTCTGTCTCACAACTCACAACATCACTTTCTTCCTTTGTCTCACAACTCACCTCACTTTCCTCCTCCTTTGTCTCTGTCTCACAACTCATAACATCACTTTCCTCCTTTGTCTCACAACACATAACATCACTTTCCTCTTCCTTTGTCACTGTCTCACAACTCATACATTCACTTTTCTCGTTCGTTTCTATCTCACAACTGATAAGCTCACTTTCCTTATTTGTCTCTTTCCCACAAGTCATTACAATCCTTTCTTCTATTTCTGCTGTGTGGCAATTCCCCACATTAACATTTTGTTTTATGTCTTCTGCATATATTGGCACAAGAGGCACAAAGTGGTTTGGAATCCAGTGTCCTTTCACCATATCATCTCTTGTGCTTGTCCACAAGATATAAATTGGCATTTTGATAGATGTTTCAGTTCTTGGCATAATCAAGCGATTCAAATCTCTACGCACATTAATATTTCCAAGTGTTGGGTACACTGAAAAAATTGGACATTTCAAAACACTTGAAAGTGCATGCAGTTGCCAAATTCCCATATATGACTTATTACGTTTGATTTTCATCACTTCCATGCGATATATACTTTTGATAATATCATTATTTAGTAACATTCCTGGACTGTACATATCCGAATATTGAGCATACAGTTTTGAAAGGTTTCTATCTATAGGCACATCTTTACTTCTAATTCCCTTTATCAAATGTTCATTATTCAGATAAAAATCTTCAAACAAAACCACTTCAACTAGAATTCGGACCCTAAGTTCTGCACTTTTGCAGGTTTTTCCATATGAAAATACGCTACCTGTTGACGCCAGGCAATTGCCATCCGATTCTACTTCACAAGGCATCAGTGTTCTATCATCTGGAATGTCTTGTGGAATATGGTCTAATGCATGATAATCTACCTGTAGTTGGAAATCCTCAATGTTCACTTTCTGTGGTACGATGTCAAACTCCTTTAATGATTTCTTTATTTCATTACATTTTTTGTTTAATCTATTAAAACTCCTGTAAGATTTAAGTTCATGAAGAACTTGTTCAAAATTTATTTCTTCAAAACACTGAACATGTTGTGTGGAAACTTTGATGGTATCACTCTTTTTTCTGCATCGTTTACTGCATTCTTTTGACTTGCTGGTTGTGTTCTTTATATCAATCCTATCTTCTTTAACATAAAATGATTTATCAAATTGTGTCTCTAATATATCATGTCCAATACAAATATCCTCTCCTTCACAGCCACAACTGACATTTCTATGTGTTATAATGCAAGGCAATTCTGTAATTAATTGATGGAGTTTCATTGTACCTTTTATTGTTTGTAAAGGTACTTTGTCAAGTTTGCACTGTTCAGTAACAATTTCAGTCTCACTTATTTCTTTGATATATGTCTCGCTCTCTTTCAACAGTTCTACAAAGTCCTTAGCAGATGTTATACTTTTTCCATAATTTACCTTTCTATCAGCACTTCTTTTAACTGACCCTCCTACAGCATCTGGAATCCCCTTCCCATGGCCAGCTTCAAAAAATTTCCAAGTCCCTTTATTAAAACCATATCTGTAAATCTGATTAGAAAACAAATAAAAATTACATTTCTGGCGATATTGTGTAGTTGGTCCATCACTAAAAAACTCAATCTCATTTATTTGGGGATTATTGTGCTTTATTATCATTAATATTGGTTTAATGTGTGACCATATTGCAGCTGGACCATGATTTAAACTATCCGAAACAGTGCAAAATGTTTTTCCCTTCAATTCATTTACAGTGTAATAGACTACGGTATGTAAAGATATTTGTTTTTTTGAAGCTTCAAAATGCATACTCTGTATTTCTGATGACAGTTTTGTGACATAGTTTTCAGAAAAATCAATGTGTATAATGCACTTATTTTCTTCTAAAGAATCTTTTTGTTTTCTAAAATAAGAAAACTGGTTTTTGATGTTAAATAAATGTGTTTTATATCTCCCAATTTGTTGTTCAAATTTGTCCAAGAGTTCAGACAATGTGGCAAATGTTTCCTCTTTAACAGTGAATGATACTTCTTTTTCAGTCATCTTTTCTCCTTTTCCAATGTTTCTTTTTTCTTTTTTAACCTTCCATTCACTCCATGAAATTTCATTATTTAAATCTATTTGGGGGTCAGTATCTATTCGATTTTGGCTGCATTTCTTACATTCTCCATACATACAGATCTGATTTTGTGTGTTGCAAACAGTTAAACCTATTATGTGTTCTAAATCATCTGTTTTAATAACATTTGCTTTCTTTAATGCATCTGCCATGTATGATGCATTTTCGCAAAGTTTACATAGGCAAGTGTTTCTATCACTTGTGTTCGGAAATAGTATCCAAAATGGTCTTAGTCTGCAAAATGTTGTATAACTTATCTTACTTTTGGTCTCTGTGAGATACTTTAAATGTAAATTTTGAAGTGTATCACAGAGAATTCTTCTTTGTATCTTAACTTTCTTTTTTGTCACAGTGTTTTTCATGCCCACCGCTATTCTTGATACATCATCTCTTTCAAAGAATGAACGGATATTTACATACTCACGTTTTGACAGACATGATTTGTCTTTCAAAGAGTTTCGAGTTTTGATCCCAATTTTCTTAAAAATTGCAGATTTTACTTTATATTTCTTTAGTAGAGATCCCCCAAAAAGCAATTTTGAAATAAATAGCTTTTCTCCTTTCCTGTATCTTTTCTTGTAATTATCTCTTAATGTGTCCAAAAGCGCATGGTGAAATATGAGAGTTTTTCTCACTTCTTTACGTGATAAATTTCTTAGAAGTTTTCTTGTTTTGGTACGTGGTGTATCATTTTGTACTTTTGGGACCACTTTTTTTTCTGAACTTTTCGTTTTTTCTCTATGCCACCGTTTTTTGTATAGTTCCACTTTCTTCTTGTAGTCGTCAAGTTGTTTTTTTAGAGTTGTATTGTCTCTATAACACTTTGCAATATCTTTTTTCTTTTTCTTAATACTTTGAACTTTCTGCCTTGATAAATTTTCTGTTTCACTGTTCTTTTTCTCTAATTCTTGTAAAGATTTCTTCTGCTTTGATCTTGTTTTTCTTTTTTGTGCTCGCCATTTTTTCTTAGCTGCTCTGTGTTCTCTTGGTGTCATTTGACTAACAGGTTTTTTCTTTCCTAGTTTTTCTTTCTGATATCTTTCTTTCTCTTGTTTTAGATAGGCCTGTCTTCTTTCATAATCGGCATTTCTTTTGTCCTTAAATTTTCTTTGTCTTTCTGCATTTGACATTCCCATTTTCTACAATACAAAAGTTCAAAGATTATTTTTTTTCCGGTTTCATTTATTTATAAATAAACTTAATTCTTTAGTCTGCATTTCATTATTATAATATATTAAGTTTGATGGTCCTTCCTCTAATATGCTTGTTTTCTTTCAAGTAACAAAATTTTCCTTCCAGTAACAAAATTTTCCTTCCAGTAACAGTCAGTCCTTCCAGTAACAGAAAATCACATTAAAGTTAGAAAGGCCCGATTTCATGAAACAAAAACGAAAGAGTGATTCAATTATGGTTAATTCTTTATATTTATTGAAGAAATTTCATATAAATGTCTTTATTTCATATCATATTTATACCCATATTAAACTGAAAGTCTTTCCAGTAACACTAAAGGTCCGTCCAGTAACAAAATTGCTGTTAATGGAGGGACATGTTACTGGAAGGACTTACATAAAAGAAAATTGTGATGTCATGATAATGAATTCTCCCTTATTTAATTTAATAGGATATCTATAACCTATTTTACATAAAATTTAAGGAGATAAAAACTTTTTTTTTAATTTTCTTCAAAGACAATTTGTTTGTTGTTACTGTACAGACATGTTGATTATATATGAATAATATTTACTCACCAAATCTGTTATTGTCACTTTGTTGTATCAAAAGTTATAGAAGCACATGTTCCATCTATATCACAAAGGTCTGCAGAACTGGGTCAACAGGAAGTCAGCCTCAGCAACAGAGGGATAATTCATTATTGCATAATAATTTCCAGATGTTACTGGAAAGACATAAATTTAAAAGACATGGACTTTTTAAAATTTTCTCCTTCTTTACATTTAAATATAGTTGCTTTTAAAATTATTTTTCATTTATATGTACAATGATTTAATGAATGCACTAAAATTTAGCAGATTTCCCCCTGTCTAGTGTTATCAAGCAACTCTTTAAATGAAAAGGGGTTACTTGTGGACAGCATCATTTTTCTTTACTCCGTGTAATTTTTCACTTTTTCGTCATCAAAAAAGATATCATACCAATAGTTTTAATGCAAAAATTAATACAGAATGAATGCATTACTTAGATTAACTTTTCAAATAGATTTTTATATGAAAGGAGCAAAACTTATATCAAGGGGACATGTTTTTCTGCAAAATTTGATAATGACTCATATATATTATATATATATATATAATATATATTATAGTCTTATATAAATGAAATATAGCAACATAATAGTCTTATATATATAGACTATTATGTTGCTATATTTCATAAATGTATATATATATAAGACTATTATGTTGCTATATTTCATAAATGTTGTTAAATATTATAAACTTGCATTATTTATAAAAGAAATAAGTGTAAATCACAATATTTGTAACATGTATTACAAACAAATGTCAAATTATGTCTATAATTTTAAAGAAATAAAGATAATTTAGTGTACATACCTGGGCCAAGTTCTTGCACCTTTCGTCATAATGCCTGTTTCCAGTGAAAAGCGCACCCACAGAGGGTTGTATTTGGCAATACGTGTCTCATTGCATTCCACATGGCAGACTCAAAATCCATTACAACTGCCTTAACCAAAGGCCGACGGGGAATCATTCTCAGAATTGCCCTGAAAATGAGACGTGATATATTCAACAAGTCGATTAACATATAGTATACTCAAGACCGACATAAGAACACGCTTTGAATGATGGCCTTGCACATGTTTTATAGTAATCAGTGGTTTCTATGTTTTTTGGACATTAACATTTCTGTTTGCGTTAGATGTTAAAAAGTACATTTTTCCAATACAAAGTTTTCTTTTCCACTATTAGATACATTTTCTCAGAATTAATTTGATAATTAAAAGTTGGTATACATACCTCGCGATAATCTTTTTTAGGCCGACGAGACATCATCACAAAAACTAGTGGAACCTGTTTGGTAGATTTGCTGGCACGGATGTAAGCATGAACTGAAATTAGTTGCACAAACGGTTGACGAACTACTCTAAATGTACCATCAAGATACCATGTCTTTGCCATCATCCATCAATAATCTGCCGAAATGATTTTGTCATAGCCACACGATGAACCCCACGAATCGTCCTTAACGTTAATCACAAAATTATAGTAATTGGTCGGCCCTAAATTTTGTCTAAATAACGGAATTTGGTACTGTTTTTCTTTAGATTGTCCATGAGCTGACCATTCTGACGAAATATTGGTCACGTTTGAAAGGCTTTTGGGCTTTAAACGCATCATAAAATATCCTGTTGGCAAGGTGTATTCACAATGGACATCGGGTTTCTCAAATTGATATGCATGCTCCTCACTTATGAATTGTATACATTTATATGTTAGAATATTGTTATGATGAATGTGAATAAAAAAACAAGAAATATAAAAAAGGATTTTATTTAAGAATTGATTTGCACTTTTTACGTTGTTATCGGGGTGTAACAACGTGAAAATTTATGACAAATTGTGTAAAACCGCGTAGCGTAGCCATTTTTTAAGCTGACCTACATTTCTGAACTGATCAGCTGATTTTCAGAAAATCAACGTTACAAGGCTGAACGTCGTAGTGATACAATAAATGACATCTTTATGAAACGATAAAATATCCGATAAAAAAGCTGAAATAGTTTTGAATTTATATCTTTTTAATTTTTTAGTTTTTTTTCAGTCAACATATAAATTATGTTACATTTAATTTCATTGACAAAAAGGGATTATACTATGTCTCGCAATCATGAAAACAAACAACACTTTGTACAACGTCATACGTGACGGCCAAACGTTTGTAGGACAGGTGTGTTTACATTTTTTTTGAGATGTATGCAAATTTATTTCTAATTACATATTATACCAGTTTTAATTTTACAGCACTAGACGGAATACAATTCCTCATCAGTAGTGCTTTGACCAAAATTATGAAACCATAATTATTTTGAAGATGTTGAATAGCTACCCAAAGGACCAAAATATATTTTACCAAATTAAGCTAAGGAAATACTTTGCATGAGGGAGTATACCTTATTTTTGAGAAATTTCAAATTTTTACTTGCAGGAAATTTAGACAATTATAGTATATTTCTGACAATAAATAGAGGATCTTGCATGAGTGTTTATGTAATATTGAATTTATTAAACGAGTTGAATAATTTTTTATGCAACGAGCCTTGGCGAGTTGCATAAAACATTATTCAACGAGTTTATTAAATTCAATATTGCATAAACACGAATGCAAGATTCTATTTATTATATAATCCCATAAAAACGGTTTTTCGTAGATTTAAAACTTGTCTTCTCATTATAAGAAAACAGCTGATTGACCGAAACACAACAAGTTCACGTAACTGTGTACATGCACCAAAAGTAATCCTGCTGAAATATTAAAAGTAAACAATAGTCTGTCCGCAAGATACAAAAACAAAACAAACATTTTCAATTTAAATACAATGTATCTTCTTTTTAGAAGAAAAGTGTCAGCTTAATTAAAATCAACAAACAGTGTCAAATGAAACAAACAATTGTGAACCAGGTCAATTATGTGACGTCACTCTGGAATGACTTTTATGCTTTTATGACGTCATACTCATTCAATACGATTTTTATTGTATGACCGTATTACATGAATTATTGAGTAGATTATATAATAATACGAAATTATTGCCTACTGAGTTGGTGATATGATATCCTCGGGGCACCAGCCACCAGCAGAGATATCGGCTCAGGGGTTTAAATTACATATTATACCAGTTTTAATTTTACAGCACTAGACGGTCGTTTCGGAATGCAATTCCTCATCAGTAGTGCTTTGACCAAAATTATTTTGAAGATGTTGAATAGCTACCCAAAGGACCAAAATATATTTTACCAAATTAAGCTAAGGAAATACTTTGCATGAGGGAGTATATCTTTTTTTCTTGAGAAATTTCATATTTTTACTTGCAGGAAATTTAGACAAATATAGTATATTTCTGACAATAATACGAAATTATTGCCTACTGAGTTGGTGATATCCTCGGGGCACCAGCCACCAGCAGAGAAATCGGCTCAGGGGTTTAAATTACATATTATACCAGTTTTAATATTACAGCACTAGACGGCCGTTTCGGAATACAATTCCTCATTAGTAGTGCTTTGACCAAAATTATTTTGAAGATGTTGAATAGCTACCCAAAGGACCAAAATATATTTTACCAAATTAAGCTAAGGAAATACTTTGCATGAGGGAGTATACCTTATTTTTTGAGAAATTTCAAATTTTTACTTCCAGGAAATTTAGACAATTATAGTATATTTCTGACAATAATACGAAATTATTGCCTACTGATTGGTGATATCCTCGGGGCATATACAAAAATGACAAAAAATTAAACAAAATATTCAAATTGTTGCTTACAAAAATTGTACAAATTTAAAACTTTTTATTAAATGTTTATTCATTATATTCTTTGAGCAGTTATTTTTTTCTGCAATCTTTTTTTTTGAGCAGTTTATTTTTCTGCTGTCATATTTGTTTTAGTATTTTATTTTTACTGCTATAATTTTTTTCAGTTTATTTTATTTCTGCTATCATAATTTTGAACATAATTTCATATTTAAATATAAATAAACAATACAAATTTTCACACACGCATGCACACAGCCTAAAAGTCCTATATTCAGCACACAGGCAGCTATGACCAAATAAGACTATATACCGCATACATACCCATTCATCCCAATCAAACACACAACCTTCTATTATAGCTATATTCAGCAGGCAGACAGCTATGACCATTTAAGATTTTACATAAAGTTTATCGCATACATACCCATCCATACAATACTAGAGTAATTACACATCTCAATGCACAAAACGCTTATACAATAAACTATTGAGATAATGTAAAGCTATGTACATAATAGAATGATAAACTCTATATTTAACATCTGTTTTCAAGTAAAACCTGATAAACAAAGAATTGGGATGACTACTATTATACTACTATAATATGACTACTATGAGGCTACTAATATGACTAGTATATGACTACTATAATTTGTATACCCCCTTCCTCTTGTTTCCCTGTTGAAACTTGGATATAACTTTTGATTGTCGTAGTTGTACATTGTTGATTGATCTCTGTCTCAGTCCTCTGGCATTCATCCACCGGAGCACATAACCGTTTTTTGAATAATATCTCCTACACATGGAGCCCTGAAGTCTGGTTGCTTCATTAATTTCTTTAATACGTTTAGTAACCTCATTGCCAAACAAATCTTTGCCAATTTCCTCATTCCTAGTACAGAGGAGGTGTTATTTAGGTTCTATTGAGGTTTTAAGGCCGTCTTTCGGCCGCGAGAGAGCTCGAAAAACGCACTGGACAAAACGGTCATCGCATTAAGCATGCATTCCCTAAATTTCGGAATATCACTTTCTTTCTTCGCAAGAAGATAAGCAGTCAAAAAAAATCGGCACCATGCGGGCAAAATATTCTTACAATTCCCAGGAATTTTAATCTCTTCTATTATATCGTCCACACTTGCCTTTTTAGCTCACCTGGCCTAAAGGCCATGTGAGCTTTTGCCATCACTCGGCGTCCGTCGTCCGTCGGTCAGTCTGTCAGTCCGTCTGTAAACTTTTCACATTTTGGCTATCTCCTCTGAAACCCCTGAACCAATTTTAAACAAACTTTACAGGAATGATGTATGGAAGGTCCTTTACTTAGAATGCCGAAATGTTTTTGATCCGCCAAAAACATGGCTGCCAGCGCAGAAGATAGTTTAACATTGGACCCTATGAGAAAAATGCATTTTTGACTATTTCCTCAGAAATGACTGAAGCAAATTTAACCAAACTTTACAGGAATGGTGTAAGGAAGGTCCTTTATTTAGATTGGTCCTTTATTTAGATTGCCAAAATTTTTCTGATCCGTCAAAAAAACATGGCCGCCAGCACAGAAGATAGTTTAACATTGGACCCTATGGGAAAAGCATATATTTGCTATCTTCTTTGAAACCGCTGAGCCAATTTGAACCAAACTTTACAGGAATAATGTATGCAAGGTCATTTACTAAGATTGCCCAAATTTTTCTGATCCACCAAAAAAATGGCCGCCAGGGCCAAACAAAGTTAAACATTGGGCCCTATGGGAAAATGCACATTTTGGCTATCTCCTCTGAAACGACTGAAGCCAATTCAATTAAACTTTACAGGAATAATGTATGGAAGGTCTTTTGCAAAGATTGCCGAAATCTTTCTGATCCGCCTAAAAATATGGCTGCCAGCGGGAAACATAGTTTAACATTGGACCCTATGGGAAAAACACATTTTGGCTATCTACTCTGAAACTATTGAAGCAAACTTAACCAAACTTTAGAGGAATGATGTATAGAAGGTCCTTTATAAGATTGCCAAAATTTTTCTGATTGGCCAAAAAACATGGCTGCCTGAGCAAAAGGTAGTTTAACATGGGACCCTATGGGAAAAACGCATTTTGGCTATCACCTCAGAAATGACTAAAGCGAATTTAACCAAACTTTTTCTGATCCGCCGAAAAACATGGCCGCCAGGGCATAAGATAGTTTAACATTGGACCCTATGGGAAAAACGCATTTTTGACTATGTCCTCAGAAATGACTTAAGCAAATTGAACCAAACTTTACAGGAATGATGTATAGCAGGTCCTTTACATAGATTGCCAAAATTTTTCTGATCCTCCAAAAAACATGGCTGCCAGCGGAGAACATAGTTTCACATTGGACCCTATGGGAAAAGCATATATATGCTATCTCCTCTGAAGCTAGTGAAGCAAATTGAACCAAACTTTACAGGAATGATGTATAAATGGTCCTTTACATAGATTGCCAAAATTTTTTTGATCTGCAAAAAAAAAAAAAAAAAAAAAAAAAAAACATGGCTGTCAGCGCAAAAGATAGTTTAACATTGGACTTTATGGGAAAAACGCATTTTTGACTATGTCCTCAGAAATGACTGAAGCAAACTTTACAGGAATGATGTATAGAAGGTCCTTTACATAGATTGCCAAAATTTTCCTGATCTGCCATAAAACATGGCTGCCAGTGGAGAACATTGTTTCACATTGGACCCTATGGGAAAAGCATATATTTGCTATTTCTTTTGAAGCTACTAAAGCAAATTGAATCAAACTTTACAGGAATGATGTATGGATGGTTCTTTACTTAGAATGCCGAAATGTTTTTGATCCGCCAAAGAGATGGCTGCCAGCACAGAACATAGTTTAACCCTATGGGAATAGCATATATTTGCTATCTCCTCTAAATCTACTGAAGCAAATTAAACCAAACTTTATGGGAATGATGTATGGCAGGTCCTTTACTTAGATTGACAAATTCAAATTGTCCGTTTCATATACAATTAAAGCAAAACACTTTCAAATTCTCGGAAGCTGAAATTTCATTTGACAATAAATGTTACAACAATGGCTCATTCACATATGCCCCTAAACGGTGTTTCCGCAGATCTCCCACTCCGCGCCTATATAAAAAATGGGGGAGCAAGTTAGAGATGTGATTTTAATCAGATTGAAAAAACTGTGAATGGTACATATAGTTCTACAGTGATTTCTACAGTGATTTCCTTAGCCATTCTGTCTGATATAAACAGTGCATTTTTTCATCACTGAAATACAAATTTGCTTTAAAAGCATTTTAGTCAGGTGAGCGATACAGGCTCAGCCACACTGAGCCTGAGCCACACTGAGCCTCTGGTTACACGTCACTGCATTTATCAAATCAGCAATGTTTTTATTTACATCCTCCTCAAATACCTTGGGGATCTTGAATACAAACTCCTAAGAGTTATCACCCTCTATCCACCTGTTCGTCAAAAATTCCCAAATCATTTGGGTTAATAACATCCGTTTCACAATCGGACAAATATGATGGCCCCGGCCGAGGATCTTTCGGAACAGTATTCTGAATGTTCCATAATGAATTTTAATCTTTCATTTTTGTTACATCTATCATCCACTTTTGCCTGACTGAGCAGAATCTGCCTCATTCAAATTACGTGTTCTCATAGAGGCTGAGTCAAGTTGCCACGTGCACTGATTCAGCGACACCCTATTCTTATACTTATTCACAAAGTCTACAGCCTTAAAAAGAAATGAGAACGTACACCTGGATATAGGATGGACAAGTCAGGGTTCAATGAATTTTACCTAAAGTAACTCGCCTGAAAAAAAGATGTCTACAACCTTAAGAAGGAAATATTCGAATTTGACCCAAGAATAGCCGAATGGCTTATGAAATA
This sequence comes from Anadara kagoshimensis, assembly GCA_021292105.1. NCBI lineage: Eukaryota > Metazoa > Mollusca > Bivalvia > Arcoida > Arcidae > Anadara > Anadara kagoshimensis. The sequence continues at coordinate 38,667,270 of CM037872.1, read as the reverse complement.
AAATGACCAGTTAGTAGTATATGTTATTGTTATACTGATTCAAATTTTTTTGTTACCACTACAATCTGACATTATGATTGTCAACTGTATGACTTCATATATACCCTTTACACAGTACATAATCGGTCTTGTGTTTCAACACAATGCTATAAAATGAATGCACTTTTTTAAACTGATATTGTGAATTATTTTTAAAAAGTTAAAAACAAGCGATGCATAAACACTAATGCACATAAATAACTAAAAACGTATTCACTAAAACATTATAAAATTTATAAATCTGAAAACAAGATGTCCTCTTGACTAGTTTCTTATCCAAATCTGTCCTGTAAATGACCATATTGGATCCCGTAAATGACGTCACCTGTTATCATCTTTTCAACAACTGAGTGGGTGTGATTTGACAAATTTAAAATGTTTCCATATTTGAACAAAATGCATCATATTCAAAACTTTACCATGGATAAACATTACCGTGTTTACGCGGGAACGGAAGTTGTTAGGGTCATAATTTAAACCAAAGCATTGGGAAAACTGAAGATTTCAGAAAATCTTACAAGGGACCAAGTTTCATCTCCAGCCTTTTAGTTTAATATCGTAGCATGATAATTGTGTGTATACGTAAACTATTCCAATACTGCTATAGAATTATTCTTAGTGCACTTAAGTGTGAACTTGCCTTACAATAAGATATCGAAATTTCATCAATAAATATTTTTATAAATTAGCGTTTTGTTAATTATTTTTGTCAGGTCACCTGTTTTGGTTGTTGTATGTCTGTCGTTGTGCGTTATTCGTCGTGCATAGTAAACTTTCACACATTCAAAACTCTCCAGAGCCAGTGATAGAGAAATTTCACATGGATGTTCTTTTGCCAAGTTTGCAAAATTAGTTTACCTTTACCTTGACCTTGTACTACCTACATTTAAGGTCACAATGACTTTCATATACAGACATGCATTTTATTTTAGCGATATAGCGAAACGGTAGAGCGCTCGCTTTACAAACGGGCCACCCGGGTCCGATTCCCGGCTTCGGGAAAAGTTTATTATAACTAGCATTTATGTTACACTTGTGGTAGTTGCATGTGTATGTATTTTTCTAGTATGTTTGTCAAGTACAAGCTGTACAAGCTCTACTGAGCTTATCGTCGGTGGGCGGACAAAACCTCGTAACTACATTTTCCAAGTTTTACAGGAACAAGAAAAAAATCCCCCCCATGGTTCGTATCTGTATAAAATGTATTGAGATTCTGTAGCAGTAACACTATGGGTTTGTATTACCATCTTCACTTTAATTTTTTTCAAATTGATGTATATCTTTATCAAAAGTGTAGTTACGATGTTTTGACTTTCAAATCTGGTCCCAATAGTGCAAATACGAGGTATTATACGCGAAATCGTTGAGAAATATTTAACAAAATATTGATCTTTTAAAGATTTTATTTACATGAAAATCTGTATGAAACAATTAAATTTTACAAACAAAACATAACGCAAAATATAAAAGCAAATATTGCTGGACTTCAGACATGCCTTGTCATCTGAATTAAAAACAAATGATGGGAATGTTAATTGGCAATATATTAAAGAATCTTAACTGACAATACAGCATGCAAAAATGACGTATAACGTAAAGCTAAATTTACCACAAGAAAGGCCAAATGACATAAAAATTGTGAAAGCTTAACAGATCATAAAATCGACAAAAAATGACAAAATACAATATGAATATGACTAACCGACCACCCAAAAATGGCAAAAGTGGAAGCTTAACTAACAAAACAACATGAACATGACAAATAACATTAAAACTTAACTGACAACACCACCTCATGGTAAAAAATGACAAATAACGTAAAAGCTTTACTGACCCAACCACCTCAAGGTAAAAAATTACAACGTGAAAGTTTAACTGATCACACCAACCGGTGAAGCATTATATAAATGTGTTAGCCAACCAACAAATCAAATTATAATTACCCATACCACCAGTCAAAAATTAGAATTACTGCAAAAGCGTAAGAGGCAAAAATGACAAATAATGTAAACCAATAAATGATATTATGACTGGCCAACAGTGTGATGATAATTTACATGATCTTGTAACAGGCATCATTTTACCAATACATGTAATATAAACATTATTGGTCATTACAGAGAGGCAAATCATGACACATAATGCTACAAATTAAATTACGTTAAGAAACAATTTTTAGCATAAGATTGTTGATGTTTGAAAAATAATTGAAACATTTAAATTTTATTGAGAGCATTAAAAATGACTTCAAAATTTTGATTTTCTTTTTCAGAGAAAATTGTATTTGACAAATAATTGAGGTCTTTATTATAAGAACTTACTGAGAAACAAGTTCATAATGCAAGTATCAACAACTCATGATGATCTTAAAACAAAACATTTCAATCATGAGAAAGAGCATCATAAAATTGATGAAAGTCACGTGGTATAACATCTTTAAGTTCTTGCAAGTGTCTAAATTTAGATGCTTTGATGGGACAAGGGGACATATAAAGAGGAGATATTGTCCGATTCCCCAAAATTGAGTTTATATTTGATTTCACCACTAGGAGTGTACATGAGCACTCTAATATCGGTCACTACTGGATCTCCTACTCTATTACCAGATCTTATACTTGAGTAAAAGTTAATCTCAGAAAAATCTTTAAAAAAACTATGGTCCACATAATGGAATTTGTATGGATGGGAAATACGAGCAGATTTTATTATGTCTACGTAATTTTGGGGTACATAAATAGGTTTTTTCCTAAGCTTATTTTCAATGGTACTGTGGACACTGTCCACCTCCATTTGAGTATGTCCACGTTCCAAGTGTTTTTGTTTGATAATCACAAACTTTTCAATCGCACAATTTAAGAGAGCATTTGAGAGAACGCTATTTCTATTTTGATACGTACACCCGTCACTGAATAAAACGATATGCTTAATTGGAACACTGCTTTGTGTAGTGATAGTGTCAATGGAATTTACAATAAATGAAGCAAAAATGTGACTTGTTAAACCCCCTTCACCCTCGTGCCAAAAGTAGCAAGTCACATCTTTACTTGCTAAATCGTAAATGGTGAAGTGATGACACGCCAACTTTGTTTTATAATACAACGCACTGGCCTGAAGTCTAGGACAAAGAAGAACAAATTGTACATCCATCGTGACAACCTTGTATGAGGGATCCAGCTCACTTTTCTCTTTGTCTTTTACTTTTGCAGATCTTGCAGCGTCTTGTCTGGTTATATGTGCTTCGTTCACGTTGCCAGTTTCATGTCCTACACACAAGTCACATTGGTCTTTCTTTGGTTTAAAAAGACACAAATTTTGTTCGTCAAATACAGTTTTTAATAACTTTTTACTAATTAGTTCAATACTGTTTTCAGTACAGTAGATTTGGTATTGTTTGAATAACTCCATAAATGTGGTAAAAAGTGGTTCTAAGTATAGTTTAGTTGTCGAAGACCGACAATAATGTGACGGCATTTTTGGTAAAGAGTTAAAGAAATCTTTCGCTCCATTTATAGCAACTTCATTCCTTTGTCTTCTTTTTGATTCTTTCCTTGTGTAATCTGTAACTTCGGGTATTCCTTTTGTAGCTTTTTCAACCCAATAGACTGTTTTCTCTCCAATACCTAAAGTTGACAGGAGCATATTCTTACATACAACTACTTTTTTTTCCCACCCTTCCAAAGACTGTAGGTGAAAATTTGAGATCTCCGGCTTGTATTTTCCTTTGACTTTCTTTTTACTGGAGCTGTAGCAATAAGAGAATTCACATATACCTTCCTCTGATTCCAATCAATATTTTTCCAAAGTTTGTTGAAAATAGTTTGCCGTTCCTCTTCTGTAAAGGTATTACACTTTATAATTTTTGACTTTTTGCATATTTTGGAACATTCATTAGAGGTTAATGTCCTACTTGGTCTATCTACAGAATAATCAAATCTCCCTTCTGTCTTTTTCACCCCATATTCTTAATTGCTTGTTTTTGTTTCTTATCCAGTTACTATTGTCTGATTTCTTTCTTTTGGTATTTGGTGCATCTGCTATTGTCTCTTCTTGATCTATTCCTATATCTTCATCCCTAGATGAATCTAGTGAATCTGGAACATAATCGGGGTCATCTAAACGTTCGCTACACTCTGATGTATTGCCAGATTTGTTTTCGATTTGTTCTTCTGTATCCCCGTTCTATCGCCACATGAGCTTGTGTCCAATATCTCTTCCCTACTTTCAATTAGATTGTCGCTATCTTGTCTACCTTCATTATAAATGAGGAATGCTAGAACATCAAGGTCATTTGCTGTAACAGTTTCTTCAGTTGAGTACACTCTACTTGACTCTTCACCGACTACTTCTAAATCCCGTGCATTTACAGTATTACTTGTGTCATTGTTTTCAATACTTGATTCAGTGCTATCAAAGCTATCAGACTCGTAACATGTGATATCAGGGGTTAGTTTAGTAACAATAGTGTTTCCTTATATTGTACATTGTGTGACTGATTCAATTTCGGTTAGCAACAGAACATTCTTTATTACCTAAATCAGAGTTTTGAAGTGCCAAGTTAACCATTAATCTACCCCTGGACAACATTTTGTTACAACAATGCTGCAAACTAACAACCGTTTTCACAGTTTGAATGGAACTTCAATTCCATGTGTTCGTAAGAGTCACCATTTCTAGAAATAACTATGTATCTCGGGGTTGTAATAGTTAACATTCTATAATACCAGTATTGAATAAAATTAAACTGAGTTTTGTATGTTCCAAGCTCCCGCTGTCTCAAAAAAATCAGATTTGTGTCTTTGGGGTTAAAGTAAATCAAATTTGCAATGTCTGAACTAGTTCGTTGCCATTTATTACTCATTTCATTTAGTTGACTTTGCAATCATCCAACCACAGTCCCCACAATAATAATAATCAGTAAAATCGTCTTCTGTGAAATCTTCAGGTAAGTTATCTACGCAGGTGAAATGAAAGTAACGTTACAGCTTCGGCACCATATCCATGTATCACCGTTGCTGTCTCTAAAATAAATTTGTCCAGCTAACTGCTGATCCTCAAGTAAAAATGGGTCGTGTGCTGTTTTGTTACAAATACAACATGTCCACATGGCATGTAAGTCTTCACAAGATGATGTCGACATATCTGCAAAATAAAATATGTATTTCTATTGTGACCACGACAAGGATAATAACTATTGTAAAAACAAGAGTTATCTTGAATAAGACGAATACCCCACCCCTAATATCTCCAAAGAGATAATCTACTAACATACATACCTGAACTTGATATGCAAGATATAAGCTCATGTTAATATACATTTGTTTCAAGTTTGATTAAAATTCATCCTTAGATGTGGAAGTTATGGAACAAGCTCGATATTGTGACGGACAGACGGAAAGAATGACCCCAATATACCCACTTAAACTTCGTTTACGGTAAGTATAACTATGTGCTATTGTACAAACATTTAATTAAAACCAAGTACAAAATATGGACAAATGAATTAATGTTTTCAAATCGCATAGTGATACTAAGTCTGTACATAAATAGTCATAATAACTGAGAAACTGAAATGTTTTATTAACGAACTGTCATGTGTTACAATCTGAACTGTTACTTTCTGTTTCTCACTAATTATTTTGATAATTACAAATTTTATTATCAAACAAAATATCGTATATTGCATTTTATGAAGAAAGTTCATGTTTACTCTGTTATGCAAAAATATCGTATCTGAAGTAAAAAATGTCAAAACTGAGTTTAACGGGAAATGAAACAAATATTTGATTGAATTTGTACTAAAATTAAAGTAGTAATGATATTTTAAAGGTTTGGGTGGTGTTTTTATGGTTATTTGGGGTACAACACAGTACTAAATTATCGTAATTCAGATGAAGTCAATACGTTTCCTGTTAAAATATCGTATCAGCATACAACAACAATAATTCGTTAATTAAGAGTTAATTCTGGGGAGCGTCAACCGATGATAAAATAGATTTCTATAACTTCAATATGTATCATGGATCAAACATATAATTTTATAGTATATTTTACTTACCAAACGTTGATTAACTTTGGCAAAACATTTTCCATTAGCTTTTAATGGTAGCATCAGATACGAGGTATTGCTATACTGTTTTTGGAACCAATCTTCTTACGACAATTCATCACATGACCATAGTACAAAATTTAATTGGATATGTGATACGAGCTTTTATCATAACATGTATTGTAGGATGCCGCTTCATTTCATGTACAAAAATGAATTTTGGAAAATATGTAGTTACAAGGTTTTGTCCGCCCACCGACGTTATGTTAAAATGTAAATCATTCGACGCCAAATAAAGGTTCTGTTGGTAGGGGTTCACCAGAATTCATTTTCTAAAGATAAAAATTCGAGTTTTGATATTTCGTAATCCAAATATTACTATTCTTGCGATCTGATTGCACAAATTTGTATTGTGACAACTCCCCCGAGTTTAACTGATTTCGACTCGAAATCTTGCATAAATGAAAATGATATACATGAATGAATGAAACCCATTGATTTCACTTGAACAAACCTTTATTTACAGAAAACATGGTCAACAAACTTTCAAAATGTTCTAGGCAACGATGTCATGTGTTCTTTACTCGCATAACAAGTTAATAATTTCAAAAATATCTATTTAATATTGGAGTCGCCATGAAAATAGTAAATAATAATGAAACTGGCCTTGATAAAGCGTCTGATGTTGTAAATGATATATGTTGTATGGAAAACCTTGATCAGACAAAAGATATTCAAAGGACTAAAAACTTTAAACTAAATAATGGAAAAGCTTTGCAAAAGAAATTGGATGCTACAGAGAGAGGCGAGGATTTGAACGTCTTGCAACTGGAGGAGAAATCCGGATCGTCCTCAATGCAGGAATGTATGAAAACGTCAAGAACTATAGTAGTAAGTTATATAATGAACTATAAAATAAGTTTCTAATATGAGAGAAGGGAAAATTTCAAGTGTAAATGTTTTAGAATCGAACATTGAAAATATATGCATTTGTATTTTATAAATATAAATGGTGAGAAAGTTTATACGGTAAACCTATACCACACAACCACAAGTCTTCTCATAAACGAAAAACAGCATGGATCTGTTCTATAATGACCATTTCCAACAAATATTAAATATGGAACTAGATGACAACTTTGATGCCACAGATAGATATATACATTTAATATTAAAGATGCATTAATGCAATTGTGTATCACACAAACTAGTAAGCAAACAACCCTACCTACAAAGATTACTGCAGTAATCCAATATTCATCAAAAATGCGAAGGAATTTCCAGGACAACAATGCATCAAATACTCTAAACAAAACTATACGTGCAAAAGCTCAAAGGCTGGAATAAATACAAGAAACACTCCGAAGTGCTAAATTACATATTATACCAGTTTTAATTTCACAGCACTAGACGGCCGTTTCGGAATACAATTACAAACTCAGTAGGCAATAATTTCGTATTATTGTCAGAAATATACTATAATTGTCTAAATTTCTTGCAAGTTAAAATTTGAAATTTCTCAAAAACTAAGGTATACTCCCTCAGCTTAATTTGGTAAAACATATTTTGGTCCTTGGGGTAGCTTTTCAACATCTTAAATAATTTTGGTCCAAACACTACTGATGAGGAATTGTATTCCGAAACGGCCGTCTAGTGCTGTGAAATTAAAACTGGTATAATATGTAATTTAAACCCCTGAGCCGATGATATCTCTGCTGGTGGCTGGTTCCCCGAGAATATCACAAACTCAGTAGGCAATAATTTCGTATTATTGTCAGAAATATACTATAATTGTCTAAATTTCCTGCAAGTTAAAATTTGAAATTTCTCAAAAACTAAGGTATACTCCCTCATGCAAAGTATTTCCTTAGCTTAATTTGGTAAAACATAGTTTGGTCCTTAGAGTAGCTTTTCAACATCTTAAATAATTTTGTTTTCATAATTTTGGTCCAAGCACTACTGATGAGGAATTGTATTTCGAAACGGCCGTCTAGTGCTGTGAAATTAAAACTGGTAGAATATGTAATCTACCATCGTTGCACAATTACTATCCTTTCTACCTCTTTTAATCATGGCAGATCTCTTCTTACTAGATAGAATCTTATCATAAGATATTAAATGATTGGAGAGCTTTTTCTTGTATGCGTAACAAATTATGCATTTTCCACCTCTATTTGATCTGCTTTTTTTAGGTGGGCAAAAATTTAGTTCACCGGTTTTAGTTCTTTTGCAATAGACCCACTGCAATTCGGGCGGAACTATTTCAGCTCTTGAATCAATTAAACATCTCGCAGGATTTAGTTTACAAAAATAGTCCCAGAATAGCTCTTCTCCTTCAGCTATAGCGCATGAGGCAAACATAGCGACCCTTGGCATCTGTCCGTTTTCAACTAATAAAGGTTTGAACAGTTTTAAATTAGGAGTCCTTGCGTGATTGATTAAACGGGCAAATCCGTGTTCATATTCCCTATTGGCATCTATACAATATTTGTCATTCAAAAAGTTGAATTCCAGACAATATGGTAATTCACCATTCGTATCACATAATTTCTGTGAAGAAAGAAACTCGTTTTCTGAATATTTTTTATATAATCGCCCTTCTTGAAGGCTTTCGTAGCAAATACTGATCGTCCTCTTTTTTTCATTTTTCTGACCACAAAATTTGTTTTCAAATATTCAAGATTTTCCTTTTTTAGCCCATTCAGCATGACAGCAGTTGAGGTCAAATTTAGTGACATCGAGTTAACATCATATATCTATACATTTACATTACTATTCAGTCTAAAAATGAATGTCTAACATCAAACCGAAACCCAGCCAATGAAAATCTGTTAATGAATCATGTGTTTAAAGAGAAATATAATATTAAACAACTGTTGTCAACGTCAATTTAACTGTGTTATGGCTAATCCAAGCTGTCAGAACGCGAGATACATGGTAACAAAATATATAATAAGTATAATGTACCGTATTTAAAAATGTGAATTATTAGAAATGGCGCCTGAATATAAAAACCAACATTATATCGATTCATAATGAAATTGGTCAAAGAAGAGTGCATTTTTATGCACATATCTCTAGATTATTAATTCGACAAAACATTGTTGTTGATCGAAGTTTCGTGAGACGAACAATTCAAAATAATTCGTGCGGAAAGATATATCGAATCCGTACTGGAAGACGGCAAACAATATCTAATAATCCAGTCATACGTAGAATAATTGAACATTCTATGCAAAATAACGATGAGAACACTGCAGCATGTATCAAATCTCAATTACAAAGAAGAGGATACAACATTAGCATAGATACAGTAAACAGGATACGACGGATTTTAGGTTGGACTTTAAAAGCCACGCGTTACGGTCAAATGATCAGAAATACTTACAAGCCGAAGCGAGTTCAATAGACACAAAACCATATAAATGACCGAGTTCGAAGATGTCATATGGACTGACGAAACGTCAGTATGGCTTGAACGACACTTGAAAAGGTGTTACAGAAAAAGGGCAACCTATAAGGAGAAAACCAAAACCGAAATATCCATTAAAGGTCCACGTAAACGGGGTAAAACCGAAATATGTATATATTCAGATATTAAGACAAACTCTTTTGCCGTTTATTACGAACACATCCTAATCACCATCGTTTCATGCAGGATAATGACCCTAAACATACCTCAAATTTGTCAAAAAGATTTTTCGAGAATCACAACATACATTGGTGGAGGACGCCTGCTGGTAACAGGCATTAGTTTAATATTTTGTCTTTTACATTTTCTAGTCGCAAATAGCTGCAATAATTCACTTGTTATACTCAGTGAAAGTGACTTGGATGTTAATGACATGTCCATTAGGACTCTAACAAATCTGGATAAAAAATACATTAATTGAGTAACCTTGGATCCCTTATGTTCATTTACATTTTGTTTTGAAACAAAGAAGACTGTTCAGCATTTTTTTATGAATATTTCTATGTTAGAAATATATGGTATGGTTTTTAGATATGTTAAATAAAAAATACCACTTAGTAATTGACAACAATATTCTTTTCTATTTGGCTTGAAGGACAAATCCTTAAGTATGTTTAACATAGTGTTTTTTTCATTATCAAACAGTATATCTACTCTTGTAAATACAGAAATGTTATTCTTTCAATTTCAGACGCAATTGAATCTATAAAGTATTACAGAAATTTGAAAACATATTACCTTTATTTACTTCCGCGACAAAACGGGAAAAAATGGGAAAGGATTGAACTAATATTTTGCATATATGTTTTGGTTTTTTTTCTTTTTGCTATATATATTTAAGGCGTAAAATGATAATTACATATAACAGCATTATGAATGATCTGAATAAAAATATGAAAGACCAAAGAAAAGGTTTGTTTCTCAGCTCTATATCGGAAGTATTTGTAATAAATACCATTCGAATATGTATGTTTCATACCGTTACATGCATCATAGAACATTTCTATGGGGAGGAATTTTCAGTCATTTGTGATATTTAATTGATTTATTTATTATCGTTTAAAAACCAAAAACGTAAAGAGAGATTTTCGAGGCCTGGATGGGATAGTGCCAGACTTTTGACCTTCTAATATTTTATACAGGTGGCCAAATACTAATTTTTTCACTGTCTATCCGAGTAATCGACATTGTTCAAAATTCAAACATTTAAAAACAATAGAAACATGCAAGATCATTCCTGACGAACTTCACCTTTTCCTCCGAATATGCGATATACGACTCCGAAATTTAATCGACGATGCTAGAAATTTAGATCAGAAGGCTGCGATTTAAAAATCAGGGGATGTGGGGTCACTAAGCGTTTTGACCCCAAAAACTAAAGGAGGTGAAATCGAATGGACAAGGTTGACTGGTTCAGAATACAAGCTGCTGTTTAAATGGATCTTTCTACCGTCTATCTGAGTAATCGATGTGGTTTAAAATTCAAACAAAATCTATTTATTTATTGTTGCATTGATGTAATTGCTTACAGACCATTTGGTTGAAATACAAATATGCTTAATAGTTAGTAATTATATCCGAGAAAACTGATCTTTTATATATAAAAATATAATTTTTTAAATATTATATTATACTATTCTGCAAAACATTGTCTTTTAATGAGATCGATATTTTATCTACCCGACACTTGAAAATGTTATATTAAAGAATTCTGTCTGGTCTAATGATAGAATGGGTATTCAGTAATTAATAGTTTGGATATGAAAAAGAAAATGCTGCATCCCATTGTAATCAAGGATTTTCTGAGTCCATTATGACGAGAGACATTTCTTGCTTTTGCATACCCTTTTTTCAAGTTTTATTTTTTATGCTTTATTCTTAGTCACATCACTTTTTTTTGAATATTTCAGTCAGAGCACCCCAATTACTTCTAGTTATGCAAACTTGTCGAAACCATGCCACTCAGAGAAGTTATGAAGTTTGCTAAATACTTATTAGAGATACTTAGTTCTCCAAAGCAGTGTAAAATAGACATAAATGCAATACCAAAATACAGGTGAGATTGTTAAATACTTATTAGAGATACTTAGTTCTCCAAAGCAGTGTAAAATAAACGTAAATGCAATACCAAAATACAGGTGAGATTGTTAAATACTTATTAGAGATACTTAGTTCTCCAAAGCAGTGTAAAATAAACGTAAATGCAATACCAAAATACAGATGAGATTGTTAAATACTTATTAGAGATACTTAGTTCTCCAAAGCAGTGTAAAATAGACATAAATGCAATACCAAAATACAGGTGAGATTGTTATATACTTATTACAGATACTTAGTTCTCCAGCGCAGTGTAAAATAGACATAAATGCAATACCAAAATACAGGTGAGATTGTTATTAAAGTCATTCATAATCCTAATTTATTGTATAGTCACCTTCGAAACCCAATTAAAATAAAGCTTTGTAATAAAAATCACATTACACTTGCGTAATAGCACTTTTGCGAATGTCATCATATGGTTTTGTAAACATGTTATGACATCATATTTTAGCCGACGTAACTTGTGGTATTCCATCCACCTTGATTGTTCTGTCATAGCTGGGAAAACGGTGGTGTTCTTGTTACTCTATTTTCTGTAGTATTTTTGTCTATCAAATTTTGAAATATCATCGTTGAAATTTCTATTAAATCTTTCCCCTAAAACCATGTTATGATTTTTTCATTGTCCTAAATGCTTATAGTTTTGTTTCCATGGCCATTTGATTCTAAAATAAATAAAATGTAAAGTAAAACAATACATTAACATTTGTGAGTTTTCATAATGAGAAACTCTGTTCAAAACCAAAATGTAATTGTAGAACTATAATTACATTTGCTATGCTATCACTTCCTTCTTTCTTTTCCATATACACATGACGTCATAAATTGGCTGTTCCAACAATTGCAAATGCATGTCGTAGACGACAGTGATTTTATTTTATTTGAAGATTTTAAAAATAAAAATAAGATTTTTCAAAAAATGAGAAATGTGTACGTTTGGTCTAGAAAATCAAATGATGTTTTTAATGTTATATATGTTATGTTATCAATTTGCTTTGCATGGTAATAGAAGTTATAGCACTATAAATGTCATTTCTAGACAGTTCAATGGTTAAATGTAATCAATGTGAGTTATGAACTAGACAAAAAATAAGGTGTAAATTTACTATTCCATTATTCTATTGATATTGACATAATTAATTTCTTATTTTTTCTTCCAAATTGCCTGTAGGATTTATTGCCGGGCAATCCCTTTTACAAGGTGATTGTCTTTTCTCAAGTGTTTCAATGTGCCAGATAGGTATAAATGACCTTGTTTATAAACTCCGATTAGGAGTAGCATGCCATGACCGGCTGCATTCTAAGCATTACTAGGGAAAGGTAAACAGATTATATCACACATTTTCATTTAAAAATACATTAGTATTTCATGTTGATGTAAAAACATTGTAATAATGTCAGAACAAAGTATCCTTTGGTGTATATAGCACTTATCCATATTTAGATTTTTTTCAGTAACCTTGTGTACATTAAACAAACAGATAAGTTCTGTATAAATGTTGTTGCTCAAGTAAGATCAATAGAATGTCAATCTTAATTAATTTTGCATTATAGATTACTGCACAGTCAAATCTGCCTATAAAGGCAACCTAAGGTAACCAGTAAAAATGGCCTTCATGGCAGGTGACCTTTATATACAGGCTCAAATAATATGAATAAAATCCTTTATAAGCAGGTGACCCTTGTATAGAGGTTGTTTTTAAGACAGGTTTGACTGTTCTGATTTTGATCAAAATATAATAACAGATTCAACTTCTGATGCTCTACCTTTAGTAATACAAAGTATGACAATAGCCTTTTTCTAATATTGATAAGACTTTACAAATAAACGAAATCCATAGATAAGTCAAACAGAGATTTAACACATGCTTGAGAAAAAATGGAAATGTTATGATATATGTTAAAGTTCTATTGAATTGATAAACATTTCATTGTTCTTGTAGATTAACCAAAGTGGAATCAATTATAAAGATTCGGTAGAAATGTTTGTGAAATCGGTGCATCACACAACTAATTTTGAAATGCCTGATGTCATCGAAATCAGTCAAATTTTAGAAAATGTGCTGATTGATGAAGCAATGATTATGCTAAAAAGTGGTGCCTATTCTGGTAAATAATCCATTTTCATAAGTCTTTTGAAAAGTGAAGACTAGTTTTATAGTGAATGAAGGAACTTGAAGAGACATTTTATTCTGCTAATGCAGTAGACGAGGGACGGTAAAAGTTAACGATGCATTAAAACAAATAAACTGCCTCGGTAGATACTCTTAAAGCTAGAAAAGGAATTCAATATCTACACATTGAAAGCTGCAAACGTGAAAAAGAAAATATATAAAACAATGAGCGGGTGAGGGGACAACTTTTGTGCAATTATATTGTATAATCTGTAAATTATGTTTTTATATATAACTTGTATTTATAATTTTATGTTTTTATATATATCTTGTATTTGTTATTTTAAGTAAGTTAAATATGTAAGCTTGAAAAGGAATACTTTCTATTCGAAATATATTGCAATAAGAAGAAGCATGCTGTCGTAAGTTTTTGTTTTATTATTATGAAAATTTGTACTAGGAGGGAAGGTGAAAATACAGAGGTCAGCGAAAAGATGTAAAATTGTCCAAGAAATCGCTGAAGCCGACATTACATTTAAGGGCTCTAGAGAAATTGAACCTGTCGATGAAAACACATATGCAAATTTATCGACAAAAGAATTGAAGTCACTAATTTTCGAAAAAAAAAATGGATTAAAAAGCAAGTTGAAAAGGAAAAAATTATCGAATTATTGAAACAAGAGGCCCATGGGCCTTAACGCTCACCTGAGGAAGAGTACATGTCTTATGCAGAGGTTCAATGGTCAATGACATTAATAAAAGAGAACATCAAAATTTTCAGCAGTAAGGGCCAATAATAAGTATTTTTGCAAATTAATTATAATAATTAAATAAGTATGCTATATATAACATATTTAAAGTCTAGCTACAATATATTATTTATAAACAGCTAAAACATCTGTATATTAAAATGTGCATTAGGCCAATACCTACAATATTCCAATATACATCCCTATACAAAGAGTTTATAGTTTTTGAGATAATTAACCATTTAAGTATTCGTTTGCATCTATGACCTTGACCTTTGAACCTATGACCTTCATTCATATATCAAAATGATTGTTGTGCAAATGCCTACAATATTCCAATATACATGCCTATACAAAGAGTTTATAGTTTTTGAGAAAATTAACCATTTAAGTATTTGTTCGCATCTGTGACCTTGACATTTGAACCTATGACCTTCATTCATATATCAAAATGATCGATAGGCCAATACCTACAATATTCTAATATACATGCCTATACAAAAAGTTTATAGTTTCTGAAATAATTAACCATTTAAGTATTAGTTTGCATCTATGACCTTGACCTTTGAACCTATGAACTTCATTCATATATCAAAATGATTGTTGTGCAAATGCCTACAATATTCTAATATACATGCCTATACAAAAAGTTTATAGTTTTTGAGATAATTAACCATTTAAATATTCGTTCGCAGCTATGACTTTGACCTTTGAACCTATGACCTTTATTCATATATCAAAATGATCGTTAGGCCAATACCTACAATATTCCAATATACATGCCAATACAAAAAGTTTATAGTTTTTGAGATAATTAACCATTTAAGTATTCGTTTGCATCTATGACCTTGACCTTTGAACCTATGACCTTCATTCATATATCAAAATGATCACTAGGCCAATATACATGCCTATACAAAATGTTTATAGTTTTTGAGAAAAATAACCATTTAAGTATTCGTTCAATTCTATGACCTTGACCTTTGAACCTATGGCCTTCATTCATATATCAAAATGATCGTTAGGCAAATACCTACAATATTCCGATATACATGCCTATACAAAAAGTTTATAGTTTTTTAGATAATTAACCATTTCAGTACTTGTTTACATCTGTGACCTTGACCTTTGAACCCATGACCTTTATTCATATATCAAAATGACCATTGTGCCATTACCTACAATATTCTGATATACATGCCTATACAAACAAGAGGCCCATGGGCCTTAACGCTCACCTGTGATCTTTGAACCCAGTGCTTCAGATTGATTTTACAGATAGTGGGCCACAAGGGCCCACCAGGTCCAATAACAAGGGGTCATTTTTTGTTATAGTGGGTCATGTTTTGACACATAATTAAATGTTAAGCCACGACCACGTGACTGAAAGTGAAAGTTGGCATTTGACATCTTCATATGATGCACCAAAAGCGATCTTGTCATCTGCTAATTTATATTTTGTTAACCTTTACGGTATATTTTAAACTCTTTCACCTCGAAGATTTATTTTATGTGCATCTACTTCTCTGCGCTTTGTGTTGTTTTAAAAAATGTGAATAGAGTCGTCTGCATATCGTAGCCATGATTGCCGCTAGTATATTAAATGAAGGACAACGTGCGAGGTCATAACAAGTTTTATTGCGAGTTCTCCCTCTTTAAATGTTAATAACCGACGCATAGAGCGAAGAGAAGGGGCTTGTAGGGAGTCCTGTCTATATGCTGATTATGAGATAAACATAGACGCTAGAGATTTCCCGATAGAAAACTAAAACAGAAAGTCAAATCGGAAAACGCCATGGAATCAAATATGTAGTTTTGGGAAGACATTATTAACGATGAATTTGGCTAAGAAAAACCATGCGCCACGTGGACCCATTAGAAGCAAATGTTATGCGCCATTTTTTAAAATAATGCGGGATTGGCGCGGGCGCACCGACAATCTGAAGCACTGTGAACCCATGAGCTTCATTCAAATATCAAAATGATAATTCGGCCAATATTCTAATATACATCCCTATACAAAAAGTTTATAGTTTTTGAGATAAATAATCATCTCAGTATTGTTTGTATCTGTGATCTTGACATTTGAACTCATGCTCTTCATTCATATATCAAAGTGACCACTGTGCCAGTACCAACAATATTCTAATATACATGCCTATACAAAAAGTTAATAGTTTTCAAGATAATTAACCTTTAGGTATTCATTCCCATCTGTGACCTTGACCTTTGAACCCATGACCTTCATTCATATATCAAAATGATCATTAGGATAATACCTAAATATTCTAATATACATGCCTATACAAAAGGTTTATAGTTTTTGAGATAAATAATCATTTCAGACCTTGTTCACATGTGACCTTGACCTTTGAACCCATAACCTCCATTCATATATCAAAATGGTTGTTAGGCTAATACCTACAATATTCTAATATACAAAAAGTTAACAGTTTTCAAGATAATTAACCATTCAGGTATTCATTCACATCTGTGACCTTGACCTTTGAACTCATGACCTTTATTCATATATCAAAATGACCATTGGGCCATTACCTACAATATTCTAATATACATGCCTATACAAAAAGTTCATAGTTTTGCAGATAATTAACTATTTTGGTAAACTTGTACATCTGTGACCTTGACCTTTGAACCCACGAACTTAATCAATATATCAAATTGATCGTCATGTCAATACCTACAATTAACCAAAAATCCTACATCATTATCGACAGAAATGTTTAAAAAACAGCATTTTTTATCAAAGGTCAAAAACTGGGACATGACCTTGACCTTTGACCTTGACATCAATCGGAAGAAAATCGCAAGACAAGATCAACAGTGAAAACTCCATACAATTATCTTCAGCCATTATGAAGTTCTAACAATAAATGTCTCATTTTAAAAATTACATAATTTTACGCAAAAAACGCGTAACCTATTTTTCTTTCAATTTTCATGAAAAACACAATTATAGTGTATCTAGGTATCCTGAATCCAAATATCCAATCAAAATTTGTCTGCACCTTTTGATTTCAGAGAAGAAGATTTTTTTGCCTTTTGGCTATATTTATAGTAACGGCAGCCATATTGTTGGGTTGGGCGTGGTCAAACCCGAACACAATTTTGAAAGCCTGTTACCCAGGCATAATAATCACCAAGTTTCATCAAATTTGGCTTAGTAGTTTTGGAGGAGAAGATTAAAATGTAAAGTTTACGCACGACGCACGACGAACGACGGACGGTGATAGATAGCAATAGCTCATCTGAGCCTTTTGGCTCAGGTGAGCTAAAAATTCATAGTTTTGCAGATAATTAACTATTTTGGCATTCTTGGACATCTGTGACCTTGACCTTTGAACCTATGACCCTGATCTATGTATCAAAATGACCGTCATGTCAATACTTACAAATAACTGAAAATCCTATGCCATTATCACAGGAAATGTTAAAAAAATAGCATTTTTTATCAAAGGTCAAAAACTGGGACATGACCTTGACCTTCGACCTTGATATCAATTGGAAGAAAATTGCAAGACATGATCAACAGTGAAAACTCCATACAATTATCTTCAGCTGTTATGAAGTTATAGCAATAAATGTCTTATTTTAAAAATTATGTAATTTTATGCAAAAAACGCATAACCTATTTTTCGTCTAATTTTCATGAAAAACACAATTTTGATGTTCCCAGATATGCTGAATCCAAATATCCAATCAAAATTTGCCTGCACCTTTTGGTTTCAGAGAAGAAGATTTTTTTGTGTTTTTGCTATTTTTAGTAACAGCGGCCATCTTGTTGGGCGTGGCCAAACCCCGAACACAATTTCGAAAGGCTGTTACCAAGGCATGATAATCACAAAGTTTCATCAAATATGGCCCAGTAGTTTTGGAGAAGATTAAAATGTAAAGTTTACGCACGACGGACGACGGACGACGGACGGTGATAGATTGCAATAGCTCATCTGAGCCTTTGGCTCAGGTGAGCTAAAAACACCAATAAAATCAATATATTAAATATTTTAGCATACAGCTATACCAAAGTGTTGTTCCTTGTTGAACACATGCTTAGCATGAAATCCCAGTTATCATCGTATACGTGTATCCTGTTAAACATTAACTTTACGTGTTCACTTACAGGGTTAATTTCAATAGTCCATAAGCTGGATTTACACTTTTGGCATGTGCTACTTACATACAGTCCATAAGTTGGATTTTCACTTTTGTCATATGCTACTTTTGAATGTTTTATACCATAAAATAATGGAAAAATAATAGACATATATTATCAACAAAGAGATATCACAATGGCGCCACTAACTTCAACAGTTACAAGTGCCATAGATGTTTCCACTGCCACTGTGTCTACAGCTTTAAATCAAGTACAAGTTATAGATCAGCCTCCATCAAAATTCAACAATATGACGGCAAGTCGCCGGCTTTATCATTGTGGATACTGTTTATGACCTACATAAAACTACACATGATACCGGATTCTGAGGCAATTTCCACATTCCCGTTTTATGTGCAAGACCGTGTGCGTCACTGGTTTTATAATCTCAGTGACGCATACAAACAGTCACTTAATGACTTTCAAAAAGCCTTTTTAGATCGGTTTTCATAAAAAAGGTTACAATTAAAGTTTTTTGGAGAGTAACCAAGGTTTAAATGAGACAGTCGAGGACTTCTTCTATAGGATAGAAAAGGCCTCAATAGGAAAGGTGTCTGAGGAAATGTCAATTGCTATAACAATTAGAAACTTGTAAATTGTAAATCCTCAGGACGCCAAAACATTTGACAACTAAAGAAATGTGGCCATTAAGGCATAAGAGAATCTTTTTACTAAAAAAAACCCTTCTGTTAACGGGTTACCTGGTAAATTCTTATCCGTAGAGCGGTTATTGAATTCAAACGGCTGATTTGAACACACAAACATTTAAAGAAAATGTTCATTTTGTAATTGCTAAAAGTCAGTTAAATGGTAAACATAGCAAACGTTTGCATAATGATGATGACTGCGGTTATTGGGTTAAACCTTCTGATAAAACTGTTTTGTTAATACCATCTGAATCTAGTTCTTCGTTAAGTGTAACCAAGAAAAATGAAAGGTATTGTAGATGTAACCAAGTGCCTTATGCCAGGTGAGCTATTGTGTCTATTGTGTTGTACTGTCTATGTCTTTGTATACGTCATCTTATGTAAATGTGATTGTTTTTCGTGGCGTTATTTGCATGTATTCTATGGTCTGGACATATCACATGACTGGTCAGACGGGGTTTATTCTAATTATAGTAATAAAAACTACTCACTAAACTTTCGTTTTGGCACTAACAATTTCTAAAATTCATTCTGGTTCTGGTATTCCAATCAACAACATTGTTTTTGATTTTGTGTAATTCTACACTTGTACGATCTATTCTGGTATGTAAACTCTGTATATTCAAGTTCGGTTTTCTAAATTATATTTATTATATTGGTTGGAATTATTTAATAGAATATATAAACTTATTCTCAAAATCCTATTATTTTATGTATTTGTAGGCTAATTAAATATATATGTATGATTTAAGTAAAAAGAATCTACGACCCTTGAAGGAAATAAACCATGTAATAATATAGAGGAGCAGTTGTTGTTTATTTAATCTCTGCTATCCGGTTTCATAGAGAAATCAAATCAAAAGTTTGTACAAATTCAACCTCAACCAGACCCAACTTCATTCATAATTTTAAAAAGGTACGATGAGGTATGAGGATTAGTGAGGTGGCTTTGCTGGACTCGGGACATTTATCCGGATTTCCTTCAAAGACCCATTTGGCAGGAAGAAGGAGGATCATGTCCAGCTGAATGTGGTGGATTTTATCCCACGAAACACTTCAGGGCCAGGGCTGAATTGAGACGACACAATCGTCCACTCTGCAATTTCAAACGGATTCATGTTAGAAATACATTTTATGTTAACCCAGGAACAGTTCAAAAGCCTAGAGGGAAAACTGCAGAGGAAAAAAGGTTAATCAAATAGTTTTCGATTTATAGGAGGGGTCTGTGGATCATTATATGGACTTCGATACTTTTGGCAATTGTTTAGGCTTGAAGAAGAGGAATTATGTAGAGACCCAAAAAAGAGGGATGGCCTACAACCCAGAATGGCCAGACTTCAGTTTTGATTTTCGTGATGGACTGTGATACTCCGTGATGACCGTGTTTTTATATATACTCCGTGTGCGCGTTCTGTGATGTACCGTGTTCCTGTGATTCTTGAAGTGTAAAGATCTATATTCTTGTTGGACTGTTTTTCTTTTTTTATTTTACATAGACTGTATAATGGTTATTTGAACTTTACATTGATGTTTTATTTTTTTTTTGTAGGAATTTTTTGTATTTTGTGCATTTTTTGTATTTTGACATTACACATTTTATTTATTGAATGTGTATGATCAAATGAGGTACATTTGATCTTAAGGGGGGGGGGGTGGGAGTGTGACAGGTCATTATTATTTACCTTTCTAAATTATCTCCCTTTAATATAAATAATTAGCCAAAATATAATCACATGTTACTGGTTTTACTTTCCCTTCAATATTAATATTTCTAGTCTTTTTATATTTATTGATACTCAATTTTGTTTATTGTCCAATATTGTAACCTTTCTACAAGTTAGCTTACTTTTTATAATATCTAGTAATTTAGTGGTAATCACAGTGGACTACTACATAAAATTTCATATTTAGTTCAAAGTCACCAACACCACATTGTTGAAAACTCAAAAACATTCTACACAGACGAAGATTTAAAGAATAGAAAAGTATCGGTAAAGGAGAGAAAAATAAAAAGATAAAATAGTAAGTCACTATTTATATTTAAGAACATAAATCTCAATGTCAATCTTAATCATGGTTAACAGAAAAAGAAGAGCTCAGTCCACCTCAGACGTGGACTTTAATCTAGTCACTCACAAAAAAAAGAGACGTAAACTCAAGCATGGACAAGGGGCAGGCAAACTCCTTGTTCCTAATTATAATTATTGAGTATGCAGCTGCGGGTAAAGGGCTCCTAAAAGCTCTTTCCCACTCGCTTATAAATAGCGGGATCAAGAAAGCACTGCACGGTCAGGATTTCACGGCAGAACCCACTGCCAAAATAACATAATAATTAAAACCAGGGACACGCCTCGGGCGCGCTCACTCCTCCAGTTAGATATACTATCAGTTAATAACAATAACGTCCCAATCAGATGCAGAAACAGGGACACAAGGCCAATAAATGCAACAACGGCACAGTCTGTTCACACTGCACAGGCCCGCACAAGTATGCTGACTGCGATAAGACCAGCAAAACCCAAGTGTGTGCAAACTGCCGTGGTCCTCACAGGCCAACCAATAACCAGTGTCCTAAAAACACTAAGTCAGCTAACAATATTAAGCCGGTCAAGACTACCAGGCAGCCAATACCACAACAAGAAAAGGCCAAACCAACACCAACTATAAAGCTAACTTATGACTCCTATGCAACTGCAGTCAAAACTAGCACACCAGTTCAACCAGTTAAAAAAACCGATAAATGACCAGCCTGAGCAAAAGGACGATGTATTTCTAAAATACACCGACCCTAGTCAAGACTTATCACTTATCTCTAAAACTCAGGACACTACCCAGACCTCCGAGGACTCAACTCAGTCCACCGACTCTAGTCAATCCTCGCAGGAATCGCTAGACCAGGACACTATTAAACAACTCATTAACACAGTATTTGAAACCATCAACAGACTATCCCGAATATCTGGCATTGATTTCCAGGATATGAAAACTGAGCTGATAAAGGGTCTCCAAGAATAGAATGTTAGCTAGTTAAGCGGCCCTATACCTAGCATCCTACTTACTTACATGTAATAATGTCTAATAACACCTTTATCCTCCAATGGAATGCTGGGGGGATTGGGCCCAAAATAGCTGAACTTAAAAACTTTCTAGATCATGCAAAACCGGATGTTCTCACCATCCAGGAACACTCTCTAAATAGACCCACAACCAAAACTTATAAAATTAGGGGATATCAACCTCCAATAATTAAACCAGATCACAGATTGGCTATCTACGTTAAAAACGAAATTCAATATAAAGAAATAACAACATCTAATGACTCCCCCTTTCAAATCATTGAGCTACACTCCAGTAATAATTTCAAAATAATACTCTACAATGTCTTCCTAAATCCCAGTCACAAATCTCTAGAATTCACTATCTTGCATTTTCACATGATTTGTGTAATTTTCCAAACTAAAGTAAAAACTCTTATTAATTTCAGAAATCAGATTTGTATGACAGTGTGTCGGATTTTATGGAGGAAAAACTGTCGGAAGTTAATGAAGAAAAACTATTTATGAGCCAAGAACTTGAACATATCAAAGGGCAAGGAATTGAAGTGGACCAAACACTGAAATTTAATCGATATAAGTAATAATAAAACCATAATAACTGGAGACTTTAATGCACATAATAAAATCTGGGGCGGCAAAAACACAGACCCTAAAGGAGAGATCACCGAAAACTGGCTAGACATAAATAATTTAGTAATACTCAATGACGGGTCGCCGACCCGAGTGATGGGCAACTCCAGCTCTGTCATAGATCTATCACTAAGCACCCCTGATATATCTAACAAAACAACTTACACAATTTGGATCTGATCACGTCCCTATATTACTAAATAAAGACAAGCAACTAATCAAAATGGAGCAAAACTTCCCACCTAAATGTATATATAATAAAGCCAACTGGCCACTTTTTCACCAGCTCTGCTCCCAAATTGATCATGATCAAATTAAAAACCCCGATGTCGACATTTGCTACGATAACTTACAAAAAACTATAACATAGCAGAAAACTCAATACCAAAAACCTCTGGTAAAATTACATATTATACCAGTTTTAATTTTACAGCACTAGACGGCCGTTTCGGAATACAATTCCTCATCAGTAGTGCTTAGACCAAAATTATGAAACCAAAATTATTTTAAAGATGTTGAAAAGCTACCCAAAGGACCAAAATATATTTTACCAAATGAAGCTAAGGAAATACTTTGCATGAGGGAGTATACCTTAGTTTTTGAGAAATTTCAAATTTTAACTTGCAGGAAATTTAGACAATTATAGTATATTTCTGACAATAATACGAAATTATTGCCTACTGAGTTGGTGATATCCTCGGGGCACCAGCAGAGATGGTCATAAAAATAACCCATGGTGGAACAAGGAATGTAGCGACGCCCATAAACATAAAACAATACAATAAATTCAGGAAGAATAATAACCCCGTAGACTTTCAAAACTTTAAACTTGCACATAAATCAATAATAGAGTGAGTGAGTGAGTGAGTTATTGTTTAAAGCCGCATCAGCATTATTGCAGCTATTCGCGGCTGGAAAAAGTAAAAGATACAATAGTATCAATAATACAAAGTATTAAAATGTAAAGTTAAAAATAACAACAAATACATTTTTTAATAAAACTATTGCTAAACTGATAAAAACCAGTTATATCACAGACAATTTATAAATAAAACACTGGATTATATATATTAAAACAATTATATCTTATGATACAAGTTAATTTCCCGAAGGAAGTTTAAAATTTGATGTCCACTTACTAAAAAGATCTTGCATTGATAATGCCGAGTAAAAAGTATCCCTTGTATGTGCAAAGTCAACACAATCCAGCAAAATGTGCTGGATAGATTGTTGACCTTGACAAGGGATACACTGGGGAGGTTGTTCTCCCTTTAATATAAAAGAATGTGTAAAATAACTATGGCCGATTCTACAGCGCCGAAGAACAATACTATCATGCCTATTGTACTGGGACAAAGGTGTAAATCCCAGACAAGGCTGAATTGAAAATAATTTATTACGTTCTTGGCTATTCCAATGACTTGACCATTGATCATTGATATAATCAGTATGCGGAATTACGCAAGAAGTTATATTTTTACACAAAGCTGCTTTAGCAGCTGAATCGGCTTTTGTGTTGCCTTTAATACCAACATGGCTAGGCAACCAACAATAATGTATTATTTTATTAAAATCTGAAACTGCATATGTAATTGAAGTATGCAATTCCAGAATTTCACTGATTAGAGGGTGATCAAAATTTCTGCTCTTTATTGCCCGAAGGACAGATAAAGAGTCGGAGCATATAATAAAATTGTTATGAGGCGATTTTGAAATAAACTGTAAAGCAAGCAATATTGCTTTAGCCTCAGCTGTGAATATGGAGCTTTCATTTGGAAGGCGAATACTTATTGTTTCGTCTCCAATAACTGCGGCTGCTGATACCCGACCAGCAGTTTTGGATCCATCAGTATAAATTGGATGCCACTGTCGTAGTTCCTCTCTAATAATTGGAGGAATTAAACGACTATATCTATCTTTAATAAAAGCAAATTCCTGTTGATAAACGTCTTGGCTTGTTTCTGACTTTTTATAGTTTGTTAAATCCAAATTGACTTCTGGTTTATCGAGAAGCCAAGGCGGATCATCTGTTAATTTGTGTTTTTTAATAAGATCTAGTTGTAAATTACATTCCTCCAAATGTGGTTTTAAACGTATTCCTAAAGGTGCAATAGCATTAACCTTTTTATTGTATAGCTCTTGATAAGGAGGATTAAAAACACAGTGAACCGAGAGGAGATTGTTAGACTCAAGATAATAAACGAGTCTATTATTGATCATCCTTTCCATGGTTTTACAAACGCAGCTAGTTAAGGCAATAGGCCTATAATTAGATGGATCAGAGTGATCCTTTCCTGGCTTTGGAATAGGAATAATGACAGCTTTGTGCCAAGATGATGGAAAATTATCACTCTGCCAAATATCATTAAATATATCTAACAGAGTAGAAAGACAAGAAGAAGGCAAATGTTTAAGGAGTTGATAGTGTACATCATCAGGACCAACTGCCGTATCATGTGCCTTCAAAAGAGCATTTTGGAGTTCTTCAAATGAAAATATATCATTGTAATCCTCGGTATTGTCAGATTTAAAAGATAATTTATTCCTTTCTTGTATGTTTTTATGTTTCTGGAATTCTGATGTATAATTAACTGATGACGAATTTTTAGATATCGTCTCAGCTATTTTGTTTGAAATATCTTTTTCAGATGTTAAAATTGTATCATTTATTTTAAGATGTTTAACAGAATCTGAAGAACCTTTGCCTTTTATTTTGCGCACCATATTCCAAACTTTATTTAATGGAGTGCGAGAATTGATTTTAGAGACATATTTTCTCCAAGAATCTCTTCTGCACTTTTTAGCTGTTCTACGAGCCTTTGCTCGAAATAAACGGACTAACTGCAAATTGTTTTGTGTAGGAGACTTATTAAATTGTCTCTCGACTTGTTTTCGACTTTTCCTAGCTTGTTTGTACTCTTCGTTGTACCATGGTTTATGAATACGAGGATTCGCAGAGGTTTTAGGAATGCAGTTATTAGCAATTTCAATAAGAACATCGGTAAAACTCTGAATCTTATCAGTTTCATTTTCAAATCTCTCGATAGAAATCTTTTCCGCGCAGAGATTTCGAAACTGATTCCAATCAGCTTTTGCAAAGTTCCATCTAGGAATAGAAAGATCATTGATCCGGATGTATATTCCATTATAATTGGAAAATGATCGCTTCCACAACGATCATCATGGACTTTCCATGAAAAATCATTTAAAATATTAGGATCCAATAGCGACAGGTCTAAAGCTGAATAAGTACCAGTCGCATCAGATAGAAATGTTTTAGACCCGTCATTTAATATACATAGATCATTGTTAGACATCAAGTTTTCTATTATTCTGCCTTTATTATCAAGGCGCTAACTTCCCCAAAGAGGGTTGTGTCCATTAAAATCACCAACTAAAAGAAATGGTTTAGGTAGCTGTTCAACTAAATTCTGTATGTCGGTGAGAGATAATGCTGATGATGGAGGAATATATATTGAGCATAATGTTATAGTTATTTGTAGCGTTATGCGAACTGCAATGGCTTGGAGATTGGTATTAAGAGATATGGGACTATGGATTATCCCATTTCGAATAAAAATAGAAGAACCTCCTGAAGCTCTGTCTGCATTAGGAGAATAAAGGTGATATGGTTTGTAATGACGAAATTTTACTTCATTGTCGGATTCCTTAATATGCGTTTCTTGAAGACAGAATGCAACCGGATTAAAATCCTGTGCCAACACTGCTAATTCATCAATATTATTTTTAAAACCTCTGCAATTCCACTGTATTATTTTTGGATTACCCATTATTAGGAGGGCGAACAGGGGAAATCTGTGACAGTGTAGTTTCCATGTCACAGTCCTCAGAAAGACTACGACGGCGATGGCGTCCAGACCCGCGCCACCGATTAGTTCGCCCCCTACGTACTTGAGTGAAGCCATCTTCATCAGTACGCATTGATGAAGGATTTTCATCGGATGAACTGGATTCATCCTCCAGTGCTTCATATATATTTGGGGAATCTGATATTGGGTTTTTCCGAAGCAATGCTTCGGGACTTGTATCAGGAACATATAACACTTGCTCGTTCTTTCCTGGTTTGGTTTAGTATTAACTGGAGCGGGTTTACCCTTTCCAGATTTTGCTTCCTTTGTTATAGGTTGTGATGCAGTACTGCTTTGTGATAAAGCATCAGCATCGGAGGAAGCTGGAGCAGATTTTTGCTCCCGAACTTTAAGTTTCTGATTGTTTAAAACATTTTGTTTAGTTGATTTTGAATAATTATTTATGCTACTATTTGAACTAGTCTTTTTGTCTTTACTGTTAGTTGAAGAACTTTGTTTTACATCATTTTTTGTTGATGAAGATGTCTTTGTTGCTGGTGTTGAACTTTTGTCATTTAGAGACGAAAAGTCTGTCTGACAAGCAACAGAAATAAACTTCTTCGAGGAACCCGTGGCTACTGAAGCATATGAGGCTTGTGGTGCACTTTGTGTCTGGGAGTAAAGTTTTCTAGCTTCAGGAAAAGTTATGTTTTTATTTACTTTAATTTTATTTATTTCATACTCCCTCTTCCAAATGGAACAATCCCTGGAAGAAGCCATGTGGTTTTCTTTACAGTTAACACATTTAATAGTGTTTTTACAATCAGTAATCTGATGACCCTTTGTACCACAACGGCAACATACATCAACAGATTTGCATGCCTTTGATCCATGACCAAACTTCTGACATTTATAACATCTCAGTGGCCTTGGAATAAATGTTTCCACTTTGATATTATAATAGCCAGCTTTAATTCCCTTTGGAGGGGCTGACATAGAGAAGGTCAGAAGGTAGGTATTGGAAGGTATAAAAGAACCATCCTTTTTAAATGAGAAACGTCTAACATTGACGACTCCCTGTGATGCAAGTTCAGCAGCAATTTCTGCCTCGCTCATGTCGTTCATTGAACGCTCTCGATCACGGATAATACCTTTACTTGTATTTAGTGACTCATGTGGTACAACTTTAACTGGAAAGTTGGCAAAATGTTTTGTAGCAAGCAAATTAGTTGATTGTTGCCGTGTTGAACATTCAATTAGGAGAGAGCCAGAACGTAACTTTTTAATTCCGGCTACATCACCTGCAATACCCTGTACAGCTTTGCTTATAATAAACGGGTTAATTTTTAAAGGCTGGTCAGTAGTAGATTGCACTACGACATACCTCGCCCAAGCAACAAAGACATCAGATTCTTCATCACTTTCTGATCTTAATCTTTTAGAACTATTTGAAGAAGTTTTTTGAGTATCCATCCTGAAGATGTTGGTATTTCATCCTCCTTGCTCCCCACCCACCTATCTGGAGTGCCAACCAGGGGCAATGCTTTTATGTTCCGGGGAAACCAACTCGGAACAGCACCAAGGACTACAAAGAAGATATACACCATAGTAAAATTGTGATGATCAAGTATAAATTCATGATTAGCAATGATAAATCAACATCCAGAAAGATTTAGTAAATAAACAATTCATGGATGTCAAGTTAAGAGATATAATCGAACATCACAAAGAGACCAGATTTGACCCATGAGCCACCGCTTTCTACATGCAAAAACAAGACAAAAGTTATAAAAATGAAATGATGAAAAGGTAAAAAGATTTAGGAAATACAATTATCTTGCATGTAGGGCTGGGCGTGACCAGCCGTTTGATTGGACACGGGCCGATGCCAACCGTCCTTCTAGATGAAGTAAGGGTCAAAGTGATGTGTTGGGCCAGAGCAAACCGCAATCTACACGGTCCTCAATCACCAGAATCCCGTCCTCCACCATCAAGGATTGCATTCCACGGCAAACGGAATGCCTCATTTTAGTCGCCTTTTACGACAAGCATGAGGTACTGGGGATCTATTCTAACCCGGGTTCCCCACGGGGATAAATCAATAATAGACAAAACTAGGAAAGACCATTGGGATAAATACTGCCACACCCTAAACGACCACTCGGATATGAAACAAGTATGGACCAAAGTAAAAGCAATGAAAAACAATCCACAAAAACAAATCCCGGTCATTGAGGGCGCTACGACCACGCAGGATAAAGCAAACTTGATAGCTGATAACTTCGCGAGCGCTAGCTCCAACCACAACTTGGACCCCGACTTCGATCAAAATAAAATTATCAAAGAAAAAATCATTTTTATTCTCATGTGTCTGAATGTGAAGTGTGGTCAATCGGATAGGACGGCTATAAACGGATGTCCTGTGTGTGTAGGTTTGCCAGCCTCGTGCACGTTAAAGATCCCCTTGTGTTTATCGTATACAGAGCAGGCGTTTACCCCGCACAGGGTTCTCAACTCCCCTTTTTCAAAAGTTTACCCCTATTCGGCCTCTCACTTAAAGCACCCATATTCGAACCTGGCTTCAAATAACCCCAACCCTATACTTATTTTATTCAAAATTCAAAAACTACATAACGCGCCTTGGCTTTTCAACGCCGCGGCATCCATGGCCCTCTCCGGCTACAGGCCTGTTTTTTTGCTGCCTTCGACGTGTCACTGCCTTCCTCTGGTTCTTGCCACCCGGTTTTGCTCACCCTTCACTTCAATACCACATCTATAGCTTAGCAAAGTCTACACTTTGGGCGTAGGCCTACATGTAGACGTTAAACCAACACAACTGACTGACCACATTGTCTTCCCACCTGTTAACTTGTTAAGTTTATTCGATAAGACTAATAGTAGCCATCATAGCATGAAGCTACTGTTGGTCGGGATTTCCATTTTTGTTCATTAGTTTGTCCGTTAGACATAAGTTTTGATCCCTTTCGTTCTTAATAAAATGTAGGAAATTTGTCACACTTTTCTCCCTTAATTTAGGCTAGGACATTGTGATATTTTACATTTTTGATTTACATATTTTTGCAACTATTTATATAAACGTTACATGAACTTGTTAACTTGATATTTGTATTTGAACATTTAAATTGTTAAAATCGTTTACATTCTGTTAAAATTATCACTATAACTTGATCTTCCTTACTTGTATTGGATTCCTAAACTACATAAAAATCCATACAAGGAAAGATATATAGCAGGCTCATCTAAATGTACTACTAAATCATTATCGGTAACTCTAACACAAATTTTGACAATCGTCAAAGATGGTCTTCAGTCTTATTCAGAAAAAGTATATTCTACATCTGGAATCAACCAAATGTGGATTCTCAAAAATTCTAAAGAATTACTTGAACATCTTGCTTCTAATACTTTATCTCATGTAAAAAGTATAAAAACATTTGATTTTTCTACACTATACACCACAATCCCTCATTCTAAATTGAAAGAACGTCTTAAAGAAATTATTCACTTGTCTTTCTTCTACAAAAACGGTAAGCCTAGATACAAATATCTGGTGCTGAATAGGGATTCTGGTTATTTTGTCAAGCACCATACGGATTCCAAACAAAAATATACTGAAGATACCATCAACAAAATGTTGGAGTTTTTGATAGATAACATATTTGTTGTGTTTGGTAATATAGTTTTTCAGCAAACAATCGGTATACCAATGGGTACAAACTGTGCACCATTGCTTGCTGATTTGTTTCTTTATTCTTACGAAGCAGAATTTATGCAGAACCTTGTTAAATCTGGAGAGAAAACTGTCGCCAAATCATTCAACTCAACATACAGATATATAGATGACGTTCTGTCTCTTAACAATCCTAAATTTGGAGACTATGTAAATGTCATCTATCCTAGTGAGCTTGAAATAAAAGACACGACTGATTCCTCAAGTTCTGCTTCATATTTAGACTTATACCTGAAATATGACGCACAGGAAAGGCTACATTTGAAACTTTATGACAAACGTGATGACTTCAATTTTTCTATTGTCAACTTTCCTTTTTTATGCAGCAATATACCTGCTTCTCCTGCTTATGATGTATTCGTTTCCCAATTAATACGCTATGGTAGAGCTTGTTCCCACTACGGGGACTTTGTACAACGAAGTAGGCTGCTTGCAAATAAATTGTTGACTCAGGGATATTGCAAGCCTAGGCTTATCAAGGCCCTCAAAAAGTTTTATGGCCGTCATCACAGTATTGTTGATAAGTTTGATGTCTCTGTGTCCAGGATTGCCTTGGATATATTTGACGTCTCATAGTTCCATGTTCCTTTCACACAATTTTGATTACACACGTGGCGGGTGTAGCTAGCTAAACAGGAGGTGCTTACCCTTCCGGAGCACCCGGCCTCACTTCCCTGGTGGAAGTTCACGTGTCTAACCTGACTTGTCAGTTCCAAAGTTTTTACTTTGCTTCTGGATTGTGATTCGGAAATGGATAAGTATGTTTGTTTTTGATTATATGTTATTTTAAAAACCAGTTGTTTTAGTTTTCTCTAACTCCAGTCAAGCTTGACAGTTACGGAAAATTCCATTTTAATATTAAAGTGACTGAACCAAGGAGGCCTAACAGGAGTATCTTATC
The DNA here is from genome assembly GCA_021292105.1 of Anadara kagoshimensis. Lineage (NCBI taxonomy): Eukaryota > Metazoa > Mollusca > Bivalvia > Arcoida > Arcidae > Anadara > Anadara kagoshimensis. The sequence continues at coordinate 38,635,782 of CM037872.1, read as the reverse complement.
AAAAGCTATTCACATACCCTAGACTCAACAGAAATAGCACCAGTCAAGATACGCCCACAACCCTCTCCCGTTACATTCAGAAAACCTTAGTCGGGTCAAAATTAGAGTCGTGATACGGAAACTGCAAGATCTACCAGATATGTTGGCGATACAAAAAATAAATAAGCAAAGACTTTAATTCCGTCCGTATGGGATTTTTCCCTAATAATCGTATTTATTTATCTATTGATCAATTCAATTGCTGAAACTAGTAACATTATAGCCGCTATCAAATTTTGCGTAGTTCTAGATATAAGTTCCTGGATACACACCCGTCGATTATAAAAAAAAGAACAATAACGACAACAAATATCTTTCGTAGGTGCACAACGTGTAATTTGTTGAAGGTGGTAGTGGAACGCAAATCAGGCGTGCATTTTCTGCGTAAAATATGGGTCAAAATGACAATGGGCGTTAACTAGCAATTTCGTACTATGAACATTTGGTACCCAAATACAAGTCAACTCGTCCCAATTTTAGCAACATATCAAGTTACACAGGCCTTATATGGAAAGACGAGGTGATGGTGATGCTGGGTTTTCTTTGTTCTTCATTCTAGGGCGTATTCCAGAGATGAATTGAACACACGAAAACAGGGCAGCTAAAATAAATAAAATGACTGCTTCTTTCGATTTAAATAATATGATAATGTGTTAGGATCGTAACACTTTGTTATTAACAGTCAGATATATATAAATAGCGGTAATGTAGATCGTCAGATATATATAAATAGCGGTAGTAGATCGTTTAAACTAGGAGACCGTAGACAGTATTAAAAACGATGAGGTCGGTTTGAACAGCAGAGTCGGGATGATTTTAGAAATAATTTGCGCCAAACTGACGAAAGTTTAGTGAGTAATTTTAATAGCTAATCATGAGTTTGAAAAATAGCTGAAATTTCGTGCAATTCGCGTCAAAAGAAACGATAAAATTTACATAACATCACGTACAAGACATACATAGTGCTAGCCCGAGATTCCTCTGGCCCGAAATTTTTTTTTTTTTTTTTTATCAATTTCGGGCCAGAGATCGGGCTTCATTATTTTACATAACGTGATGCCGTTGAAATCCTACGGCAGGGTAAGATTTAATTTGGCGGATATGTTCACTTTATTTTCACGGGCATTGGGTAATGAACCAGTCAGATCGCTTACTGAACCTTTATTCACAAGAATCCATCGAAAAAACTACGTGGCAACTCCGTTTTATATCCATTCCAGCCATATAAATCCAACACATCCTTCATCATCTCGCCATTTTTTATGTTATGATATTCAAATAACGCGAGATCTCGCGGGTTAAAGTCTCCCTTTTCTGATACACAAGTGTTGGATTTATATGGCTGGAATGGATATAAAACGGAGTTGCCACGTAGTTTTTTCGATGGATTCTTGTGAATAAAGGTTCAGGTAAGCGATCTGACTGGTTCATTACCCAATGCCCGTGAAAATAAAGTGAACATATCCGCCAAATTAAATCTTACCCTGCCGTAGGATTTCAACGGCATCACGTTATGTAAAATAATGAAGCCCGATCTCTGGCCCGAAATTGATAAAAAAAAAAAAAAAAAAATTTCGGGCCAGAGGAATCTCGGGCTAACATAGTGCAATACAATGGACGTGTATGGTAGCACACCTGGCAAAAGGTACTAAGTTGCATATATCTGCCTATTGGGTAACTGTAAATTTTTCTGTTAATATAATCCTTTTCACGGAACTTGGGTTTGGATATTACACCTGTCTACCAGCTATTTGAACAGAGGCATTAACAGCACTAAACATTACCTAGTGTATTAAAGCAAGGGAAATCAATGGAACGTTATGAAAAATATATAGGAAAATAACTAGATATAGCCCAGTCCATTAAATGATTTAGGGCAAAAAAAGACACTGAATTATGTCTTGCATGACTGACAAGAAAAATATGAATAAATGTGGCAAAACTACTGCTGGAATATAACGGAAATGTCCTAAGAACAATTACATAGTTACGAGAACAAACATAAATAATTTAAATTTATACACCGCCTACCAAAAAAGGGCCAAAAGTACACCATATAAATAGCTGACCAAAAGTGACACGTACCCTATCCCACGTCCATGTTTTTTACGACTACAAAAGGCGTATGCTTATAAAAATTAATATTTACCAAATAGCTGCAAGTTAATTTGCATAAGAATAACTAAAAGTCGGGTGTCAAAAAGTAATAGTACAATACATGTTTATAAAACGAAGAATTAAAAAGTACAGCCATTACGCAAAATAGACTGAAGAAAAAACATAGAACGTGAACGTTAAGAGTGGGAATGTCATGACCCAGTGGGCCACGTTATATATGCAACATATGACTCCTTTCTTTGTTCCATCTCTCCGCTAACGCATTAGTCCTAAGAATTAATGTGGCATTGAATGCGTGCAGAAACAAGGGATGTGGACCTAAATGCCATTTATGGGCTATGCACAAGCCATTCTGAGAATTGTCTATTGGTCAAGGAATTATTTGATCGTTCATTGATCTATTGACTACACTAGAAATTCCATTTTCCTAACTGGACTGTTTGGCTGGGACCTGTTTATGCTTAAGCAGCATGGGGTAATTAGTTACACCAGTGGATAGCCCCACTTCATAATATCTTGAGAAATGATCTAATTATAAAAAAATTGAAAGTTTCTCTAAAGGCATGAATATTGTTACACACGCTCTTATTTTAAATAAAATGTAAAATTTATAATATGACTGAAATTTCTATGAATACATGTATATTAAAATAAATTATTTTGCTGTGTAAAACGAAAGGGTGGTTATAATGCATATGTTACAATAAATCTGAATCACTACAATATTTTTTGTATAGAACGCGACTATTGTGTTACTGAAATCTTATTTCTATTACTTTGAAATACATGTAATATTAAATATTTAAATAATTGTTCTTAGTTCAAATGTCTCATTTGTTTTTTAGTTCTAAAAAGGGCACTTAACTTCCATGAATGTCTGCAATTCTTAACGACCATTAATGAATATAAAAATGTTCCAATTTTAAAAAACTAATGTCTTTTCCTTTAATTTTTCACAAAAGAGAGTTCCAAAATGTATGTGTAACATTCCACCATTTCCATTCGATAACTTTCTAAATTTCTATAAAGGCATGTATATTGTTACACACGCCCTTATGTTAAATAAAATATAAAATAAAAATATATTATTTTGCTGTGTAAAACCCAAGAGTGGTTATAATGCATATGTTACAATACATCTTAATCATTACAATCTCTTTAAAACGCAAATCCTTGTTTACTTAAACACGAAATATTGCTGTTACTTTTAAGTCCATTCAAATATTTACTGTTCTTATTTTTCTAAATGTCTTTTTTCCCTAGTATTTCAAAACGGAGCACTTGCATTTACAAATTTCCGTGAATGTCCGCGATTCATGACTACTGTTACTATAGAAATTCCATTTCCTTAATTGGAAAGTATGGCTAGTACTTGTTTATGCTTAACTAAAGGGGTAGTTAGTTGCATACACCAGAAAATAACCTCACATCATATTATTTGAGAAATGACCAATATAAATATGACACTACTCCACGTCGAAGCGTGTGTCACCACTCGGGTATCATTTAAAATCATAAGTCCATGTTTGATTATACATGTAAATTTTATTTAACATTCCAAATGTTTGCATAACATATACTATTAGACCAACAACAATAATTAATTCCACGTTGTGTTCTCAGTGTTTCTAATTATTAATTTAATTAATTTTAATCCAATTATGAGTAGCTTTACCTACAGAGTCCAAAACCGCACACACAAAACTTTCTCCGATTCCTCTTTTTATACTCAGATAAGGTAATTAATATTCATGATTCCAGATAAATTTCCAACAGTATATTTGTATGTTGTAAATATTTATACAACGAAGTAGGCTGCTTGCAAATAAATTGTTGACTCGGGGATATAGCAAGCCTAGGCTTATCAAGGCCCTCAAAAAGTTTTATGGCCGTCATCACAGTATTGTTAATAAGTTTGATGTCTCTGTGTCCAGGATTGCCTTCGATATATTTGACGTCTCATAGTTCCATGTTCCACACAATTTTGATTACACACGTGGCGTGTGTAGCTAGCTAAACAGGAAGTGCTTACCCTTCCGGAGCACCCGGCCTCACTTCCCTGGTGGAAGTTCACGTGTCTAACCTAACTTGTCGGTTTCAAAGTTTTTACTTTGCTTCTGGATTGTGATTCGGAAATGGATTAGTATGTTTGTTTTTGATTATCATGATGAGGCCTATGGAAAGGAACTTTGTTACACAACTAATTAATTATATATAACTTGAAATTTTTCAAAGGCCTCTATATTGTTACAACAATAAGATGTTGCATATCACTCAAATATTTTCACGATATATTTCAAAATAAATAAGCATCAATGCTTATCGTGTGATTTTTTGTTGTTGTTCCAGACATTGAATATGGGATGCTAAAGTGCCAGGGCTGGAGCCATTGTTTCACTTGGAGGGTAACAATAGGTTAGTTTTACATATAAAACATACTATTCGTATAATATTTGATCATTCTAGAGATTAATCTAGATTTTGCAGTAAGGCAAATTTTAAATAGAAACGCCTCTGAATTGTAATTAACTTTCTACCATTTCCCGTATATTGCCAGTCCTGCTCCGTTGGAATGGCAGTCGTAAAAAAATGAAAATGCTACAAGATAAATTTTTTAAAAGAAATTCATAAAATGCATCTCTTGTGTTTTGATATTTAGTATTAAGATTACCTATGCTGCAAACTGGGCCCCGAATGTGTATGCCATATATCAAAAAAATCTCCCAAGTGTAAACCTAAACGGTTCTGACATATTCAATTTGATTCTCTATCTATCAAATCACTCATCTATTCTGATCTGACAATACTCTTAATCTTAAGTCATTCGATATTGTCTCTCCAAGTGATTCTTGATCCTGACCCGTAGGTAGCAGACTATATTAGTTTGTTTCATTCGTTACAGAACAGAATTACATTTTGTCTACAAAATATTGAATTTCCATTCCTTGCACATCTCTGGATGTCAAATCGTTCTCATTGTTGTCTTTAAAGGATTGTTAATTAAAAGTACACAATTTTTAAAAAAGCTTGATTCCTTTATATAACAGTGCAGTTACTATGTACACAAAGAAAATAAAGTTTCATTTAAAACGTATATAGATCGTATATCTCTTTATTATTTATTCTGAAACATACCTCTGCATCGTAAATCCCTTTCTATTTTTTTTACTAAGGGTTTCATCTTTATGCTGATCCTATAAAATGACAATTTCAAGGATTGCTAAAAGGAGTTAAGAAAATTAATCTCCTTCGTGTTTTGATATTCGATGTTAAGATCACCTACGTAGCAGCTTTGTCTCTTGTTCTGTCGAAGTGGAGTCACGTATGTCTGTATTTGATACGTCTCAATTCTTAAAATCTCTAGATAAGTATAAATGTCTATGGCATAGTTGATGTATTTCTTGTTGTCGTAAATCGTTCACTCTTATCCAATAAAATGTATGTAATGTATAAACTAAAATATAACGCTAAAAGGAGTTACGAAAATTCATCTCCTTCGTGTTTTGATATTCGATGTTAAGATCACCTACGTAGCAACTTTGTCTCTTGTTCTGTCGAAGTGGAGTCACGTATGTCTGTATTTGATACGTCTCAATTCTTAAAATCTCTAGATAAGTATAAATGTCTATGGCATATTTGATGTATTTCTCTTTGTCGTAAATCGTTCACTCTTAATCTATATACTAAAATATTTATCCAATAAAATGTCTTTAATCTATATGCTAAAAGGAGTTACGAAAATTCATCTCCTTCGTGTTTTGATATCCCACATGGCAACTTTGTCTCTTGTTCTGTCGAAGTGAAGACACGAGTCACGTATGTCAGTATTTTATACGTCTTAATTCTTAAAATCTCTAGATAAGTATAAATGTCTATGGCATAGTTGATGTATTTCTCTTTGTCGTAAATCGTTCACTCTTATCCAATAAAATGTACTTAATCTATATACTAAAATATTTATCCAAAAAAATGTCTTTAATCTACAGTCTAACCTGTCTATAAGGGCCACTCGGGGGAAGTTGCAAAAGTGGCCCTTATGGACAGGTGGCCTTTATATAGAGGTTTGTAAATCCAGTTATGACATCAATATAAATATTAGTTGGAAAAATAGTGAGCAGTTCTAATTTATTTATTTTATTTGTTAAAATTTCTGTGACAAAAAAGGCATTAGCTAATTTTAACAGAATAATTTCTTTAAAAACAATTAAAGAAAAATCTTCTGACCACACTATTTATCGATCTTTGAAAAAAACAACTTAAAAATCACCAAGTATATACACATATCTTAAATAAAGACATGTCTTCTTTAATAGGTAGGAGTAGTGTCTTCTTTAATAGGTAGGAGCCAGTAATGAAAACAATAGAAAATAGTATATGTATCATAATTAACAATGAGTAATAATCTATCCTTCGTGCTTTATGGCTTCATTTGTTGACATGAGGATAAATGACATAAGAATTTGTTTAAGTTTTTAAAAAAGTTTCAAAAATATACTTTTTAAAAATTCTTTTCTTATCAACATACAGATTTGGTTACATGTACTGAGTTTAATGATCAATGGTTTAAAGTTAAATAATCAATGTTTAAAATCTAATTTTAGTTTCAAGATTTTTAAAAAACTACATGGCTTAACATTTTTGCACAGATTTTTAGAAACTATAACAAAATTTGTCCCCAAAATATGAATAAAAAGTGGCCTTTATAGACAGGTTCATGAGCCATTTTGTACAAAAATAGGGTGGCCTCTGGCTCAGTTGAACAGTGGCCCTTATATAGAGGTTAAATAAAGAGTAAAACGGATTGGGAGGAATTGAAAGTGCCCTTTATAGACAGGTGGCCCTTATATAGAGGTGGCCTTTAACACAGGTTGGACTGTATATACTAAAATATAACGCTAAAAAGAGTTACGAAAATTCATCTCCTTCGTGTTCTGTCGAAGTGAAGACACGAGTCACGTATGTCAGTATTTTATACGTCTTAATTCTTAAAATCTCTAGATAGGTATAAATGTCTATGGCATATTTGATGTATTTCTCTTTGTCGTAAATCGTTCACTATTATCCAATAAAATGTACTTAATCTATATACTAAAATATAACGCTAAAAGGAGTTACGAAAATTCATCTCCTTCGTGTTTTGATATTCGATGCGTAGGAACTTTGTCTCGTGTTCTGTCGAAGTGAAGACACGAGTCACGTATGTCAGTATTTTATACGTCTTAATTCTTAAAATCTCTAGATAAGTATAAATGTCTATGGCATATTTGATGTATTTCTCTTCGTCGTAAATCGTTCACTCTTATCCAATAAAATGTACTTAATCTATATACTAAAATGTCTTTAATCTATGTACTTAAATATAACGCTTAAAGGAGTTACGAAAATTCATATCCATCGTGTTTTGATATTCGATGTTAAGATCACCTACGTAGCAACTTTGTCTCTTGTTCTGTCGAAGTGGAGTCACGTATGTCTGTATTTGATACGTCTTAATTCTTAAAATCTCTAGATAAGTATAAATGTCTATGGCATAGTTGATATATTTCTCGTTGTCGTAAATCGTGTATTTCTTGTTGTCGTAAATCGTTCACTCTTATCCAATAAAATGTATGTAATGTATAAACTAAAATATAACGCTAAAAGGAGTTACGAAAATTCATCTCCTCCGTGTTTTGATATTCGATGTTAAGATCACCTACGTAGCAACTTTGTCTCTTGTTCTGTCGAAGTGGAGTCACGTATGTCTGTATTTGATACGTCTTAATTCTTAAAATCTCTAGATAAGTATAAATGTCTATGGCATAGTTGATGTATTTCTCTTTGTCGTAAATCGTGTATTTCTTCTTGTCGCAAATCGTTCACTCTTATCCAATAAAATGTAGTTAATCCATATACTAAAATATAACAATACAATCGTGTTCCTCCTGATCTGTAAGAAAGACAGTTGTTTAAAAATGCTACATGATAAACGAGAAAATAAAGTATTGAGTCGTTACTATAAAAATACATTTTTCTATGTATATAAAATATTAAATTTTCATATCTTGCAAAACTCTGGATCTTAAAAGTATTGTTGATCCTGACCCGTAGGTTATAGATATATTGGTTTGATTCGTTCTTTTAAAAATACGAATTTCTATGTATACAAGATATATAAATTTTCATTTCTGAAAATACTCTTTCATTTCTGAAAATACTCTTGATCTTGGGTCGTTTTCTATGGTGTCTCTAAAGAATCCTTAGTAGATGCATTGGTGTTTTTTGATTTGTACCTTTCAAGATATAAATTTTCAGAAAATAAATTGGTGTTGTTTGATTTGTATCTTTAGAGATATAAATTTTCACTTCTGACAATTCTCTCAATCTTAGGTCGTTCGCTATGGTTTCTCTATATGGATGGTTGATCGTCATCGGTAGCAGATGTATTGGTATTATTGCTATATAAAATTTAATTCGTTCCTTAAAAAGATATATAAATTTTAATTTCTGAAAATTCTCTCAATCTTAAGTCGTTTGCTATTGTTTCTCCAAGGGATCTTTGATTTGTTATAGTATAAAATTAAAATTGTAAGTTTTCATTTTCACAGTACTCCTGATCGCAGGTCATTCGATATTATGTCTATAAGGGATTGTTGATCCCGACCCGTAGGTAGCAGATAAAACTTAGAAACATTATCCCATAAATTTTTTATTTGTTATTTCAAAAGTAAAATGTTCTCTGTATACATAATAATAAACTTTTTAATAAAAACTCTCTGGATTGTAAATCCCTGTCTATCATTTCAAAAAGTGATTCTTTTTCATCCTGGTACTTTGGAATGGCGAGTCACAAAATAAATTGGTCCGAGATAAACAGTTATACCTGGCAAAAAAAAGTGAAAATAGTAGATGTTGATAAAACCCCTATTAGGTTCTGTTCAAGCCAGATCTTCAGTGTTTATAGTGATCTTCTATCGTTGTTCATCCAGATGCGCTAGAATGATTCAGCGTGGTTAGCCGCGATATAACGCGTGGATGCAAATGGATGCAGTAAGCAAACATTAAATAAAGGATAAAAATGTATTCTTACCATAAACATAGAGGGACACTTGAAGTATATTTTATAATACCCATAGTTCTTTCGTGACAGGGAAAACAAATGAAAGACAACTCTGGAATGTCATTTTCTGAAGATATTACCATTACTTGGGTATCAATGTAACAGCTGAGCTACAACCAGATAAGCAAGAACAGAGCAAACACTTCGGTCAACAATTTTGGTTTCATAATTTTGGTCCAAGCACTACTGATGAGGAATTGTATTCCGAAACGGCTGTCTAGTGCTGTGAAATTAAAACTGGTACAACATGTAATTAAAACCCCTGAGCCGATATCTCTGCTGGTGACTGGTGCCCCGAGGATAACAAACTCAGTCGGCAATAATTGTCGAAATTTCTCAAAAACTAAGGTATACTCCCTCATGAAAGTATTTCTTGGTATAACAAAATTATTTAACTCTAAAAGTTCCTAAAACTATTTGTTCTATAAGCGTGGTTTGTCTGTGTTAGGTGTAGCGTGTCTTGCGCGCGGGTGAATGCGTGTAGGCAGACCAGAAATGTGGACCTGAATGCCTTTAATGGGCAGTACACTAGCGATGAGCCGATTCCAAGAATAAGCGGTAGCACAATTGTGTATTGGTTAAGCTATATTTGACCTCAAATTGATGTACTGACCATTATTCTAGGAGTTCTATTTCCTTCCTTAACAAGACAGTATGACCCCGACTTTTTACCATTAACTCTAGATGCTGAAGCAACAATGGGTAATTATCAGTAGGGCTATTGCTTATCTTAGCAGCAGGAGTTAATAGATCATATCAATCAACAACATGTTATAAATAGCCATACTGCCGGCCTCTGTACATGTCTCAACATCAGCAGACAAGTCCACTTATGATGTTTGATAAATACTGCCTCTAATGTGTAGTAGCCAATACACCAGTAAATAACACCACTTAATATTTGAGAAATGACCAATAACCAAAAATACCAAGTTTAATTACTTTCTAATTTTTGAAATTTCTATAAAGGCATGTATATTGATACACACGCCCTTTTGTTAAATAAAATATATTTGCAAAATTTTAGATTTTAAATATGGTTTTGAAATTTCTATAATATCGCTGTGTAATTCTATATTATAATACAATTTTCACGATACGCGGTTATATACATAGTAATATTTTTAGTTAAGTTCATGAAAAACTTCTATGTTTCCGTATTAAAATGTCTTTTCAATTGATCATGTTGTTTAAATACATTTAATGTCTGGCCTTTTAGTAATTGTAAAGTTCTATAACTTTCATTTACATTGTCCTCCATATTATTGATCCACTGAATGCGCACAAATAAAATCTATATCCTTGGAAATTTTACACTAAATAGGCTGTTTGGCGGCAAAGATGGTAATCCTCCAAACAAAATGCTTCCAAGCTTATGTGCTGAATATTTTGAATGGTAATAATAATAGGCGGCAAAGATGGTAATCCTCCAAACAAAATGCTTCCAAGCTTATGTGCTGGGTATTTTGAATGGTAATAATAATATCCTCTGTAAACTTAAATGCGTATTTATATCAGTTCCGTTCCTTTCCTTGGCGTAATATGCATGGTCTTGTAATTAATAAGGGCCTCCCACAGCATATAACTTGCCGTATATAGAGAGAGCGATGAAAGTCCTGCATTGACTTTATATGTATACAAGTTGATCACAATATCCATATATAAGTTCCGTATTATGTGCTTCACTTGTAATAAGTGCAAATAACTGCATCTAATGAACATTAAAATCTCTATAAGTCACTATACTTTGTAGAAATATGTCCAATAATAATGAAATTGCGCAAGTTCATAAATCACTACACCTCTAATGAAAACAATTGTACTGTTTAATGTTAGACAGAATTTTTAAGCTGATAACGTTCATGTTAAAATGTTATCGCATGTTGAGACATCTAATCCCAAGCAGTATATAAAAGTAAGCAATCGCCCTGAATGTTTGTTTTTCCAATGAATTCCCGTGTATGACACCATTATGGTTGTTCCGGGATCAAACAACGGAGTTGTGGTATCTAATGGCTGTAACAGTGGTGGTGGTATGTGGTCTGGTCCTGGCGCTGTCGGCATTGTTGTGACGATTGAGTTTTGATTTGTAACACATGTAGGAACATTGCTGTACTTGTCACTTCGTGGGGCCTTTCGTTTTTTAATAACTTGTATAATTACATAAACTACATGTATTATGAATAATTTTGGTCCAAGCACTACTGATGAGGAATTGTATTCCGAAACGGCAGCCTAGTGCTGTGAAATTAAAGCTGGTATAATATATAATAAAAACCCCTGAGCCGATATCTCTGTGATATTCTCGGGGCACCAGCCACCAACAAACTCAGTATTATTGTCAGAAATACACTATAATTGTATAAATGTCCTGCAAGTTAAAATTTGAAATTTCTCAAAAACTAAGGTATACTCCCTGATGCAAAGTATTTCCTTAGTTTAATTTGGAACTTTGGTTAGCTTTTCAATATCTTCAATATAATTTTGGTCCAAGCACTACTGATAAGGAAATGTATTCCGGTCGTCTAGTGCTGTGAAATTAAAACTGTTTTAATATGTAATTATACTTGCGTCACGAGGAAATAGCAAAATCAGAATGCCGCGTATGTGGCCACGTGTACACAAAATATGGAATTTTTATTCCAAACTAAACTCTTCATTGTAAATCTCTCTCAATCGTATGGGAAAAGAATTCCTGTTCAACCTTGATAATTCAGCGAGGTTAGCCAAGTATCAAAATAATTATCGGAGATAAAACGCGTTGATAAAAGTGGACAATCAATACAAACATTTACGTTTACTACCAAATCAGAATAAACACGCATATTTACAATAGTAGGGCACTTATAATGAATTTGATAAGATGGAAGACAACTCCGAAAAATGCCACTGTCCTGAGGATATCAATGCAACAAAAACAGTCAAATATTTAATAATTGTCAGGGTTCGAATTTCGTTTTTTTTGTCACTGGCAAACATTTGCCAGTGGACCAAAATCAACTAGCAAATCTGAAAAACTGCTAGCATAATTAGACAAGTGGATCAAAAATTAACTCGCAAATTGCTATCTTCTGTCTTTGCGCCATCTTGTTTTTTTTTCATAGTAACAAGCAATATTAAGTTAACTCCCTTTAACATAGTACTAATAATGCTAAAATGGATACCGGATATATTCGGGTTAATCAATGTAATTACGTCCCCTGTTTTCAATGCATTATTTATTGTGCAATCATGTCGTATCTGCTCCAGGGTTTTCGGATTAGTTATTATACCATACGAAGTAAATGCAGTACTCGCGGTCTTCAGACAAACAGAAAGATACTCAGAAATGTGAACTCGCAAAATTTTGCGAGCTGGAAATAAATTCAACTGGCAAAGCGGACAAATAACATGCATTCTGCGAGTAAACGAGTGCCAAATTCGAACCCTGATTGTATAACACATGCTAATTGTTTCGTAAAAAGGAAAAAAAAATCAAAATGCCATGTTATGATCTAAATGGACACAAACAAAATAATTAAAAACTTTCATTGTTAATTTCTTTCAATCATATCAGAAAAGTATTCTTCCTGCTCATCCTGATGCGCTGGAATAATTCAGCGTGGTTAGCGAAGTATCGAAATACCGAGATAAAACGCGTTGATAAAAATGGATGTAATAAACAAACATTAACGTTTACTACACAAATGAAAGATAAACATAGTAGTAAGACACTTGAAATATATTTCACTTTCCATAATGCTTTCGTGACGAGGAAACAAAAGATTGAAGACAATTCCGAAATGCCATTGACTTGAAGATAAGAACATATTTGGATCAACAAAATGGTATATTTTATCATTGTATATTACACATGCTAATGGTTTGGTAATAAAGAAAAAGCAAAATCAGAATCCCATGTTATGATGTATATGGTGGGCACGTTTTCAAAAATATAAAATTTTCATTTCATTGTTAGGTAATCTCTCTCAATCACGTCAGAAAAGTATTCTTGATCCTGATGCACTGGAATGAGCCAGCGTAGTTAGTCAAATACTCGGATAAAACACGTCGATAAAAATGTACATTCAAAGCAAAAATTGAAGTTTACTACAAAAATTAAATATAAAAATGTATCGTTGTCATAAAAAGTATGCCACTTGAAATATATTTGACATATTTCTTAACTTTCATAATGCTTTTATGGCGAGAAAATAACATGAAAGACAACTCCGAAATGATATTGACCTGGAGATGTCACCATTAGATTATTTGGGCATCAATGCACTAAGAAGAACAGATTGGATTGAATATTAAGGTCAATAATGTTATATTTTGCCATTGTATTGCATGCTAATGCTTTCGTAACGAAAAAGTGGCTAAATCAGAATGCTAAGTATGTGGCCACGTTTACATAAAATATTAATTTTATGTTCCAAAAAATACTCGTTTGTAAAAATCTCTCATTCAATCATATCAGAACGGGATTCCTGGTCATCCTGATGAGCTGGGATGGTTCAGCATGGTTCGCGAAGTATCAAAATACTGAGATAAAACGCGTAGATACAGATGGATGTAACAAACAGACATTAACGTTTACTACACAAATGCATCGTTTATGGAACTTATAAATATATATGTTCCATAATGCTTTTGTGACGAGGAAGTAACAATCTGAATGAAATGCACGTGGACACGAAACAGATGGGAGACATATCCGGAATGTCATTGTCTTAGACGCGAAGTATCAAAATACTGAGATAAAACGCGTAGATATAGATGGATGTAACAAACAGACATTAACGTTTACTACACAAATGCATCGTTTATGGAACTAATAAATATATATGTTCCATAATGCTTTTGTGACGAGGAAGTAACAATCTTAATGAAATGCACGTGGACACAAAACAGATGGGAGACAGCTCCGGAATGTCATTGTCTTAAAGAAATCAATGGAACAAGAACAATAAGACAATTAAGACGCGAAGTATCAAAATACTGAGATAAAACGCGTAGATACAGATGGATGTAACAAACAGACATTAACGTTTACTACACAAATGCATCGTTTATGGAACTAATAAATATATAAGTTCCATAATGCTTTTGTGACGAAGAAGTAACAATCTGAATGAAATGCACGTGGGCACGAAACAGATGGGAGAATGTCATTGTCTTGAAGAAATCAATGGAACAAGAACAATAAGACAATTAAGACTTCAAATTTTTCCAATAATAATGCTATCTATTTTATTTATTATGTAAGAAATCAATGGAACAAGAACAATAAGACAATTAAGACTTCAAATTTTTCCAATAATAATGCTATCTATTTTATTGATTACATAATAAACACAGAACGGTTACGTCTAGTAGTCGTATTGTAAACACTTAATGAATCATAATCATCAAAATCTTTGCATATACAGATAGTCATGATATATCAATTTATCAATCTTTTATTTGATAAAACATTTCTATATATATAATTTTACAACTGTTTTAAATTGTTATGAAAAAACTTCTCATATAATGTTATTATTAATGAACTTAATTATTCGTCAGGTTAATACTGAAAAAAAATATTTAGAAACGGTTTTTATTGAATAGATCGCCGCTTAAATCCTATAGACTTGGTAAAATTACATTGTTAATATTTTTCGTGAAATATGTACGATTGTTTAAGGGCTACACCTGGCCTATTGGTTAATGACAATATCTTTACTAGAAACGTTCAACGCATCTTTAAAACATACCGATCTGTTATATCAATAAACATCCTGCTTTGATATATCTACTGGATTCAAACAGCTGATAAAGAACCTTTGCCTGGTCCAACTAGAATGAAGTATTGCAAGATGGTTTGCCCAAACTTTAACCCACAGGTAAACAAATTCGTTATGGAGGAAGGGACTCATCTAAAAGTATCTCGCCACATGTAGCTGGGATAGGTAATGAGGCATAAAAATAACTCTTGAATAAAACATATCTATAGACAGAAGTGAACATATGAAAATAAGTTTTAAGTTTTATCTCTGCAATGAAATTACATGAACATCATGAAAACAGTCCATTTGTACATTACCTTGGAGACCATCAAATCAAGGTGTCAATATACGATTCCAGATATCAAAAACATGTGTATATATGTGCACTGAATGTATTTTCTTTCCTTTCAGTGTCTGGGGCATTTGGATTTTTAGATGTCTACACAGATAATATATATGTGGATATATATATGTGGAAGCGCGTGGCCTAGTGGTTAAGGCGTTGGACTCATGATTCGAAGGTCGTGGGTTCGATCCCTGGACCGGGCGATGTGTTGTGTCCTTGAGCAAGACACTTAATTTCACGTTGTTCCAGTTCACTCAGCTGAAAAATAAATGAGTACCAGCAAAATGCTGGGGGTTAACCCTGCGATGGACCGGCGTCCCATTCAGGGGAGAGTCTTGTACTCTCAGTCGCTTAACGCCACGGAAACCGGGATAAGCTCCGGCCTGATGGGCCTTATGGCTCGGGACAGACTTTAACTTTAACACAGATAATATATGCTATGTCAACATTCTCTTTTCAGTGACAAACAGCTTATTGTCCTCTTAGCCGATACTGGTTATCACTGACAGAGATCCTATTGTCTTGATTCACAATCATCACATTGTTGAAACTTTCAACGTATGTTTCGTTCTCCAAAACATAAGCCTTTGGAAATCTGTAGAATCTGAGCTTTTACTACAGATCAGTTCTCTTGAAGGTTCATACTTGGATTAGATCTGCATCTTGAAGACTCATAGCAACCAGAATGAGTTTGTTCATATGATAACGTAATTTCTCCGCGTCCTGGTTACATTGTTGAACATCCCAGTATATATGTTTGGCTATAGGTTTAACTTTGTCCAAAAAGTTTTTGACTCCATTGCACTCTCTTAAATTTGAAAATAGTTGCGACTGGTTTTCGCATCTGTTTTACTGCATCCCACAGATCATTTTAGTTTGTTGTAAACTTCTAATCGCGAATATACTTATTTTACACCATGTGCATGTACTTTTACATCAACATTTCCCTTATTTAGATGATGGTATATAAGTTCAATGTCTCTGTGAAACCTTGTCATCATCTTTTGTTCCATGACCACAGTTGATAACTTTGTGAATGATTTGCCAGATAGTTACTAAAGACGTGTCTTTGGAATTCTTTCCACGGCCATGTCTTGCATGAGTCATAATATTAATGCCACAAGTCTTCATATGAGGCAATTTCTTCATTGGGGTCATCATTTATTGACTGTTCTAATACTTGTCTCGTTTTTTTTTCTATTCACGATAAGAGCACCTTCCTCCCTGGTGTGTTAATAATGCAACCAGTTCTAGCTGCATAAGACCATGTTTTGTCCTACTGTTTAGAAGGTATTCATTGTTTGGCAAGTATGAAGAGGATGACCAAAGATACGAATGAGTCTTTTCACGTTCACATTGTTAATGATGACTGCTGCATGTTCTTTTCATTCTTGATTTACTAATCTTTATTTTTCCTTTACAAATACAGGTACCGGATTCAAACACCTCCGAAAATTGATAACGATGACCTTGATGTCATAAATGTAGCTATATATACGTTCTCGATCAGTCTGGTTATATTAAATCGAAAATAGACGATTTTTCGGCATTTCAGTTCTTCGTTAATTTGACACAAGGAATAAAAAGCCACTTTACTGTAATGTTTGATGAGTTTGATCAGAAAGTCCCAATCCAAGCAAATTGATACACACATATGAGGTACTTAGGTACTGGAGTGGAAAATAATATTAAATTTAAAACCTAACTACTACTACATTTGTAACCGGAACCTAAGGGTTCGAACCGGCACTCGGCAGCACAACGGCTCAAATATGGGTTTTAATCTAATCCGAGCATTCAACAATTATATATTGCTATTCAGAGTAAAAGAAAACCACACATAGATGACAGCTGCTGGTTCATTCTCAGGGTTATGACATAGCTCTCACACCTCCAAAAACCACCAAAATAAGAAATAACAAAACATATAAATTTATTACGAAATATAAGCTTAAAACAATCAACAGCTGCAGCAACAAATAATGAAATTCAGCACCATAACAACATTATAACTTTACAAAAATGGACAATGAAATACAATTAAAATATCTAAGGGGAGAATACCGGCGACGGAGCAAAAATATATAGAAAAATATTAACGACCTACATAATTGAATAAAGTACTATCTCGAGAAAAATGAACCTAACACCTTAACATTATTTGTAATGGTCAAAAATCCTAACTTTAATGATAATAAAAAAATACCTAAACGATAGTGAAAGGGTTAAAATGAAAATAAATTAAACCCAAGGAACAATTTGGAATAAACCCCCCATTTTAGTATGAATGTCTAAAACATTAAACCACGTGGAGTGGGAAGAGACCACCAAAGGGCTATTTAATAGTGCAGGTCGTTTGAGAACCTTTTGCCACTGTAACAGCCGGCCGAAAGACGGTTAGAGCAGTTCTATAGCGCCTTTTATACTATTTTGCCAGGGTGCATGAATAAATAAACCAATCAGAATAGCGAAAACAAGAACGAACTTAATAAAACAAAATTTATTCTGATTGGCCAAAAGTAGTGAATTAAACCAATGAAAATGAGTTTTACATATGACCCGGTAGAACTGACAAAATGGTTATTATTGTATAACAACAGATGAAATGTAAAATGAAAGTAGCGTATTACAATTAAAGTAAGTGACAGAAACTAAAATTGACTACATGAATATAAATAAGCCGCTCCATGACAAAACGACCCTTGTGGCATAAAATATCGATTTTGAGTTTTTATCAAATCCTGAAAGTACATCTATTCGTGATTCAAAAAATGTAAATCTTGTCTTAAAATTCGAACATTTGACGTCGCTATGGTAACTTTTACGCACAGGTGTTCATAACGTCACTGTAAGATAAACGTAAAAAATAAATTATAGTCTCGGATAACATTTACTGTCAAACATGTATTTATTAATTTGATGTTTCCAACCATTTCATTCAAAATCCTGTTTTATTGAAAAGTGAAAAATATTCCGAATACATTAATATAAAATAAGTTACAATGATTTGGTAATTTTCCAACTATTGGCACAGGGAAAAACTTTTTTCTTATTTTTCCTTCTTTATTTTATTTCATTTTTTATATTTATTTTTGAAAAAAATCAACAAATTAGAATTACAATTGGATTTTGGTGACCATGTGGTGCAGTGGTTAGCGTTTCTGTTCACCACCAACCTAGTGCATAGCCACATTTTTACGTGAAAAGGACACCTTGGATTAACCCTAATCTCTAATTTTCAAAGAAACTCTAAAATACCGGTCAATAAATAGATAGATTCTAAGTGGTAGGTTATCAAATGATACTAAATTTTATTCTGGCTTTAGTAATTCCTTGGTCGGGATTATGAAATGTTGATCATTTATTATATTATAATAGGTCTTTTTTTTACATGTTTTGATTGACAACAGATTTCTGCAAACGAGAATGACATATTTTGTTTAGGCAGTGTAATGATTTGCTTCTTTCATTATTCCCCCCCCCCCCCCCCGCCGCCATCAGGGTTAAGGGGGATCAAGCAATACCGCTGTGCGCGTGTGTGTGATTGTTCATGAATAATATTATTTATTTATCCTATAAGTTGTAAAACTTTCGGAATAAAGTTTATCATATTAATATGGTTTCCATGCATTTGAAAGAAAACAGTATATCCGATTGAGCTGAAACTTAGTCAGTTGATTTATTATGTTAGTGAGTGGTATGGGATTGCTCGACAGGCTTATTATAGCACATTCAAGATGGTGATGGTGTGGTTTTCAATCTATTAAATGGCTCAACCACCCCATTTATTTTACAACCAGTGGTCAATAAAAACATATTTCACATGTTTACCACTGCAGAGGGGGAGGGGGGGGGGGTAGTGTTCTCTGAATATATTGTTATATTTCGTAGTATCGTATGACCTTTAAGGTAAACATTTGTAATCAATTCACACCCTGGAATAAAAAATATGCGTAACATTGAAACGTATACCTAACTTTTCCGTCAGGCAGTATGCAGATAAAAACAGCTTTGCTTTATCACGAGACTTGAATTTTGAAATCTGAAGAAGATGGTTTTACACAACGTTGACTTAACCTTTGTAGGTGTGTATTTTTTAAAAAAAAGTTTCTGAAGCAATTAACTGCTTAAGATGTTTTAACATACAATATTATTTAAATATTTTGAATGGTATATTACACCCCAGACAAGATTATTTCATATGTAAAAGTGACAGGTCCAGGAACCAGGAAAACCCGTATCATTTGAAAAAAAACCACAAAATTTTAAGCAAAAACGTTTGCACCATTGAGTCAGCGCGAGTGGTTAGCGGCACCAGGATCCGTAAACTGATGGTGTATATAACCCAGCAATAATAGGAGCTCTATAGCTGACAGGGTTAATTCCCAGGGTATGATGGATAATGGTCCCATATTTCTGAAATAAGTATCACCTAATATGATTCATTACTTTTCTTTTTGCAAGTCTTTAAGTGACTGTAAAAATTTGTGTGTAGCCTATAGGTGAAGATCACAACTAAAGCACCTCTCTCACACATGAAATTATGTAGTTAGGGAGCTATACCAGATATGCTTCTACAGACTTATAACATATGACACAGTATACCCAATATTTTAATATATTATCAAGGTTTTAATTATGATGCAATATATCGACACGCCCGATGCAGTACCTCTGCGGGTGTATTATGAACATAATTTGCTAGGGGTCCCTGAAAAATCCTTTAATCACGACTGTCCTATCAATTTTGAAGCCCATGAAGAAATAATTATGTTTATGTACATATCAAGATGCTGCTATTTTTAGCGAAATTAAACGAGAGGGGAGAGAGATTGTTGTTGTAATGTTGTTTAACCTCACATCAAAATTGACAAATATATAAATGTCTAACGATTACATGTATGCATAAGATGTGCAAGTGTGTGTTTTGTTCTAGTGTGAACTCACGCGTGGCCACTTTATGGTAAAACCTCACTAAGTGAGTATGCCAATCTAAGTCATGTAATTCTGAGCTCATTTGAATTAAAAAATCTGTCATCCAAATACTTAGTGCCAGGTGAGAAAGCAAAGTCTAAAATGTTAACAATCTTAGAGATGGACCCGGCATGGCTTCGAACCTACAACCTCCCGCTCTCAAGGCGAACACCCCAAGAGAGAGATATTTCACCTACAATTTCTTGTCTCCACATTTACGTTTATTGATGACAAGATAGAATGTTTTAAGTGTAATATAATGTAATAGGGTTGGCTTATATAAAGATATTTTACATGTCCTTACCTAAAAATTTGATTTAATTCCTCTAAAAATGTGCTCAAATTTCGCCAGATTTTACTGGTAAGAGATAATGTCTTCATATACTAGTAACTGAGTGCAATGCCCCCCAGTCAAGATTCTTCGAGTTAAATAGAGTCAGGGATGGGGAAATCGGGGTGTCGGGGAAAAGCAACAGACTTTATTCAAATGAACTGACAAACTAACTTACAGTGTCCCATGTCGTTCAAATCTAGTCAGTGAGAGGCACAACAATCATTAATTGAGCACTCAGCCGCTCAGAGACAAACATTGCAGGATAAGGACCAACAAATATCCCTATACTTCTCTTAAAAAATAATGGATAGCAAGTGACACTTCCATCATATTCAATGTATGGACATTTAATACAATCCCTACTAAGTACTTCAATGACTGTTAAGGGTGGTCAATTTTAGTACAGGATACATACAGTTATTTAAACGGATCTTCAGAAAAAAAAACCAAAAAACAGTAACACGTCCCTGTCTTGACACAATACGAGTAAACCTCGTGTATGTGTTTCAAATTTTCAATTTCAACCAACGGACGTGAATAAAATGTCCTCTCCTGAAACAAAACTTCATTATATCATGGCAATAAAACTTGACATTGTTACAACCGTATTATTAATTTTCAGTCTCTGGATTAGCAAAAGAAATCAAAATCAATATCATTTAAAAATAGCGATTAAGGTCTGAAATTCAGCACACTTTTATTTCAGTACACGGAATTTTGGACACCACTTAGTTCAGATGAACTGATTTCAGAGTTATGTGGAATTGTCCGTAGTTATTGTTTGCATATCATCAAAATAAAAATTTGTGCAATTTTTGTGTGATTAATAATGAATGTTGTGTTTTATGTGAATGTCAATTAAATATATTATTATTATTTCTTTTTAGTAATTTTTCAAATATTTTCAGTTCACTAATTGACGGTGAAAAGGTTAAGGAATAGTTAAAAAATAATCATGCCGGATTTTAAAAAAAATCTTCCACAGTTTTTTCAGTGACGTTGATATTGAATATGGAGTTTTTATAATGTATGAAATTGCGATTATTTCTACATTTAATAGTGAAAAATTCATAAAAATCTGTCCACAAATAATCCGTGTAGATCGTTTTAAAAATGAATGTTTTCTAATAAGGTCAATGTAAAATCTAGCCACGTAATCGAATGTGTCGAGAATCAAAGGAAAAATTTGACGTCATTTTCTCATTCTATGACGTAATTGTCATAAGGGTTGTTTTGTCATGGAGCGGCTCAAATATAAGTGAACATTTATACTGAGCGCGGCAGGACTAGATAATTTGCTGTTGCCGACGCTCAGTTAAAATGTATAAAAATAGTCGCCGTTACACATTAAACACATAAACAGTATGTCTGAAATAGTTTAAAAGGCAGGCATTTCAAATTCTTTAAACAAACATTTAAGTCGCATGTTCCTTACTGTTACATTTGGGATTCATCCGACCTTAGGAAGTGGCCGACCAACAAGTTGGTCTCGGAGTAGGAGGTGTAACAGTATTGTATATCCCTATTCTGTATATACGTGTCATATGACGTCACATATTACTGTAATAATACGTCATTACTTTATGTGCGTGCCTTGTGCTAAAGAATAAAGCCACTGGCTAGAAATATAGGCGTTGACTGAATGATTATTTTACAGGAAGTGTCTTAACAGTTGTCGAGGACACACCCTTTGCCTTCTGACGTTTCGGCCGCTGAAAAGTAAATCTTAGTATACATGGCCCCTGTGGTAGCTCAGTTGGTAGAGTGCTGGCTCCATTAGTGTGAGGGCGTGGGTTCGAACCCAGACCAGGTCTGACCCAAGACTTGGTAGTGAATGTCCTTTATTTTGTTACACACGTCCTTATCGCTGTGTAAACCACAAGGGGATTGAATTTCATATGATACAAAAATGTAATTCGAAATAATATAAGTTTACACGAAACGCTGCAATATAGTAGTAATAAAATGTCTTCCATTGAGCATGTTGTTAAAATACCATTCGATGTCTTTCCTTTTATTAATTATTAAAGTTCCAAGACGGTCAGTTACATTGTCCTCCATATTACTGATCCATTGGATACGCACAAATAAAATGCAAAGCCTTTCCTTTGCGTAATATTAAGGTTCTTGTAATAAGGGCCTCTCACAGCATATAACTTGCCGTATAGAGAGGCCGTAAAGTGTAAAAATAAAAAAAATACCATTTTATTAAGGCTTTGACGAAGTCGCATGTAAAAGTTACAAAATTGTTCCTACTTAAAATTTTCAGTTCTGGCCGTCGTCCAGTTATTGGCAGTTCTTTAAAGGTCACGGGCGCCAGTTTATGTATAGGCTTCTGTGTAACAATATGAATACACAACTCCAAAAGTTCCTAAATTATTTATTCTATAAACCGTAGTCTGTTTGTGTGTTGCGCGCAAGTGAATGCAGTTTTATATGTCCCAGTGAATGTGTAAGCGATGGAACACTTCTGAGAATTGTGTATTGGTTTAAGCTATATTTGACCTAATGTTGATGTACTGACTACCATACTAGGAGTTCTATTTCCTTAACAAGACAGTATGGCCCCGACTTGCTGACCATTAACACTAGATGCTGAAGCAGCAAGGCATAATCGGTATGGTATATTGCTGGCCTCTGATGTACAGTAGTCTAAACATCAGCAGACAAGACCACTTTTGACGTTTTATAAATACTGCCTCCAATGTGTAGTAGCCAACACATCAGTAGATAACACCACTTCATAAGTTGAGAAATGACCAACCGGAAATATTCCAATATACTATTTTAAGTATGGGTTTTTAGCTCACCTGAGCCGAAAGGCGTAATTATCATTTTGATATTTGAATGAAGCTCATGGGTTCAAAGGTAAAGGTCACAGGTGAGCGTTAAGGCCCATGGGCCTCTTGTTTTATATTTCTGTAAAGCCCAAGGGTGATGGGATTGCATATGATACAAAAATGTAATTTGATGTAATAAAACAAGTTTACACTTACGCTTATACTCGGTTATATAGTAATGTATTTATTTAAGTCCAAGATGCTGGGCGCTGTTTCAATTGTTTTAACAACGCGAAAGCATGTGACGGGTCTTGAATGTAGCCAAAACATTTCGTTAATTCTGTTTTTAAATTGTCCCAATTGACCGGATCATGAGCAGTTATATATCTTAAATTATCTTTTTATATATTCAGATACTGGCCCAGTGCATGACTGGTTTGGCACGCTGCCAGTGAGACAAGACTGTTTGTCAATATCCCGTATCCACTGCTCGATTTTGGACGGGGTTCCATCGAATAACTTATGTGCACACCACGAATTGTTTGACAGGATTATTAGATTGCTTTAACTCTTCGCGGTGAGCTAGATAGCTTTCCTGAATTTGAGACAGCTTACTAACATTTTCTGCCATAACATGGAACAGAGAAACTGCGTTAACTTCGGGTTGCATTTTTCTTATTTGGTTTCAAATTAAAGATAGACATTTAAAGTTTGTAATTAGTTGTTTTTTTCTAAATGAAAAATTTTCAATTTTTTTTTCAATTTTAACGCTTTGTTGAAGTGACAAGTTAAAGTTAAAAAAGTGTTCCTACTTACAATTTCCAGCTGCGGCCGTCGTCCAGTGGTTAGAGGTCCTTTTAAAAGGTCACGGGCACCAATATATGTATACACTTCTGTGTAACAAAATTATTCAACAACTCCAAAAGTTTCTAAAACTATTTATTCTATAAGCGTGATTTGTCTGTCTGTGTAGTGTGTATTGCGCGCGAGTGAATGCAGCTTTTATATGTCTCAGTGAATGCGTGTATGCAGACCAGGAATGTGGACCTGAATGCCTTTTGTGGACAGTACACTAGCGATGAGCTGATTCCAAGAATAAGCGGTGGCACAATTCCGAGAATTGTGTATTGGTCAAGCTATATTGTACAGAAGGAGCAAAATTTCCAGGTAGATCTAGTTGTCAATAGGCAATCCCGTTGACAAGTATAGGCATGAGCAATATGAGTTTATGATTGTATGATATATATCGGTGTATCTTGATCTTGATGTCAATAGGCAATCCCGTTGACAAGTATACCCATACACACGTGGTCCGTTTGGTCACATTAAAGAACTGTCATAAAATTTACTCGTCGTGTTAATAATTACTTTTCGAGTTATTGATAAATACTAGCAAATACGAAGAAAAATGTTAAATGCACAATGCCATGTGAAACAATAAAACAATGAAGTATTGCCGTCAACAAGCAATCCCGTTGACAGACAGATATGGAACGTGGTCAAACTGATCACATCTTTCACATGTCCTAAAATGTCTTCTAAGATATCCAAAATTATCTAGACGTTTGAAACGTTTGAAAATTTGGCGGAGAAAGGACAATTAGGTCACAACAATAATGGGAATACTACTACATCTTATCGATACCCTGTATGAAAGAAGATTTCCATTGATTTAAAATTTGATTCTTCGGCAATCCAAATCACGTCCGTCTTCTTGAATCGGAACCGGAACCCCTCAATTTTGTCAGTATTAATTTCCAGTCATGATTTTGAAGAGGAAGGCCATTTTCTGCGTTTCCAAAAGTAGTGATGTATAAGTGGTTCTGGGAGGGGTACCGGGTACCCAGGTACCCCTGAGGATTCCAGGGTATGTAGATACCTGGCATTCCTTAGATACCAAGATGGCTGACATTCCATAGGTACCCCAACACATTCCAGAGGTTTCAAGATGGTCGACATTCCATAGGTACCCAACACATTCCATCGATAACAAGATGGCTGACATTCTATAGGTACCCCTAACACATCCAGAGGTTCCAAGATGGCTGACATTCCTTAGATACCAAAGACATTCCTTAAATACAAAGATGGTCGACATTCCAAAGGTACCTAACACATTCCATAAATAGCAAGATGGCTGACATTCCATAGACAACAAATTCAAGAAATTCCAATATGACTGACATTCCATACACCTCCCTCTATAAATACCAAGCTGACCGACATTCCATAGTTAGTTCGATCCCATTACTGAACTCAACCAAATATATATACCACTGCAGTAGTTGTTGGTAGAGTGCTCGCTCCGCAAGTGGGAGGTCGTGTGTTCGAATCCCAGTCAGGTCTGACCCAAGACTTAAAGTGGGTAGTGACTATTCTTTCGCCAAGCACTCGGCGTTATGAAATGAAAGTCACAGTTCTTTGGGATGGGAACTTAAAATAAACGAGGTCCTGTGTCACAGTGGGCTTGACACGCTAAAGAACCTTGCTGTATAATACCATCAGCGCAACACACAGGTAAACATTTATACACCTTCGCCTATAGCTGGCGACGTCTCCGTATAAGTGAAATATTCTTGACTGGGACATTCAACACCATTACTCAATTCAACAATATATATATATATTTTATATATATATATATAGCTTTAGACAAATAAAAAATAAAAAAAATAAAAATGATGCAAAGATACTTTGTAACAGTTTTATTTTCAACAAAGAATATTCATTTTAATTTTTTTTTTTTTAAAACAATTAGCAAGCTATAATATATTAGTAATCTAAATTTTGTACAACAACTATAGAAATATTGATGTTAAAATATCAACTGTAGCATGCAGTTTTATAAACAATCAACAATCAGAAGAACCGAGCTTCTTCCTATTAATTACAACTTTGAACAATTTTTAAAATGCTACTTTTAAAAAAGATCTACTTAAATTACATGTAAATGATGTTTTCTCTTGTCAAAAAGAAAAAAAAAATTTGAATGTCATCATATTTTTATAAGAGTTTAAGGACATCCTGGAGGTATTTACTCTTGAATAAAAATTGTTGTAATACTGAATTTTTAAAATTCAGATGTTTTCTCTTGTTAAAGAGAAAAATTTGGAATGTCATCATATTTTCATAAGTAATCTAATTTACTAGAAGAATTTAAGGACATCCTGATTTAGATCTCCAGAGGTATTTACTCATGAATAAAATTTGGGATAATACTAATCTAAATATTCAGATTAAAATTTTGACTTGAAAAGATAAAAAAAATCTACTTTAAGTAACACTTGAAAATTTTTAATACATCCTGCTTAGATCTCTGACAGTATTGAATGGGATAATCACTGGATCTAAAAATTATATTTGTGTGACTTGACGGATAAAAACAAACACCTACTAAAAGTAAAAATAACAGAATTTAAGTATCATCAACAATTGGAGATGTAAATTAAAAAAGTTTATACAACATACATTACAACTTATCTATCTCAGCATTTAGATATTAAATATCAGGAATGTATGCATTTTTACAAGGTTAAATACTTTTCAAAACAAAATGTTAAACACATGACAGTAAGATAATAAATACATTACATTTTAGGTTATCTAAAGTTCTACCAATCTATTTATCAAAGTAGTTGACAAATTCATCAACTAGAAAATCCAAAACCAACTCAAACACTACATAAATAGTATTGCATAACATTTCAACCAAAATATAAAGGCGTAAACAAGCACCACATACCCTGAGTATTACCTGAATATTACATAACATCATTTAAATACCATCTTTTCAACAAAAATATAAAGGTAAACAAGCACCACATACCCTGAGTGTACATAAATATATTTAACATTTCAACCAAAATATAAAGTGCAAACAAGCACCACATACCCTGAGTGTACATAAATAGTATTGCATAACATTTCAACCAAAATATAAAGGCGTAAACAAGCACCACATACCTGAATATTACATAACATCATTTAAATACCATCTTTTCAACAAAAATATAAAGGTGCAAACAAGCACCACATACCCTGAGTATACATAAATATATTGCATACCTTTCAACAAAATATAAAGGTGCAAACAAGCACCACATACCCAAAAATTGCATAATATCAACAAAGAAAAGTATCAAGTAATTTATGCATGAGTGAAATATTGGTTAAAACATCACCCTATTATTACCATTATTGCATCAGTAAAGGATTTATTCAGTTGAAAGGGTAAAAATTAAATCATGTGAAAATGTCACATGATCATCAATTTGAAGTTTAAAGTTCA
The DNA here is from genome assembly GCA_021292105.1 of Anadara kagoshimensis. Classification (NCBI taxonomy): domain Eukaryota; kingdom Metazoa; phylum Mollusca; class Bivalvia; order Arcoida; family Arcidae; genus Anadara; species Anadara kagoshimensis. The sequence goes on along the minus strand of CM037872.1, from coordinate 38,608,054 downwards.
TGAATGAGTAAGCACATGTCATATGCATGGTAATAAACCTTTGTTGGTTTGTGTGTACATTTACTTTAAACATTGTGATTTCAAACTTAGATGAAATGACTATAGCCAATTCAAGTACAAGAGATTTAATTTCCAGAGTTAAAACAAAATGATGTCTATTTTGAGAGAGGTAGCTGATATTGATCCTTATGATTATGAATGCAAGGGGTGTTTTTTAGATAAGCACAACTATGTTGAAATGAAAATGCTTTATGAATATTTCAATGATAGATATGAAAAACTAACTGACACTGTGCATGATGTGATAACAACATATCACACAATTCTCCACATTGGTGAAACTGAATCAAAACTTCTGCTTTGGATGAAGAAAAGTAACATTCTAATAAGAATGTATGACATGGCAGAAGAAATAAATAATAGAAAAAGATGCTATGGAAAAAAAGTATTTGACTTGGTGAAGTCAACCATCCAAATAAGGTAAGTTGATTACATTTAATATGATAATCTATCAGGTACTCTCCTTATTCGTTCTGACCTTCTTAACCTACATTGTGTAGTAGGATTATTTTGCAGATGAGGAGCAGTAGGTGCATGTTCAACTGGATTTTGTTGTGGCACAGCTACTGGTGTGGGGGCATAGGATCAATCCTAAGTGGAACTAATGGATGAGGATGAATTTGAACATCAACATGCTCATGACGAATTTCTTGAATGTATAGCACATGAACGATTTTATCACAATGCAGACTTGGAAAATTCCTGAAATTTATATTTTATCATTTTTTTAAAACTGAGTTTCTTCCAATCTACAATCAAATATTATATTCTCTCTAAAGCAGCATGGTGAGGTGTTTCGAAAACAATGCTCTATAATAAGACGTCTTTTGTAAACAATTATCAGTAGAAAAATCACCATTGACACTGAAAATGAAACGAGAAGGTTTTACGAACTATGACTGTGAATGGAGATGTTACTCATCTCGTGAATATTGTGACAGGCATTCCTATTCTTCCTACGCTTGTGAATACAATAGATCAGTGACACTATGACACAAACTGGAAAAAAAGATCAATAGTTTAATAATTTGAATATAGACTATTTATGTAATAACATGAATATCAAATGTTTTTAAGCAACTGCTAATGGATTAGACAATACTTTAAATATCACATTCTATACAAGTTAAATGCTATAAAACTTGAATGAAAAGTCTCACTTCCGAGTGGAAGTTCACATGTTGTTTACCATGTTTGTCAGTGTTCAGCTTTGTTTGGAATGTGATTTTGATCTTGAATTGCTATGTTTGTGTTTAATTTATTAAAGTTATTCTTACCTCCTATCATGATCAAAATAGATAAATCCATTTAAACCAATCTTCTGATGATGTCTGTAAAATAAAGAAGTAAAAAACTAATTATATAAAAAATTTCCTTACAGAGTAAATCTCAGAAGGCAAAATTTTGAAGTTCAAGAGTTTAATCAGAACCAAAAGAGAAAGAGATCAATGTCACCTGATGAGGAGAGGAAATCCCCTAGATATTCTCCCATTGATGAGGAAGAAGAATCTCGATGTTCCAGTATCGGTGATGATGAGTGATTTATTGGACAATAGCATGAACAGTTATTATGCAAAATTCACATTAAACAGCTTTGTTCACAATTTACCTGATAATTCCAAGTAGTGGAACGGTTTATGGAATTTTTAGTTGAAAATCCAAATGATGTATTCAATGTTATTTCCATGGTTTTCTGTGATGTCTCTTCTTTTACGACTTTTGTAGTTGAAGGCTCTGGCTTTGTCACATCAGTTGATCGAGTTGAAGGTGCTTCAGGTTTCAGGTCTTTCTTTGTCACATCACTCATTACAGGCTAAAATATTATAAATAGTTATGTTATCAATTTCTAAGCAATACCTCGACTGTTTTTTCGGACAAGCTATAGAAAAATATGTTTACCCCCATAGACCTAATTAATTACAATGTACACATGTTAAGTTATATACTATTTCCACCTCATTAGCAGATCAATGTGTATAGCATTTCATTATTATTTTCTATGCAAAAGGAAGAAATAAGTAAAGTTATATATCCATCTATTACCCATATTCTTCAGAGTAGGCCCAAGATGCATACAATATAAACAGATAAAGGGAGGTAATTTTTCCTAGATTACTAAATATTTTGATACTTGATATTACTTACACATGTTTTACCAGCGATTATCACTTTCGCATTGGTCAAAACTCTTTTACACATCTGTTCATCTCCTGTGTTAATTCTGATTAATTCGAGGGAATCTCCATTTGCAATAATAAGACTTGAAAGAGTCAGCCTATCGAATATTATTAATCCCACTTTGTTCAAGTGATTGTTGCCAACAAACTCGTACAGGTTATCGCCATTGAATTGGCAAATCAATCTCACAATTTGAAAGTTGTCCATAACAGACACACAGTTATATTCATTAATTTTGTAGCAATATGAAGTTGAAGTTTGAAGAAGGAATATAACAATCAAAGTCCATTTCCCCCATGTTGAAGTAAAACTGACACTGACCTTTGTACCCAACTGTCTTTCGTGAAATTTCCACCACTATTCGGCGCACCACTGTTAAAACAGTGTAAAAAGTTTTTTACCATTAAACGGATTAACGAAGAAATATCATATCGCTCTTCGCCTAGGCGTCCGGAGTTCGATTCCCGCGGGGATAGGGAATTTTTTCATTGCAAAATTGTAATTTACGTTACAAAATAAAGACAAGACTTGACTTATCTCCCTTTAACCATGTATACTACAAAGAGCAATATATTGTTAATGAAAACTTTTTATGCTAAACTATATCATGAATTCTTGACAAATTTATAACGTTGAGTGATCAACCTGTTCAGTTAAGTGTAGAGGGAAGTTTTAGTTTTCCATAATTTTTTATTATTATTATTTTTTTTTACATAGCTCTATTTTCACAAATTTTATACGATTTTACCGCGCAAATGATTTTACCGCGCAAATTATATTACCATATCAGTCATGACAAACGTATGATAATTTACATATTTGTCAAATTAGCGTTTTTGCAAATGATTGGACATGAGATTCTTGTATCATAATCCATAGCTCTGACTGGACACATCCACAACGTGACCATTCTGGCGGGTAAAAAATTAATCCTATGACTATATAAAAGCTAGGTTTACAGGAAAAAAATCACTTCGCTGCCTACATTTTGGAGATATTATTCTGAAAGCAACACATTGCTTATTTTTTAAAAAACAAAAAAATCAGTAATGGCAAATCAAATCCCAACGTTTATTCAAACAAGAGGCCCATGGGCCTGATACGCTCACCTGATAACTAATGGCGAGCTGATAGATTTAAAGAACACATAAATACTAAACCCAAATGACTTTTTTTTTTAACATCATGATAACCATTGTATCCATACCTACAACATTCTAATATACATGCCTATACAAAAAGTTTATAGTTTTCGAGATAATTAACCATTTTGGTATTGTTTTGCATTTATGACCTTGACCTTTGAACCCATGACCTTTTTCTATACATCAAAATGATCGATGTATCAATATCTACAACATTCTAATATACATGCCTATACAAAAAGTTTATAGTTTTCGAGATAATTAACCATTTCAGTATTGTTTCACATCTGTGACCTTGACATTTGAACCCATGTCCTTTTTCTATACATCAAAATGAATGTTGTATCGATACTTACAACATTTTAATATACATGCCTATACACAATGTTTATAGTTTTCGAGATAATTAAACATTTCCGTATTGTTTCGCAAATGTGACCTTGACCTTTGAACCCATAACCTTTTTCTATATAACAAAATGATTGTTGTATCAATACCTACAACGTTCTGATATACATGCCTATACAGAAAGTTTATAGTTTTCGAGATAATTAACCATTTCGGTATTGTTTTGCATCTGTGACCTTGACCTTTGAACCCATGACCTTTTTCTATACATCAAAATGATCCTTGTATCATTACCTACAACATTCTAATATATATGCCTATACAAAAAGTTTATAGTTTTCGAGATAATTAACCATTTTGGTATTGTTTCGCATCTGTGACCTTGACCTTTGAACCCATGACCTTTTTCTATACATCAAAATGATCGTTGTATCAATACCTACAACATTCTAATATACATGCCTATACAAAATGTTTATAGTTTTCGAGATAATTAACAATTTCAGTATTGTTACGCATCTGTGACCTTGACCTTTGAACCCATGACCTTTTTCTATACATCAAAATGATCCTTGTATCAATACCTACAACATTCTAATATACATGCCTATACAAAAAGTTTATAGTTTTCGAGATAATTAACCATTTCGGTATTGTTTTGCATCTGTGACCTTGACCTTTGAACCCATGACCTTTTTCTATACATCAAAATGATCCTTGTATCATTACCTACAACATTCTAATATATATGCCTATACAAAAAGTTTATAGTTTTCGAGATAATTAACCATTTTGGTATTGTTTCGCATCTGTGACCTTGACCTTTGAACCCATGACCTTTTTCTATACATCAAAATGATCGTTGTATCAATACCTACAACATTCTAATATACATGCCTATACAAAATGTTTATAGTTTTCGAGATAATTAACAATTTCAGTATTGTTACGCATCTGTGACCTTGACCTTTGAACCCATGACCTTTTTCTATACATCAAAATGATCCTTGTATCAATACCTACAACATTCTAATATACATGCCTATACAAAAAGTTTATAGTTTTTGAGATAATTAACCATTTTGATATTGTTTCGCATCTGTGACCTTGACCTTTGAACCCATGACGTTTTTCTATACATCAAAATGATCGTTGTATCAATACCTACAACATTCTAATATACATGCCTATACAAAAAGTTTATAGTTTTCAAGATAATTAACCATTTCAGTATTGTTTCACATCTGTGACCTTGACCTTTGAACCCATGACCTTTTTCTATACATCAAAATGACCGTTGTATCAATACCTACAACATTCTAATATACATGCCTATACAAAAAATTTATAGTTTTCGAGATAATTAACCATTTCGGTATTGTTTCACATCTGTGACCTTGACCTTTGAACCCATGACCTTTTTCTATACATCAAAATGATTGTTATATCAATACCTACAACATTCTAATATACATGCCTATACAAAATGTTTATAGTTTTTGAGATAATTAACCATTTCAGTATTGTTTCACATCTGTGACCTTGACCTTTGAACCCATGACCTTTTTCTATACATCAAAATGACCGTTGTATCAATACCTACAACATTCTAATATACATGCCTATACAAAAAATTTATAGTTTTCGAGATAATTAACCATTTCGGTATTGTTTCACATCTGTGACCTTGACCTTTGAACCCATGACCTTTTTCTATACATCAAAATGATTGTTATATCAATACCTACAACATTCTAATATACATGCCTATACAAAATGTTTATAGTTTTCCAGATAATTAACCATTTCGGTATTGTTTCGCATCTGTGACCTTGACCTTTGAACCCATGACCTTTTTCTATACATCAAAATGATCCTTGTATCAATACCTACAACATTCTAATATACATGCCTATACAAAAAGTTTATAGTTTTCGAGATAATAATTATAATCAGAGATAAAAAAAATTAGGTCACGACCTTCACAATCGACCTTGACCTCATTTTGAAGATACTAACAAGAAGATGTCAAAACTGAAAACCCCATGTCATTATCTGGTCAAATAGTCAAGTTATAACAATTTGAAGCTATTTTACGATTTTTTCAAAATTAAACGCAAAAACGCGTAACCTATTTTTATCCGAATTTCACAAAATGAACAAACTATAGGCTTAAGACCCTAGAGAAGCCAAATATCACATCAGATTTTTTTTCCAATCAGTACTTCCGGAGAAGAAGATTTTTTAAGATTTTTGCACCCCTAGGTCACCTTGACCTAGTTATGGTAGCCATAGCAACGCCACGAACAAATCTGAATTGCACCGGCCCATATATACTTCTGACAAAGTTTCATTAAAAACTGTCCAGTAGTTTCAGAGGAGAAGTCGAAAATAGGTGTTAACGACGCACACACGCACACACGCACACACGCACACACGCACATACACACGCTGCGCTATGCCATAAGCTCACATGACCTTCGGTCAGGTGAGCTAAAAACAAAACCTGATGGACAAACTGAAATGAGAACTCTATTTGGGAGAAGAAAAGCACTTGTGCTAGTGAAACGAAATTCACATTTTTATGTGAACTTGTACAACAATCAAGTTCATGATGGCAAACAAAGTAATGATAGAATTGGATTGGGGATAGATGAGTTGGATCAGTTGATACAACTGAGACCATTTCTAGAGATTGCGAAGGAAAGCTTCACCGAGGTATGTGTTTTTGAATTTAATCGTGTAAAGAATTATTAGTTGATTTTCTTTTGTAAAAAAAAAAAAAAAAAAAAAAAAAAATTAAAAAAATTATATACATCGGTTAGAACAGACATTAACTAAAAAGTGGTTTGATAATCATTCATTAATCGGTAAATTAAAAATATCTTAATATTTTTTTTAATTATTAAGACAGTCAGAGATTTAACTTGCCATTGTAAAGATAACTTCAAGCTGATGATATAGTATGTATTGGTTTTGCTGAAAAAAATCTTAGATTGTGAAACCGAGATTTGGTCTATTGCTTTTAGAATGTAGAAATCAAAGACACTTTCAACGATGAAGCAGGTTTCAATGGTCAGAGCATGACACAAGCCCAGAGTATGACACAAGACAGTCAATTTAAACCACCACCGCCATATAGATTTCCCAGGCCATCAACAAATGGTTTGAATAAGGTATATTGCTAAAGTAAAATATCGTGTCAAGAACAAATAATACCACAACGCATTAGTCATTGATAAAGTACGAAAATCTGGTTCAAGTGTTTACTTTATATTCTTATAATAACGTCGCTTCGGCAATTTTTTCTTAATTGATAAAGTACAAAAGTATGGAGAGCTATTGTTGTCACCTCGACAGCTCCATAAGTATAATGCTAATAGTTGTTGGAATACTGCAAGCTATATGGTGGGATTTGTCTTTCTTTCTTTCGTTTTTTTTTTTTTTTTTTTTTTTTTTTTTTGACTGAAAAAGTACACTATTGCTTTTAGACTGGTGCAGGAAACAAAGAGGTTATTGGCAATAAAGACTATAAGACGGACAACAAGCTTAATGTCAAAGTCAAGACTGAAACTGCCACTTCAACAGATATGACTCAGGACAATAATTATATGTCTTGTTCATACGGAGCAAACAAAAGGATGGGGACTCCTTTGCGAGACGTGCCGACCAAAAAACGAGTTGCAATGGAACCAGCTTCTCAAGAGTACAAGCTAAATGAAACGGAAAATGATTTTTTAAATGAATTTTTACTTCCCATGTAATCCATGGAAAGCGATACAAAAATGACCATTTACAAGTGTATCATATTGGATAAACTGGTATAATATGTAATAAGTTACTTTTTCCTTAAGGTGGTTCATTTCATTTGCATTTAACTGAAACAATATGAAAATAAATAAAATAACTAGCATGTAGCTTAATAATAGCCAATTTTATTATCTCCCCTTTGGAGAATAGATAGAAAAATAGAAAGAATAAGAAATTTACAAGACAAAATGTATATATATATATATATATATTGATAGAAATTTAATTTTTAATTTTATAATGTCCATAAGCCAGTGTGTCAATTTTATTGTTTTTCACATAACGCTTGTCATCAAACGCACACAATCCAGTTTTCACAATACAATCCATGTAAAGTTTGTGATTTTTACACCGAATTAAATTCACCACACTTTTTTTCACTTTTTTGCGAAATAAACACTCGCGATATTTGGCATGTCTCACAGATTTTTTAATCACAGATTTAGATATTCCTTTTGCTGTATTTTTCTGTTTATTTCCGGCAAACACTAAGGAGTACATCTTGCTCCGAAGGCCAAGAAATTCTTTGACAGGATTTCCTAAAATACATAAAAGTTTTGTCATTTTGAAAATATTGTTTTTCTGATTATAATATAGGAATCTATCCGAAGGACACATTATTGTCCGACATTTTGTCAAATCAAAACATGATTTCATAATTATGTAATTATAAATTATATACATTTTAACATTTTGATTATATACAATACATATATTGGAATTTATATACAATACATATATTGGAATTTATATACTTTTATGTATTTTGAAGAAAACACAAAAATGTCACACTATTTTTTTTTTAACTTTTACTTTTAAAAATGACAGATGTAATTCAAATAAAAATTCACATAAATTTAGTTCCAACTGTTTCAACTTCAATTCTAAATTGCACAATTTTCAAATTATTCGTGGACATTTTTGCGTTTTGATATTTTAATTATGCGGAGTTTATATAAAGGATATGATTGTTTGTTAAATATTAATGTCGAACTTATGAAGATATTTACATCTGATTGTAACATCGATGATTTAATATTTTACAAATGAATAAAGTTTTAGTTTTAACCCAATTCTAAGTTGTTATCTTAATACATACCTTCACATTCGTCTTTAAATGTACATAATTTTTTCTTGTTAGTTGCATCATACAGCATGTGATCTCTTGGATAATTCGAAAAATCAAATAAATGTCCATCTGTCATCATGTCCTTATACACATCCTCCGTAAAAATTTCATATGCTAGAGAATCCGTATCTGTGAAAAGAACATTGATATTTTCCCATCCATATTTTGGTTGCATCACTTTGTAATGGAATTCATACATGTTGACTTTTGACAATTCCAAAATTGAGGCACCTGAAATGTAAATTGAATTGTAAAGCTACTAACGTGCTAACTGGATGATCTAACGTTCCAGTAAAATTTTACAAAGACTGAAAATATTGACTAGATTATGACTAAGAACTCATCTAAAATACTTGTGCTCAGTTGGCAGATTGATTGATTGATTGATTTATAGTCCCATGCAATAATAATTTGTTCAATTTATAGAACACTGCGAGTAAAACATCTGGGATTAGAACCTCGGTCTCATTTTATCTTTAGTTGTTTAAAAACATCTCCTTATAACCTGCAAAATAAATTATTGTATTAACATTTCTATGCTGGTGAACATAATTTAATTACCTGCATATATTGGTTGATTCATAAATAACGTCGTCATTTTATTTTCCACACCAACCATATCTTCAGTGAAAATCTGGAATCGTTCAAATGAAGGCTTGGCTACCAGTTTCTTCAATGCTCTTTCATTATTCACTAATTTGATATTAACCCTGTTTCTCAAATTCATCATGGTTCGACCAAAGACACTAAAAAATAAAATTGTATAAGTTTTTGTAAATATATGTTGTCGGATATCGCAACAGTGAGGTGTATCATACAAGCGGTGCTCTAAAATTGGAGGGATTTCCTTCATTCCGGGTTATTTCGTTTCCAATACAACTTTTCCATAACTTCCGGGATAGAAAGAAGGACGAATGCAGCCGTTATTGCAAAGTCAAAGATAATGGAAATGACAACGAAATGAGAGTCTTGGATAAGTTTTCAGCAATGTATTAACCTGGTAAGATGGTTAAGTTAAACACTAAGTTGTTTGACTAATATTTTAAGCTATGCTGTGTATTTAATTCATAAATTCTGAGTCTATTGAAAACAAGTAATAGCTTTTCAAAAATAAATGTATGACATTGTACTTACGAATTGCACATGAGCTTGAAAAAATCTTTCTCAAAATCGTTTTTGGCCTCTTTTCTTTTTTCAATATTAAAGTCGATGTATTCTTTCAACCATGCACTTTGGTGAAATTCCAATTTTGTGGATTTTTTAATTTTCAATCCAAGCTCCAGGTAAAGCTGTAAATTCCTATAGTGGCAAATATAATTTGGTTTATCTTGTAGTGTTGGAATCAGTTTAGATGTTTTTATTCGTCGTTGTTTCCCAAATAACTGTTTCCACAGCTTGTCACTGTATGGAGATAACTCATCATCACTAACAACCTTGTGAGTTGGTGCTAATGGATAAGAATTATGAGCATCATGAAGATATTCTGGATACATCAAATCTACTTCTAAAAAGTATCCTTTGTCTCCATCTCTAGGTGTGTTTTTCACATCAAAATTATCCAGTTCATCTTGGCTAAGCCATCTAAACAATCCTGTGGGTAATTTTTGTGTTCCCATGACACTTGAATACAATGACGTAGCATCATAATACATAAGATATGATGTTGGTTGTTCAGGGTTGTAGGATTCTGGTATATAAGGATTATTTGCTTTTGCATATTTTTTGCTAATAACACTTATTCCTCCTCTCATAGATGATTCAAAAAAGTTATACATGAGAGGATCAGTTAATAGTTCCAGTGTCGCATTACTTTTCTTCATGGCAGCTGAAAAACTCAGACCAGGCGCTGTCAGAAACCAACATGCATCTAACGAGTAATAAGACAGTGTCATAGTTCTGAATTTTTCAAATACATCTGCTAATAATAAAGTATCAGTTAGAACGTAAAGATCATGAAAGTCACCTAGTGTTTTCATATTGAAAGTGTTCCAAACATCACAAGCTTGTTGATAATCTTCATCTGATATAGGCTCACCTCTAAGTTTATTGTAGAAACCTTCTCTGGGTGGTAGATGAGTTTCATTGAATTTTTCAAAACTGTCAATGTAATCATAACAATAAACATTTTTCCGTAATAAAAGTCTTGCCTTCTCATCATTGGTAAAAAATTTACGAAATTGTTGAAAGTTTTCAAGTCCATCTTTGGACAAATTTGAAATCAAGGATTCCAAAGAACTGCTCATAAACTGATAAGAATCAATAAAACGCAAATCTCCAAGTGAAAATGATATATAATTTTCCATGTTTTTGGCAATACAGTTCAATTTTTTGTCTTTGTATTTGGATAAAGCCAGAACCAAAGGATGAGAATCAAATCCAACCAAGTTGTGAAAAATAATAGGAATAAAATTTGGCTCTTTCAAATTTAAATTGCATGCCTGACAAGCTGCACCTCTGTAATTTGAATAAAGAGGTGATTTTATATCTTCATTCAACCCTATATGAACATGATCTCGAACTTTAATATCATCTGCAGTAAACACTTTTCCACAAATGTGACAGTTCTTAGTGTTTTGAAATTGAAATTCACTTTCATTGTTCATTATCAAAGGTTCCGGATTTGAAAGCTTCTCTTTAATATAAATTTCCTCTTCCATAATTTGATCTATAAAATGTGTTGCAGCATTTAATCCTCTGTAGACAACTGGTGGTTTTGAATATTTATCATTTGCACAAACAACTTGATATGCATAACCACATGGATCAAAGATGGTTTGATGGGTAGTAGATGATTTGTTTGGATTAGGCAAGCAAGAGTCATACTTGGTAGCTAAAGCTTCAAAATCAGCATAAATAACAAAAGGTATTCGTATTTGTTTATGATAATCACTGAATTTTAACAAATCATTTTTTCCTTCTTCTGGAAATTTCAGTTTTTGAAAATCAAATTTTTGCAATACGAATAATGCTCCTTCAGCAAATCCTGTCTTGTAAATCCATGCAGACAGCGACGGCAAAAATACCTCTGATTATTTACATTTGGTTTTGTGACACTAAGAAATCTATTTAAGTTTTTGATATAGCAGTAATGGGATTTACTGTCAGCACTCAAATAAAGTAGATCTATTTCATGGATACCATCACCGTTTTTTGATAAATACAAAGGGAAAACTTCATTATCTTCATAACCAAATATATTGAGTGAAATCATAGGATTTAATTTCTCAAACAAGTCCATTTTTGATAGCGGTACTGGATAATCAATATTGTTCATGTTCAGCTCATTTTCATATTGTCTATAATGATAAACTTCCTCTTGGTGATTTTTTGCAGGATGGAGAGCTGCTAATATACTCCATAAGAAACACTTTTGGTCGTTATTTTTGATGTTGATAACACCTTTGGCATTTTTAATTCTGGAGGGTAATTCCATGTAGCTAGATCCATGTAATGGTAAGTATGGTAAAATACATATTTCTATGTGCTCTACTCTCTCCATGATCCAGTTTGAACCTTTATGAATAAACTCTTCCATACTAGCATTCATTTTTTGCATAGCTTCATTGAGGTTATGTTCATTATCATCTGCTTCCAATGAAATATATACTTTACTGCGAAAATAAGTTGTGATATGATTTTGTGTACCATCTTCTAGGTCCCGCTCCATTCTTATTCTTGTATTTAAATACCACTTTATTTGACCAAATTTTTGGCGTTTTTGTCTTAACATAAACAAGATATCTGACTTTAAATCTGCATAAAATCCCAACAAGTCATACTTTTGTTGATCATTTGGGTAAATACTTATTATTTCTGCATTATTGTTCAAAGCTGTTGTAGAAGAAGTTTTGTTTTGTTTTGTGTCCTTGTATTCTTGATTGGTTGATGTATTTGTTTCTTCATTTGTAGCAGAAGGTTCTGTGACAGATGTATTTGTTTCTTCATGCATTGGTTTCTTGGGAATGTTTCCACCTGATTGAATTGGATGATTTTCCACCACATGGTCAAACAAGGTTGTATAATCCATGAAAGGTAATTTACAATGTTTACAAATTAAGTTTCTTGAACTTTCACCATCAGAAGTATTATTTGAAGCTTTACACTGCTTTTGGTGAGTTTTCAATGAACACTTTTTTGCATAAGTCTTATTACAAGATGAACAAGTGTAAGACAAACAATGTGTTTTCATATGACGATGCTGTTGTTTCTTTGATTTATAAACTTTTAGACATATCAAACATTTAAATCCAGATTGAGTCTTGAAATATTCAGCCTCGGTCTTAGCAGCTGCCTCACAGAGCATCTCTTCTTCACATTCACTGAAAGGGTCTGCTTCAGTTTGATCAATTTCCATTTTTTCATGTAGATGTTCTTTCAGAGTTTCATTACTTAAAATGCCCAATGCGTCTTTCAGACGTCGGAGTTCTTTTTCTAATTTAAGGTTTCCGTTTGGATATTTCTCTTTCAGACGTTCAACAAACCTATCGGTCATGATGAAAGTACACTCATGGAATGAAATAAATTGTGTTGTAAACTTTTATTTATATGGTATGAAACTGTGAGGTATGTGATATTCACATTCCATTTTTAATCCATGTAAAATGTTATTTATGCGAGATCTGCATTCCATTCTTAAGTCATGTAAATATGTGAGATTTGCATTCCATTCATGACCCACATAAATATGTGAAATATGTGAGATCTACATTCCATTCATGACCCACATAAATATGTGAAATATGTGAGATCTACATTCCATTCATGACCCACATAAATATGTGAAATATGTGAGATCTACATTCCATTCACGACTCGTGTAAATATGCAACATTCCATTCTTAAGTCATGTAAATATGTGAGTTCCGTATTTCAATTTTTAACATTCAAAAATGCGTATGTATTATGCACATACTTTTCCTATCAAAATAAACTAAATCAACATAATTTTTCATAAATTTATTTACGAAAATTACATTAGCGAATTCTCAAATCATATACATACAATTTTATAATATTAAAATTAACAAGTTGGTATAATTAGTAATTACAATGGAAACGATAACCATTTTTTTTTTTATATGTCATTTTATGTTTGTCCTTTAATTTTAGAAATGTTTTTGGTTTCATCTGCACATACGACTGTCCTTTTCCTGTTTGCATATTATCAGCTTTGTTTTCACTCACATTGAAATTATCATGCTTCTCTTCATTTTCATTTTCATCAATACCTATGTCTTGTGTTGTTTTCTCATGTGTTTTGGTACTTTTTCTTGTCTTCTCATGATTGTTTTCTAAATTATGTGTTTTGGTACTTTTTCTTGTCTTCTCATGATTGTTTTCTAAATTATTTGTTTTGTCTTGTTGACTTTCGTCTTTGTTATACTTCTCATCAGTATAGGATTTCGTCTGTTTCAGTTCTGACAGTTTGTCCTCTTTGTTATCAATTTGTTTCATCATCTGTTCCCACTTCACTTTCGGTATCAGAATCAACTCCCGACTCATATCTTAAGTATGCACGGATCAGAATGGGAAATATATGTTTAATACGAACAAGATACTTCCTTCGCTGTTTTAATGTTATCCCTCTTGACACCACCTTGCGAATGGCATTTTTGTGTTTGCTCAATATATTTTTATCTCTTGTAGAAATGTGGCAGACACCGTTGAGTACATTGTAAACAATTTCAGTTAGCATTTGTAACTGACCTTTTGTTATCATTTGCAATATATGTCCAGTCTGTTGTGACGTTGCTGAAGCTAGGAATTCAATGAAACATTTGTGAATGTTTTTCTTCATTTTAGGGGTTGGTATACTATTGTGTCCTGTCCAGGTAGAAAGTTAGATCGCAACTGATAGAGTTTGTTGCTGTGTGGGTTTAAATCTACAAGAAGACTGGAATATGGTTTTTCGGTAGCTTTATGGTAAGCATCCATGAAATATTTCACATTGCCGGGAAACATTTGTTTTCCAAGGGTTTGTATCTGTAACTGATCTCGAAAATTGCGAAATAAAATGAAATAATGACAATTTAGAGAAGCAGTTCTCATGGACTTGCCTTTTTGAAACATGTTTTGTAAAATGTGTATTACTGTGAAATTATAGTGATGAGAACCCACGCAGAAAATATGTCCCAATTCCTCTTTATCTGCTAACTCCGTCATTAAATCATCAAAACAAATTATTTTATGGCCTTCCTCACTTCCCCATTCAGTGAGTTCTTCCATTGATGGTAAACCTTTATGGAATTGTATATTTAAAATTTCTTGCTCCATTTCAGTGTAAATGTTTTGCCAAACACTGTAACAAAAATAAATCTTTTTTGGTGGTGATTTAAACATACCATCAGCTTGTTCTAACATCTTTTTCACTAAAACAGTTTTTCCAGAATTACTTGGAGCCACAACAAAGATACTAGTTGGAGATTCAAATTTTAACAGACTTTCTTGCTGCCACCAAGCATCCATGTTTGTTGAATGAATAACAGAGAATGACTTCAAAGTGAAAGGTATTTGATATTTATTCTATCATCCAAAGCTTTTTTTTTATTTGCTTAGTCTCACTTTAAATAAAAAAACAAAAAGCATGACATTTCTAAAATAAGCATTTTATTAAACCATAAGACTTTTTAGTTTTATTTTACAATGATCAAAAATGACTCAAACAATACAAAAATCTTTCATCAATAAATTTATATACAAATGTGTCATTAGATGTGTAATTGTTAGAAAATGTTTTAACAATATCTTGCATAGTGTATCCTCTTGTCCGACACATTAAATAAAACAGACAATATTGTCCACATACAGTTGATTCTATACCTTGAATTCTTTGATCATTAATCAAATATTTCGGATATTGTTTGACAAAGTTCCAAATCAAAGAAGATAAATATTTGGGATGTTTCCCAAAGGAATCAAAATATTCTAATACATTAAATTCATTTATATATATGACAATCCAATGTTCACCAGTAAAATAATGTGTGATTCACAATTATTCCTTCCGATCTTGAAAGTGAAATCTTGTTTATTTGGTCCGCTGCATAAACACCTTTAACTGATATCTTCATGTGTTTGAATGTATTGCACAGTTAAGTTGTAAGGTATTCATTCTACTATGATGTCTCTCACACTGTTAATTTCAAAATATCCAGGATATTCTGCATATATGATACACGTTGTTGTGTTGGTAGTGGTTTGCTAAACTGCGCTTCTAGTCTCACATTACCTTGCTTTAGTAAGGTTAAATAGTCGCCGCCTTCGCCAAAACTGGATTCCAATTCGAAACAATACAGTGCATAACCACCAGCTAAATCGTGTCTGTTCAGCTGATTTCCTGTATCACACAGCCATTTATCTGTTGCTTCAAACATTTGTATAAAGGCAGGTATGGTTGTTTCTCCAGAGGTTGCATCATAACTCAGTTTCATCACATTGCCGGATACGGGAATAGAATCCACAAATAGACCGATTTGACTCAAATCAAAGTGGTGAAAGTTATATCCATTTAAAGCGTATGACCCGCAGCTGCTTCAGATTTAACAAATGCAATGACTACTCTGTTGGGTTTAAGACCTTGAAATAAGTTGTCAAAAGCACAAGAAATCTGTCCAGTTGGTATTGAAATTTGTTTTATTTCCGTTCTAGTATATGGATATTTGCATTAGTTTGCTTTAACCTCTGCTTGACCGTAAATACAGCTGGATTACTTGAACTTTACACACTTTCAGACAGATATCCTCTATAAAATTCAAGTCTGGAGATGTTTCGCTTGTCATTAAATAAATTCTGGTTTTGACCTGTAAAACTTCACACTCACAGCCACTTGATTTAGCAGATATCTGTCTAAACTAAATAAGTCATGTAAAATGGGTCCTTCCATATCCACTGATTTCCCACTATGAAGAACTGTGCACGTTCATATAGAGCTGTATTGCTACCGTTTTCCACGTCATTATCATCCATATGTCCCGGTGTATCTTTTACCCACAATTGTGATGTTAATTGCGACTTTGCTTCATCATATTTCAATAATGTCTGAATCATGGCTTTGTATGGATAATGACTTGTTGTCGAGGTTATTGTTTTCCTTGAAGAGTGACGTCACATTGTGAAAACATGGAATGTAACAGCAAGTTTGAAGGTCCGACAAATTCAGTGGAAAGATATTTACTTCCATCAGAATGTGAATTTTTGCTTTCACATATATTTTCATCTTTTCATGTCTATACTCCATTCCATTCTGTCCACTTATGATGAATTCTATAGTATTGTTTCCTGTAGTTGTGAAATGGGTCTGACTTCTTGAAAATAAACTTTTTCTATGGCAGTTTGTGTTGGAGGGAGTGAAAATAAATTGAGACTGCTTGGTTGTGCTTCTTGAAACTGTTCCGTTGTTAATGCTGCCATGGTATACAAAAATATCCTTCAATGAGTTTCTTTCATTGTAGATTTCGTTTTACAGATTTTGACTTGGTTTTTTTTAGTTTTTTTCTGGTTTTTCTTCGAGATTTTTTGTGTGGTTTAGGAGACTCTTGACTGTTCGACGTCTTTTCGTTGAACTACCTCTTGATGTAATCCTTTTCTTTTTATACCTTCTTGTGTCGATGAATTTCAGATTTAGCCTGATCAATTGTTTGTTGTGTTGGTGAAACCATCTGGAGTGTCACCTTGTCAGACATGTTGTTTGGTGTAACGTCCGAGACATGCTGATCTATCGGAACCATAAACCTTCTAGAATTTGTAGAGATAGAACCTCCAGTTTGATGACTTAATCCTCTACCACTCATATGCTGTACATATGGATTATGTTTGCCACTTCCTGTATTTTCATAATATTTCACCCACTTTTGAGGATTAGGAATATATAAATGTTTAAAACTCATTTTTAAAAAAATGGAAATGACTTAACGTGAAGTGTTATCGTTGCTGGTTGATTGAGAAATGAAGCAAAATCATTGTTTCTATCCTTTATATAGATGTCTATATCATAAATTGTGTTGTTTTTTACAGGAACATAATGCAGGTGTTGAAGTACAGTGTTTGACTTTTCCCATGTTATTCGACGTAGAAGTGGTTTCTTCTCCCCTTCGACAATTGATTCACCACATATGCTGGAAAACAGGTACAATCTTTCTGATTTTTGAGATGAAGATGATATGTCTATGTCTACCAGTGCTACTTTCCACATACCCTCCAAAAATAATGGGGTATTCAGATTGTTTTAAAATTATATGACTTATTTTGTGGGAAAAAATTCAAAGATTTATCACTACTAAATGTAACATATAAACTCATGTTCTCCTCTCAGTTGACAAAGTATCACTGATATCTTTTTCTGGTAACCACTGATTAAATTTGTTGGGCCAGCCTTCGAATTTACAAAGCCATTCAATTTGACCATTACGACGTCTTTTACGTATTTGTTTTTCTATAAACCATAATGCATCTTCATCTTTATCCACTTTTAATAATTCATTGGAATAAAAATTACCTTTGATTGGTTCATTTAAGAAGTCAATCAGTTTAAACATTGGAATACCTTGCATGCGAAAACGTTTATCGATCTTAAATATTTCACGACTAAACTGTTCGTCAAATGACCTCTTGAATGTAAAATTTGTGTATGAAACTCTGACCAAATCTTTTTTTATATCGAAAACGTATTGCTTTTTTCCTAATTTGCTTTTGAGGTTGAAGGTACATGTAAGCAAATAAATCGGCAGAGTTGTCTTTATTGACAGCTTTAGGTGCAATATTATCTAAAGATCTATGTGGCGTTGTATTGTAACTGTCAACTAATGATTGTAATACATCTACATAACGATGTGTTCTATTTTTGGTGAAATAACGATATATCATTTTTTTCAGAGTTTTTATCACACGTTCTGCATAATTCGCCTTTGTATTAGAGTTTTGGGTGGTGAATGGGTAAATATCTTGTGATTTTAAATAGTCTTTTGTTAGTTTTGATGTAAACTCTCCACCTTTATCAGACCGAAATTTCTTTGGTTTACGTCCTTTAGCATATATCTTCTTTAATGCATTGACTATATCTCGACCTGTTTTGTTTTTCAGAGGCTCTACCCATAGAAAACGAGAAAAGATGTCAATGACAACTAGAATGTATTTCACTCCATCATTCCATTTGGACAAGGATGCAAAATCAGCCAAATCAGCATCGTGTTGTTCATCAATGTTAGAGACAATGACTCTTGCCTTTTTAAACTTATTTCGTGAATACCTCTGGAGACTATAATCATCTTGTTTGTGTAACCAACGACGTATGGCATGTTTACCAATATCTTTAACACCTTGTGTTTTCAGAACTTTATGTAATTTATCGGGTCCAGAATAAGCAGCGGCCTTGGATGTGTTGTAATATAATTTTTCGAGTAAATTATTAACTTTCTGTGTTTTCTTGTTTCTGTTATCTGTAAAGTGAATGAATGAATAGATGAAGTAGTATTTGGATACAGTAATAAGTTATAATGGTTTTAATTTTCATCGCTAATACAGTTATGTCTTCTGATAATTTATTTTTTTTGTATCCAAGTGCTACAATTCATTTTCATTTTTTAAGCTCAAATTTACTAATATTCCAAGGAAATATCAGTCCCCCATTCTGTCAGATTGAGTGGTTTTCTCATATTTAAAAAAAAACACTGTTCACCAATTGTTCAATATAAGTGAAATAATCTCGACTATATTGTAAAAACACCGTTCAACACACTATGTGTAAAATGCATTAAAGTCGAAGAAGCGATATTACGTGAAGTAACTAGTTATCCTTCTTTGAATTTATAGCAATTACACTTTTGGAAGGACAAATGATAAACAGAACAATGAGTTTAAAATTCATTTATATATTAGCAAATCTATTCACAAAACATTTTGTTCATAAATTACAAATCATAAGATTTTTAAAACATTATTTACCATTTCCAGCTTTCGTATTTGACATGTTTTAAACAAATGAAGTGTTTCACTGTCAGATTACTTATGACAAGTTTTTCAAAAGTTTTCCATTTAAATAGTTTTTATAGAAAATTTCACTTAAATTTCACTGAGATAAAACATCAAATTGTTTTAGACTTTAAAAACACAGAATCCGATTTGTAGGCTAATGTCCATCTCCCATAACATAATCAAGTCGAATTAATCTTTCCACCATTTCAAATTGCTTGTCCTTCCACTCTTCATTTCTTGGAATATTTTCTCTTTGCCAGTCTTCATCTTGAAGTTTGAGAATAAAACAATCTATAAAAGCAGCTGGAATATTGGTACAGTGCACAGCGGAATACCAATCTTCTACCACATCGAACACTTCCACTTTATCTAAAGTTTTTTCAAAGTAAAGACCTAATTGGGTCTCTTTATCCAACATGACGCAGTCATGCTGTTTTTGACTGCCATGATCAATTTGACAGCCGTAACAGTTCTCCATTGCTGTTTGAAATAAGTTCTTTTTGATTTTAATGGCAAACACAAAATTGTAGAGATTCAGACATCTCCTGGTGTAGTCCACATTTGAGACTTCATCTATAATTACTTGCTCCATTTTGTTGAAGAAATCTTCCATATCATAGATCATACTTCTGTGCAAGTGAACACAAATGTGGTGAAAATGTATAATAAACTTCAGTTTATATGCTCTTAAAAATATGTGAAAAATGTGAAAAATTAGGTATTTCAATATCTAAAAATGTCTTAGGGGTACCTATGGAATGTCAGCCATCTTGGTATCTAAGGAATGTCAGCCATCTTGTTATTTATGGAATGTCAGCCATCTTGGTATTTAAGGAATGTCAGCCATCTTGTTATTTATGGAATGTCAGCCATCTTGGTATCTAAGGAATGTCAGCCATCTTGTTATTTATGGAATGTCAGCCATCTTGGTATTTAAGGAATGTCAAGTATCTACATACCCTGGAATCCTCAGGGGTACCTATGGAATGTCAGCCATCTTGGTATCTAAGGAATGCCAGGTATCTACATACCCTGGAATCCTCAGGGGTACCTGGGTACCCGGTACCCCTCCCAGAACCACTTATACATCACTACTTCCAAATTCGTGTCCGAATCACAATCCAGAAGCAGAACTGACAAGTCATGTTAGACACGTGAACTTCCACCAGGGTAGCGAGGCCGGATGCTCCAGAAGGGTAAGCACCTCCTGTTTTAGGTAGCTACATCCGCCACGTGTGTAATAAAGCCCTTTCCCCGCCAATCAAGCGCGTAATTTTTATATTTGTGTTAGTATAAATTTTGCCATACTAAGACAGTTTTGATTTTAAAAAATGAACTTAATATTCTGACTTAATTTTCAGAATACGAGCTGTCTGCATGTAAAAAAACGCATGGGTACGAGTTGTCTAGCAACCAAATTAATAAAATAGAGACGAAATGACTATCCACCGTAAAGGCGTGTTCATTTATAAATAACACACCCCCGCTTCTGTATGTTTTGAGACAACTCGTCCTTACATTTTCATTCCACTCCCAGGTAAACTCGTTCCCGAAAGCTTATTTCAAATAGTGGATGACTGGTGATAATGCTCGGACTACTGTTATGTTATAGGTAATTTGAATGTTCAATTTATTTTAAATACTTTCTCACACACTGATGAAGTTCAGTTACAGTAAGATTAACACTGAAGTGCTTAATGGTTTATTGAACAGCTAGACATCACATTAGGTCTCTCTCCCCCTCAACCACGCCTACAAGAATGCAATTGATATTTGTCTGTTTAGTTTAATTTAGAGATTGAATAAAATTTTAGTCTAAACATAACAGTCGTGTTGTAGTCTTATACAGTGTCAAGAACATAACATGGTGTCAGAAAATTAATATAAAATATCCAAAAATGCAAAGGCTTTTACCACATCCATCTTGGAATTTAAAAAGTCTGATATTTATCTACAGGTCATAGTACCAGAAGGAATGAAATAAAAGCGAACACATTGTAACATGTTATTGGGCGAGAGGCAGTGGAAATATATAACACATTTACATGGGACAATAGCCCGTAATTCCATTTTGTGTAGTATAATATCGGGTCACGTGATGAAAAATTATAGGCATCCGTACTTCCGGTTTACTTCTGTTTAACATTTATGGAATGCTTACGGCTCATTAAAATTTGTCAAGGATGGAGTTCATGGGATTTGAAAATATTCAGGACTTTAAATGTCTAACATGGCTTACTTAATAGTTTGACTTGAACTTTCTTAGTCTAAGTTGATCTTACAACAATGCCTACAGGTATTATCCACCATGTCTTGGGGCTCCTAGTAATTTCAAGTTGTTGCCCTGGTTGGTGTATCATCACTTAATATATTAAATGGAAATAGTTCTGGATAATCCTACCCATTTCAATGCCGACTACACACTCTGCCAGGGTTTTGGTTCGTAGTCGAGATGACGTCTAATGACATTTAATCATTTCCTCTCTTTTCTTGTGTCTTAGTTGGAAAAGGTACAAATTTAATATCTTTCAGGAAATAATATTTTCTGAGGTCTTTCCTTTAATCGTAATTGCATCCCGGTACCGCACACCAATACTTTGCCCTCTGCATATTGACAATCAACCGAATTTACCGGTATTTGCGACTAAACGTTCCTTGAAAACAAAAACCGAAAGTAGGTATGCCTCAAATTTTCCCTGGAAGTGTATTATGAAATACAGAACCGGACAGGATATTAGGTAATCCAGAAACGTCCTATTCAGTAGATGAATTACAACTAGAAAAAATAACTCAAACATTCGAGGAATACTGTAACCTTAGAAGGAATATTACATATGAGACATGTGTTCAATACAAGAATCCAAGGAGAAGGCGAAAGTATAGACAGTTATGTCACTGACTTAAAGGTAAAGGCCAAATCCTGTGAATTTGGTGCCTTAGAAAACTCTTTAATTAGAGACAGAATTGTATGTGGCATAAAGAATGGCACTGTAAGAAGACTACTACGTGAGCAAGATGTAACTCTGGAAATCTATAGTGCAACAAAAATTTCGGAACAGCAATTAAGAAAAATAAATGATGCCCAGGGAGAGGCACAAGTAAATGTTCTAGGAAAAAAAGGAACAAAGACAACATAATTGTGGATCTTTGAAAACTACAGAATATGAATATGACTGTAAAAAATGTGGAAAACGACATGGATGAAGAAACTGTCCTGCATTTGGATAGCTTTTCAACGTCTTCAAAATAACTTTGGTTTCATAATTTTAGTCCAAGCACTACTGATGAGGAATTGTATTCCGAAACGGCCGTCTAGTCCTGTAAAATTAAAACTGGTATAATATGTTATCTATAGTTGTATTTCAGTATGCATATATGAATGTGGTAAATTCACTACAAGTAGAACAATAAATAATAAGAATTTGGAAGAGCAACAGTGATACCAAGGCGAGAGCGCGGAATATAAATTACAAAAATACCAGATAAAATTCATTTAAAGATATAGAACATACAATTAATTGTGAATATTGGTGGAAGTAAAGTCTTACATGGAGAGGTTATAGAGGCACTTAGGTTCACAAAAATTGTCACCCAACATGGCATGTCCACATGGTCATTTTCAAAACAGACTGGAACAATGAAAAGCTTGATTGCAAGAGTCACTGTCTTACAGATACTTAAAAAGATGAATTTAAACAGTTAAAATTATAGGGAAAAACTGAAAAGTGAATACTTGCAAATAGGAAACAATTTGATAAAAAAAAGACATGAACATTAGGCGTATTCGACTGGTATTGTTTCCAACAGTAAATTTAGCCCCGCCCACCTGTGCAGTGGAACTTAACTAGAGTTCCAGTCGAATAGATATCTACTCTTTACTTCCGGATTTAATGTAGAAAATGGCGGAAGGCGGTAGAATTAAAAAAAAATCATTGCAATAAAAAATAATCTTTATGCCAAATTTCTGGAATTTTGGGACCCATTGATCAATATCTTTGACGAATGATATACTTTCTTCATCTGATGTGACTGTGGTGTTAGTACTGCAGAAGTGGTAGTGAAAATAAATCATCAACATTTATAGTGTATATAATGATTCCTGACGATTAGAACTAACGTTATACCTTTATCATGAAAATGTATAATATATATTGTTTGTATCAGAATTATATATACTGTTTGTATCTGATTCTCATAGGGGTTGACACACACACACACACACTTGCATAAACAAAAACCCATACAAAACTGAAAATAATATACAAGTACAATACCAAAAAAAAAAAAAAAAAAAAATTCGCTTTTTTACTGTTGGGTGAGAGTGAAGACGAAAATGGTGTGAAACTATCCTCTTCTTTACAGGATATTTTGTTTTCATCATTCTGAGATGTGCAATCGCTGGAACTTGTTTGGGCTGCAGAGATATTTTCACATTGCTGAGATGAACTGCCTTCACTTGATTTTTCCTGTGTTGCAATTGTTTGCTGGAGATGTTTTTGTATCAAACCCTTACCAGCATATTCCACAATGGATGTACAATTCCGCACTTTTTCCTATTTTTTCCGAACTAAGAATTACACAGTTTTTCCAACAGTGTGGAGTATTCGGAATAATGTAATTTCCTCTATTGTGGAAAAAAGGGGAAAAAGTGGATATGTACTTTCACTAGTGTGTAAATTTTCTGCCACACATTTTCCACAAGTGTCGAAAATGTTCCACATGGTTTTTTCACATATTTTCTAGAAGTGTGAACAAGTGTGGAAAATATGTGAAATTCAATTTACACACTCCGGGTGAATCTCAGATCCTTGATAATCCATATTGATAAAAACAAGAAATTGAATTCTCAATACATTTAATGCACATAAGCTTTATTTCAAACAAAACAAAAATAATAAATAAATAAATTAATGCATATTAAAATTCATTGTCACTTTTTCACAATTGCACTTCTTTTTAACATCCCGTCCGGTCCCCTATTTCCTATTTATTTCTAAAATGTCACTTTTTCACATTGTGCACTACTTTTTAATGTCCCGTCCGGAGGGTTTTAATAGTTCCCCTATTTTCCTATTAATTTCGTCTACCGTCACATGGAACTTCTCCTGAACAATCTTTGGAAATAGAATTTCAAAATATGGTAAATAAAAATTCAAAAATAGACAGACATAAGCCAGGGGTCTTATTATAGGCGTTACGTCATTGGAAATTTAATTTAAAACACTGGTTTAAAATTTTATAGGTGTCAAGTCATGGGAGATTTAAATTAAAACCAAAGTAATTTATAATATTAAGGCCGGTGCTTAACAATTCTTTTTTTAGACATTCAATGCCGTTGCACATGATATACATACATTTTTTGGCACCGTTTGCTACTGGTTCAATTCCATCACAATTTATATAAAGTTTATTTTTCATATACCTCCCCGGGCTCCACAGTTTGATTCATTAACACTGAACTCTGGCAGTGTATGAAATGTAGTGTATTTAATAACTAGGAATTAATTTCAGTTTGGTCTTAACAAGTACTGTCTTTACCATCGCTCATGAAGGTAATGAATCCACCATACGTCTGGGTAGTGATTTCGTTAAACCCTTCATCATTTAAATCGCTCACTTCGAAATTTTTCCTTACTTTGTCTCCAATCACCATTTCTCTCTCATCTTCGTCACAAAGTA
The DNA here is from genome assembly GCA_021292105.1 of Anadara kagoshimensis. Lineage (NCBI taxonomy): Eukaryota > Metazoa > Mollusca > Bivalvia > Arcoida > Arcidae > Anadara > Anadara kagoshimensis. The sequence goes on along the minus strand of CM037872.1, from coordinate 38,582,737 downwards.
ACACATCCTGTATTCTCTCAATGAGCAAGGACTTATCGTCCGTGTAGTAAACAATGCAGTGTGTCATACTACAGGTAGGCGGGGCAACAGATAAATATTAATAATCTATGCAAATTTTATAGGTGAAAATCGCATGCAAATATTGGACGGTGGTTTGTAAAGCGTGGGATTCTTTTGCGCCTGCGCACCAACATTTAAAAATTGTAACACGATGTTATGAAAAGTGCGTCTTGACTTGAAACTGGTATAATAGATATATATTTTTATTTTGCAAAAGTATTTAAAATAAAGCAGAATCGTGAGATCCGTAGGGTTTTAATAGTTCCCCTATTAATTTCGTCTACCGTCACATGGAACTTCTCCTGAACAATCTTTGGAAATAGAATTTCAAAATATGGTAAAAAAATTCAAAAATAGAAAGACATAAGCCAGGGGTCTTATTATAGGTGTAAAGTCATTGGAAATTTAATGTAAATCACTGGTTTAAAAAATTTTATAGGTGTCAAGTCATGGGAGATTTAAATTAAAACCAAAGTAATTTATAATATTAAGGCCGGTGCTTAACAATTCTTTTTTAGACATTCAATGCCGTTGCACATGATATACACACATTTTTGGCACCGTTTGCTACTGGTTCAGTTCCATCACAATTTATATAAAGTTTATTTTTCATATACCTCCCCGGGCTCCACAGTTTGATTCATTAACACTGAACTCTGGCAGTGTATGAAATGTAGTGTATTTAATAACTAGGAATTAATTTCAGTTTGGTCTTAACAAGTACTGTCTTTACCATCGCTCATGAAGGTAATGAATCCACCATACGTCTTGGTAGTGATTTCGTTAAACCCTTCATCATTTAAATCACTCACTTCGAAATTTTCCTTACTTTGTCTCCAATCACCATTTCTCTCTCATCTTCGTCACAAAGTGACACATCCTGTATTCTCTCAATGAGCAAGGACTTATCGTCCGTGTAGTAAACAATGCAGTGTGTCATACTTCAGGTAGGCGGGGCAACAGATAAATATTAATAATCTATGCAAATTTTACAGGCGAAAATCGCATGCAAATATTGGGCGATGGTTTGTTTGTAAAGCGTGGGCTTCTTTTGCGCCTGCGCACCAACATTTAAAAAGTGTAACACGATGTTATGAAAAGTGCGTCTTGACTTGAAACTGGTATAATAGGTATACATGATATATATATATTTTATTTTGCAAAAGTATTTAAAATAAAGCAGAATCATGAGATCCGTAGGGTAATAACATGGAATGGCGTCCTTGCAGTGATGCACTTTTTTACGTCGCCTAGAGGTTAACCTGAATTGAAGTCGTATACTTCCGTGCTTATTGTTAGATCAGCGGCGATAACTCGCGATAACCATTCAAAACATCCGTTATCGGAGCGCTTGAGGGAAAATTAACGAAAAGAATTTGTGGCAATTACCAGGAATGTGTATTCAATGACTGAAACCATAATGGACTACGAAAAGGATAAAACAGTACGTAATTTATTAATCTCGGATGCAGAACCGACATATTAACTTGACATTTCCTAGCCTTGGTGGCGTGTGTGAAATAATTAAAAACACTTAAAATTCGTTTTAGCATATTTTACTATACAAGTCGATTTTATAACACTTAAATGATTTTACAAATATGTGAATGAAAGAAAAACGGCCACAGCCACAAAATAAAATATTTGTCCAACTATAGACCCTGGGAAGCTAAAGGTCCGCCCAGTGAGCCCCTGTACACTGTATACCTGGCTTGACAGCGCCTCCAATAGTACCACTGGTAGGCTGCGTTCCTCCTGGCCCCAAGAGTGAACGAGGTTGATGGAACCAAGTTCTAGCTCCGGACCACCCAACTAGCCATGCCAACTATCCCCCTGGTGACCTTTCAGGGGTAGACAACCACAAACCTTTCCCTTGGTACCAAGGGTAAAGGCGGTTCCTCTGGTGAACCGAGGTAACCCCTACACTATGGATGAAGAGAATTGAGCAGTGAGCCAGACAATGGTGGTTCCTTCAACCTAAAACTCCCCAGAGTTCCGCCACGTGAATGTGTCTATACACATTCATTCCATAAAAAAACAACGACCCAGGCAGCACTGACTCAGCAAATCTATTACAAAAGAATCTATTCAAGGCCACATTGAATATTATTTAAAATACACTATTCCCGAGCTCTGACAAGTGAACCCCATCTCTCCGAAAAAGGCCCAATTCCTTAATTGAAATCGAAGGGTGTCTAATGGTATAACCCCCTAACTTATCTAAGTAACTTCTTAGTTCGCAGTTAACGCGTTCTCGTTTCTTATGTATAGCTTTTCCACTGTCTGTCCCATGCCAGTAACATCTAGTTAAAATATCAGACCAAATTATTTTGGTTTTTGGTAGGAGAGTTTCAGTTCTGAGAAAACAGAGTTTTATGTCCTCTATAAGATCCTTTCCTTTGCAAGTGACAAGATCGTTGGATTCCAGATGTATCAGAATATAATCAGGTGGGGAAAAAGTCTAAATTTTAGCCTGCAGGACCATGTCGAACTCACTCCACAACATCCCGCGATTCCCCCACCAAGTCACCCTGATTCCAGCTCTATTAAGGCCTAAATCACGCCCACCGGGCCGCTGGATGGAGTATCTGCTAGCCCAGTAAATTATGGAGGATCCAATGCACCAAATCTGTATGTTCTGCTCACCTGCAAAACTTGAACTTGGTTAGAAATGGTGCTATGGTGGATAAAACGAATTAACAAATGACTAAATATCTTAAGATAATATATACGTATACATGCTTAAACAAATTGGAAAATAATGATAGTTAATGATTTATGGGATTTAACCAGGGTTATTAAACTGTTGGGGACTTGGTGAAACAGATGACGTAGAGGTCAATTGAGATTTATAATTGCCGAGGTGCGAATGTATGACGCATAGGCCCCTGAACGCCATCTGCCCCAGGTTTTAATTGTCTCATCGGGCACCCCTTTTGACGCAGCTTCACTGGCGCCACCAATTCTAAAAGAGTGGGAACGGAAATAATCATTTTTGATGTTACAAAAATCCAGACATTTCTTTAAAACTGACGAGACTTGATAACGTGTTAGAGGTGTTCCATCAAAATGAATGAATAGCTGACCATTTGTTTTAACTGATGGTCGGACATGTAAATAGTTTGACCGATTAACAATACTATTGTGCTTGGCAATTGTCAGGGTAGATGTTAAACCTTTTTGGTCAGTTTTGGATTCCCTAATTGTTACTTGCACATAGCTAGTCTTGCCAACTGAGAAAATTGTATATCATTTAAATGAATTGGCCTAGTGTCCTGTCGGAATTTAGATTTCGAAGTAAATTCCCCAACACGCAAAAATCCAAAAAAAGGCAAGTGAGAAAGCGGCTTTAAAAAGCGAGGCTTCATATGCTGAGTTACAGACATGGGGCAAGGCAGACAGTAATTTTATTATTATCTCAAGAGTTATAGAAGCCCGGAGATCCTTTTTCTTCCCTTGCCTAGTAACACCCTCTAACATTTTAAGAACTAAAAATGATTTCGTATGATCATTGAAACCTTGAATCTTGTGCATGTAAGACAATCCGGATATGTAAGTTTTAATTGTAGATTGAGCAAACTTTTTGAGAGATAAATAGGCTATAAAATGAACTAACTGGCCAACAGGGATAGGCCAACATTGAGCAAGACTATACTTCACTCGAAAAACATGAAACACTCCGCTGATGCCTTGTAAGTGTGCCAGGTCTGATGGGCCATAGATGACTGCAATATCCTTGCCGCCTCAGCATCTAAATTTGCCAGATTTCCTTCGGCAAAGTTTCCGGGAGGCGTGCTGCTTGTGGAGCCAGCTGTCGAAATCTGTACCACTGATAACGAGAAATAGCATCACATATACCATTTGACTTAGTAGGGATATATTCAGCTTTAATTTTGATGTTAAACTTCAAAGATATTAATAGCAAACGTCTTACAAGCTTCATGACAAGAGGAGAGGTAGAAGTCTGTTTGTTTATAATGCAGACAACTGCTTGATTATCAACATGAAAATCAATTTTTTATTTGCCAAATCGGGGCCCCATATTAAAACTGCAGTGACAACTGGAAACAGTTCCAAGAATGTCATATCCGACATTATCGCTGAAGAAAACCAACCAAGAGGCCATGCGCAGCAGCGCCCATTTGCCTTTAAAGAAAATTCCAAATGCCTTAGCCTCGGACCACATGTGGGAAAGTGAATTTTCCTTGCCGTTGGCCTTTACTGATTCACCTGGTATCAGTATAATGGACTGGGGGAGTGGTACGTTTGTCTGCGGCGTACTGACTCTGTGAGCTAGCACGGTAAAGTCGCCCTGAGTGCGCGCTAGTACAAGGCAGACCATACAACACACTCGCACTTCACATGCATACACAAAATTGTTATAGATTAATCCATATAGATTAATTAAATAGTTCTCGTCGCGAATAGCTGAAAAATTGCTGATGCGACGTTAAACAACATTCAACCAAACCAAATGCCTTAGCTACCCCCCCCCCCTCCGCACTATCAGTGTACAAATGTAGAATTTCGTCGGATGTCCATAAATTTTCAGGAAAAGCAGTGACGCCATTGTATGTATCTAAAAATTCGAGCCACATCTCAAGATCTAGTCTCATATCTATCTTTTGTAATCCTAATTCTATGCCAGGCTTTTGAAACACCCGCTGTTGCATCAATTAAACGCCTACAAAAAGCTCTGCCGGGTGCAACAACTCGACAGGCAAAATTTAAGGAGCCAATAAGGGACTGCAAGGACTGAAGTGTTGTTTTCTTATGTTTCGTATTTAAACCGATGTGCAGTATGTTCTTAATTTTTTCTGTCAGATCTTGTATCTTCTGAGGCGGGAGCCTAAGTTGCATTTGTATAGTGTCAAATTCAATACCTAGGAACATTAGAGTTGTGGAAGGGCCCTGCGTTTTGTCATGTGCTATGGGGACTCCTAAGTTATTACAAACAGTATGAAATGTATCAAGGGCTTTTGCGCACTGATTTGTGTGTACCCTTCCACAAAATAAGAAGTCATCTAAATAATGTAGTATAGTATTAATTTTGCATGATCTTATAACGTCCCACTGGAGAAAAGTAGAGAACTTCGTGAAAAGGGAACAACTTATGGAAGCCCCTATAGGTAATGTTTTTCCAAAATAATACATATCATTTAGTTTAAAACCCAGCAAGTCAAAATCGCCTGGCCAAATAGGTAAGAGGAGAAAAGCCGATTTGATATCTGCCTTTGCCAAGAGTGCACCCTTCCCCAATGAATGAATCATGTACATTGCATCATCGACACTTGCATACTGCACTGCACACCATGCGTGATCAATAAAATAGTTTACCGAGTCATTTTCAGGGTATGAGAGATGATGGATGACCCTTAAATCTCCATCTTTCTTTGGCACCATACCAAGGGGTGAAACTCTCAAGGTAGGGAGAGGGCGGGATGAGAAAGGATCCGCTACTCTTCCTAATTTACATTCTCTCTCAATCTTTTCCATGAGAATGACGATGGACTGCCTTGCCGATTTTAAGGTGCTGGATTCCCTGGGATACCGTTAACCCTCATACTGGAGCTTAAATCTAAATTTAAAAAACCCTCTAACAATACTTGTGCACCTTTTGTATTAGGTTCAGTGACAAAGATTTTTCTAAATATTTTAAATTGATAGGTGCGTAACCTATACTGTACAGAGAAGAGCGACATGGTTGTGAGTGGTCCCCGCTAAAAACTTCCCTTTGGACTAGTTTTGCAGGCAAACTGGGAGTGGGCTCCCCCGCAATTAGAACATTTGTGTTGGAACTTGCAGGGTTTAAACTTGCAAAATCCTGCATTGAAGTTGTAACAAATTCCGGGTTTGCCTGCCTTTGCTGCAAGTCTATTACCTTGAAAGGAGGGGCGAAAGTCGCGAAAAAATCCTTTACTTTGTGAGGTGGGGTTTGTATAGTTACTGTTAACGACAGATACTGGGTTGTGATTTATAACATACAGCAACCAGTATTCCGTATCAACCACACCCCATGAGGAGGAAGGGAAACGTTCTTTCCTGAGGCGATACTGCTCATCATACTTAGTAGGGGTGTAACGATACGGCAGTGTCGTATCGCGATATATTGTGATACATGATGCGTGTATTGCAATACGTATCACGGTATATTGTTTTTACAGGTCTGACATAAGAAAGTCAGTACAAATTTAACAATAGTCTTCAATACATTCATGGTTGTTTTACTTCTTGGCTTTTATTCATAAATTCCAAGATGAAACACATAAATTATAAGGAAATTATAAAGTCTATGTTCTTTAGTAGACAAAAACTGACTAGATAAGTGAGTTTCTTTAAAATGAAAATTGTTATATATAATATAACAGTTTAAAAGATTTCTACTTGAAATCAAAATATCAAAATTTAAACTGACTAGATTAGAGTCATTTGACTCATTACTCAATATAGAATCAAAGTAAAAAAATTACAATTCTTTTTCAAAAAAATTACCTTGTCAACAATTTCTGGGTTCAAGGAAGCCCTTGAAGCCGACACAATGTCTCCAGCAGTACTAAATATCCTTTCTGAAGGCACTGAAGTTGCTGGAATGCACAACCTGCTCTTAGAAATGTTGGCTAGATGGGGAAAAATATAGTTTTTTTTCCACCACAAGAGGGGGTGTTCATCAAGACCAATTTCTGGCATTTCCTGGTATCTCTCAATCTCTTCTTTTACAATCTGTATTTGTGATTTTGTTCCTTTAGTCTCTTTAACAATGACAATATCTTCTGAATGAGGAACAGCAGCCAATCCTTTTTTCTTTTCTGATGTCGAGGTAACCATTGGTGCATCAACTGCAATTAGAGTAATTTTTTTCTAGAATTATGTGAAATTTCAAAATAAGTGGGATGGTTAAGTCCTACAAAAGTACTTAAAAGAAGAATACAAATAAATTGTAGCTAAATATGTACATTGCACAAACCATACCTCAAAGAACACAAAACAGTAACTCAAAAGTTGCAAGTTTTATAACCTCGATATATCATGATCAATGACGAATTTCAAAACACAGCAAAACAAATTAATAGCACATGTTTGATAAATTAAGTTGCCAGTGACTGTAAACATGTTAAGTCTGTCAATAATAAAGCAGGATTATCTCTAAATTCAACCCCAAAAATATTCTTTTTTACCTTGCATGGAACCATCAATATCTTCGCATTTGCACAAAGGATATGACATCTGTGGCAGTTGTGGAAGCACTGGAAGAGTTGGGGTGAAGCTTGTTTGTGTAGGAGAAACATCTTGTGTTGCTTCTTCCTTCTCAACTTTTACTGTATTGCCGCTGACTGAGCTAAGGGCTAATGACACTAGTCTGTTTAAAATTGTGAACTGCGTTTCAGATTCAAAGAAAAACTTGAATCTTGGATCAAGAATAGTGCATTCCTGTAGGAAGTCTTGGAGCTCTACTGATGTATACCTGTTGAATTACATTAAATAAATGAATAATTACTATGTTTGTTCTAAACTAAATGAAAATCTTAAAGTTTTAATTTACATTATACAAATAATTGAATATGTTATCTTTATTGCAGTGATGATGCCAACAGAATATTTTAATGACTAATATGATTAGAATTTAAATAACCCGGTGTCAAAAGTTTTGCCTTGAATTTATTATTTTTATTTAACTGTCATTTTATTATATTATGCTTGTTTGTTAGTCATTTAGTGTATCGCGATACGAACCGGTCTAGTGTGCACATCACGGTTTACTGTCATTTTATTATATTATGCTTGTTTGTTAGTCATTTAGTGTATCGCGATACGAACCGGTCTAGTGTGCACATCACGGTTTACCGATATACCGGTATATCGTTACACCCCTAATACTTAGCTTATCCCGTGTGCTCCCCCTATTTGCCACCGTTCGAATAACATGCATATATTTAAGCAATTCTTATGCATTATGGACATAAAAATTGTAAAGGCGGTTGTCCAGTCATGAATATTTGCGATCTGCTTCTGGTTTTTTTTTCAATGACCAGCTGACCATCCCTTACATGAACATCCCCACTGAGTGTTGCATCAGACCTCAGATCCCTAGCTTGCTTAAGAAGTAATGACAAATCAATGAAAGCCCCACTCCATTTTTTTTCTTTAATTTTAATTGGAATATTACAACCTACTAGGTCAAATATACTTGGCACTGGAACGGGTGAACGTGTTGACATATCCAATTGTGTGCCGGGTAAAACGATGCAAGAATTATCATGAGGGGCCGGCGAGTTCATTAATGCTGTACTAGCCGGGGTCAATTGGGATAGAAATAGGATTCCCGGGGATTACTTGGGCGACGCCGCCACTGGCCTGTGTTTCCAATGCCAAAGGCAACGGGGGTGATTGGACGAAAAAATTCATATCATTATTATTACCACTTGAAACACCACTTCCAGCAGAAGTGTTCACCAAATTATCAGGCACCGCTGTGTCAGACAACGTGGGGGGTGATGCTGGTTTCTTCCTTGATTTCGAGGCAGGCCTGGATGGAGATCTTTTGAGTTTGGCTTTCTTGGCTGCTAAACGCTTAGATCGAACCGGCGGCATAGCTACTGTTTTGAGACACCAAAAAAAAATGGGTTTAAAAAGGAAACTTTCGACTGAAAATTAGCGTGGAAAAATCTCTGTTTAAAGGACAAAACGCGTCAGTGCTGCCAAGGCGCTTGCAACTCCCAAACATAAAATAACAAGAACAAGTCAACTAAATGTTTGACTTAAAGGCCAAGGTTAACGGAGTTGCTCCCCTTCAAATATTTAACCGTTATGAAAGAGTTACCTGTCCTGATTGAATAAAGTTGAAAATATTACGGCACTGATCGAATAAAAGCATAGACTCTACATGGCTGTTTACTGTGCAGCGCGACCAGTCAGTTTAGTAAGAGTTGTCTCTCTTACCCGGAAGCACCATGCTTTAATTTTTGACGGGTTTCCGACGTTGTTTTTATTTTGAAGTGAAAGCTTCCATAGTTGGTTAAATCTGGAGAGAAAACTGTCGCCAAATCATTCAACTCAACATACAGATACATAGATGACGTTCTGTCTCTTAACAATCCTAAATTTGGAGACTATGTTAATGTCATCTATCCTAGTGAGCTTGAAATAAAAGACACGACTGATTCCTCAAGTTCTGCTTCATATTTAGACTTATACCTGAATTATGACGCACAAGAAAGGCTACATTTGAAACTTTATGACAAACGTGATGACTTCAATTTTTCTATTGTCAACTTTCCTTTTTTATGCAGCAATATACCTGCTTCTCCTGCTTATGGTGTATTTGTTTCCCAATTAATACGCTATGGTAGAGCTTGTTCCCACTACGGGGACTTTGTACAACGAAGTAGGCTGCTTGCAAATAAATTGTTGACTCAGGGATATTGCAAGCCTAGGCTTATCAAGGCCCTCAAAAAGTTTTATGGCCGTCATCACAGTATTGTTGATAAGTTTGATGTCTCTGTGTCCAGGATTGCCTTGGATATATTTGACGTCTCATAGTTCCATGTTCCTTTCACACAATTTTGATTACACACGTGACGGGTGTAGCTAGCTAAACAGGAGGTGCTTACCCTTCCGGAGCACCCGGCCTCACTTCCCTGGTGGAGGTTCACGTGTCTAACCTAACTTGTCAGTTCCAAAGTTTTTACTTTGCTTCTGGATTGTGATTCGGAAATGGATAAGTATGTTTGTTTTTGATTAGTTATTAACGACTCCGGGAACCCGTTATCGAACGAAAGTGAAAGTAAGGAGCGGCAGCCATCATGTCGCACAGTACGAAATATTATTAAAAAAAATTGACAAAATCTCTTCTGATAAATGTGGAAAAATTGATGTTATGTTCCGGCAAAAATTTGGGAGTGAGACAGTTACACAGTCAAAACAGAGGAGGTGGCGGTAATCAATGTTCAGGATCATGATGTTAACGTTGCTGAAACGAAAGATAATAGTAGTAGTACGACCCAAAATGTTACAGCAGATTCCGACGACAGTACTAGTGAATCTGATGACGATAATACATTATACAGAACCACCAGAAAAAGTTCTTGTGCCAGATAATAGATTATTCAGTAGCCGTAAATATGAAACTGATTTCCCTTGGATGTATTATAGTGCCGCAAAGGGAATTTACTGCTGTAAATATTGTGAATGTTTTTTTCATGGTCTAAAGAACATTCATCTCTCAGTGACAGACAGATTGAGAAAGCTGTAAACAAATTCAGTGTTATGAAAGACAGGCTTATACGATTTTAAATAAATTGGTTTTAATGCATTATGCTACTGTCTTGCACCTTGTTAAAGTAATTTGTTATGCATCTTTATAATTATGATTGTTTTGTCTTTTTTCCCAAAATGAGACAAAACCGCGCATATTTTCCCAATTTCAATGGCCCCGGCCCCAGTCCCAAAAAGGGGTGAGAGAGCCCTGAATACACATGAAATACCCGTGAATTTATAAGGAAAAATCAGTGAACCATGAAATATAGGTCACAGTGACCTAATTTCTGGATAGGGTTGTAGACCATCTTGTTTTGTAATAATATACCAAGTTTCATCAATACATGTCAAAGAAGGAACTTATAAAAGGAAAAAACAGTTATGTGGCAATGTCAATTTTTTTTTACCAAAAACTGACTAAACCAGTTCTCAAAATGATCCAATTATTTGTCCAAAACCACTGATTTCCCTCAAAATAAAAGTGTTTCAAACAGAATTTATTTAAGTATCAAAGACACTAGCTGAGAATGCAACAATTTGTGAAGAAAAGATGATACTGAAAGAAATTATTTTCTCAAAATAGTCAATTTTTGATAATTTTTTGTATATTTCTCCCAAAAATAGTTAAGCAAAGATATTTAAACTAAAAGCATAGATTTGTACTATAAATACAAACACATATATTTGAAACAAGAAACTTATAAAAGGCAGAAAAGCTATGTGACAATGCAATTTTTTTTACCAAAATCTGAACCAGACGGAAGGACAGACAAATGGAAGGACGGATAGCCCTACCCAATCCTATATCCCCTACGCTGAGTTCGTCGGGCAAGGGGATATATCCCAAGTTTTATGAATGAATAAAGTATTGCAATTGACACAGTCATGTTTTTTCTTGTATCTTATATTTGATCAGATATGACTTATCCTTGTAACAATTCATGAAAGAAATCTTGCAAAATATGAATCTTTGAGAAAAAAGGTGTAACCTTATGAAAAATCTGTATTTAAAAAAATACACCAAAACGTAATTTTCAGACTCCTAGCAAAACAACGAATTCACCAACATATCATTTTTTTTTCAATTAAATGTTTTAAAATTGCTATATAATTGCAAAAAATAACAAGGAAAAAGTTATAGATGGAAAATTTTGACTTCTGAGAAGAATACATCCTTAATGCAGTAACTTGTTGTGTTGTGGGGTCAGAACGCATTACATATCGAAAAGGCGGAATTTTAGCGATACCAGAATTTAGAAGTTGTTGACCCACTTTGAATGTGACGTCACAGTTCAGCTTCATAAACAAATTTGCATAATGCATTCTTATAACCTGATAAGTATGCGATTTTATGCCTCGATAGTTATAATTTTCCATTTGTTGAAATAATTTATACCACTAAAACATTTCTAAACGTATTGAACACAACATTTTGGTTATCAATATGTATGACCTATGTAAATTGTTGTCACGTGGTATCTTCAGGTCAGCGTGTCACATTTATGTTTATAAACAATCTGATTCCGCGGTTGATATCTAATTGACAGAGGGTGAAAAAAATAAAAAGTTTATATATCCTGATAGATAAATTATTTCTGCATCGAGTCATATAAGGTTTACTAGACTGGAACTAAAATGAATTTGTTAGACACAATAGTAAACGGGCGACCATGCGCTACCAACTGGTATCGCTAAAATTCCGCCTTTTCGATATGGAATGCGTTCTGACCCCACACCACACAACTACTATCCAAATAACCATCGTGTGGGCAAGGGGCAGAGGATATTCGGACTATTTACATACATACTGTATGTAGATAAAAGTGATCTTATAATATCAATCAGTCTACATATTTTGCATAGATCGTTCGATCGTTGTTCAAAGCCTGTCAAACATACAGTTAAGTCTGGTGATGTTGATGATGACTATCCTTAGGGACGCAGAAACACCGGATAACGTTGGGGGGGGGGCAGTTTGTATTTCGCATAAAAAATAAATTTAAGATAAAAAAACAAGAACGTACTCTTATATTACCAGGTGTAGTTCTATTCTGACCAAACAACTGTCTCTGTTCTCTAAGAGTCGCAGGTACGGTATTTAACCCATCAGTTTTTCAGATGTTGGAGGCCTTGCAGTGAGAGAAGGTTCTGCAGCAGCGAGGCTCGTGTCCGACCTTGAGCAAGGGGTGTTGGGGGAAACTGCAACGGTCCTCCGACACTTGTCGAGGTGAAGACTGCATGGTGAAACCTTGACGATCTGCACTCTTAAAGTGGGTAAATCACCAATCGACTCGCTTAACAGTGTTGCGGCCTGATTAAGTAGGCTCACTGCTTTCGTATTTCATCAGACATTTTGAGTTGGAAATGGCGCGCTTTTGTACGAGATGCACCGAAAGGTCATTTCCCTCGTTCTGTGCGCCCTCTAGCGTTAATTTGTGTTTTGGTTGTTGATTCGAGTTTTGATTTGGTCGTTGATTGAGTTTTGATTTGCGAGTTTGGATTTGATTGTTGATTTAATGTGATTTGAGAGTTGATTGTTGGTTTGAGGCTTGATTGCTGATTTATGAAATTGGTTATTGATTAAATTTTGAGTTTTGTTATTTTTGAATTTGAATTTTGATGATGATTTCGAGTTTTTATTGTTGGTTTAAGGTTTGATTACGGATTTATGAAATTGTGCTATTGATTTAATTTTCGAATTATTGATTTTTGAATTTTGTTTACTGATTTTAATTGTTTCATTGATTTATTCTTTATTATTTTAAAATATTTGATTAATTCACAGCTTTTTTATTATTGATTTTTTAATTTGTTTACTGATTTTAATATTTTATTATTGATTTATTTTTTATTGTTATTTTTTAAAATATTTGATTAACTCTCAGCTTTTGTATTTGTTGCCCTGATGGCTGCCCATACAACTCTTATTGAACCAAATTCTGTCGAACTCTTATATATACGTTATGAATGCGTTTCATATTAATGAAATATTGCATTCTGCTAATGCTTCCTTTAAAATCAACAGTTAATTTAAAACGAGACAAATATTTGCACACTGCTCGAAATGAATTATATGCATAAATTGATAGTTATTCACTGCACAAAATTTGATTTCTTTTTAAATTTGCAGTAAATGTCATAATCTCTCTTTGTGTCGTATGAGATGTGGGAACGACGGTTTTCTAGCGTTTGTTGATTTCAAACGGTACATTGCAATGTTATAATAACAAATGTTCATTTTATGACAATTGATTTAGTCTAATGTTGTTGGGTGTGTCTATTTTTCTTGTATTCCTAGTCTTTCAGCCATGTTTTTTCCAAATATACAGTGAGAATATGGCACTGGTCAATGTTTATAATTTTGGTCCAAGCACTACTGATGAGGAATTGTATTCCGAAACGACCGTCTATTGCTGTAAATATAAAACTGGTATAATATGTAATTATAACTACTGTAATGTTCCAGTGTACATAAAATCTACTTAAAATAACCGAAGCGAGGTAGACATAGAATATTAAAATAAACATAAAAACCCTGCGGTACAAGTAGAGTATGCAGCTCGGATTTCACCTTTAATCGGCTTTATCTTTGGAAACGCACATTCAGACACTGGTCGTCATCATGAATCCTCTGCGAGTGAAAGCATCTGGCACAATCTTGAGTCATGATGTTTATCGTGGTAAAAAAAATCTTGAAGCCATTTACTACAAAAGTTTTCTATGCATTTCCCCACTTGAAGCTGTTCACTGTTTAGGTATTTCTTATTATTCCTACCACCATCTATAAAATATGATACTATATCAGTTATGAAAACGGAGGGTCCAGTGAGCTAATCCAGACTTCACACCAGTTATCGGAGTTGGAAAATGGATCAGTGTTCCGGACTGACGATAATATTCGTTGATATTAGTTACTCTTTAAAATACCTAAATGTCATAGAATGACCCCTATTTCTAAACGAGCTGCATAAAAAACAAAGAGCTGTCGTTTAACCTCTACCATTCAAAAACTTGAGACATTGCGGAATGAATCCTTTGCGATGGAGTGCTTCTGGCTCGCAAGAAGCAGAATGCACTTTCATGATGTATATCATGGTTAAAATTCCCTGAAGCCATTTACTACAGAACTTTCCGTATGCTTTTCTCTAATTGAGGCCGTTAAGGTACTTCTATTACTTCCACCGTTCATAAAATGATACTGTTTCAGTAATTAAAACAGCGGGCCAGTGACCTAATCCAGACCTCTCATCACACCAGTTATCCGAGTTGGAAAATAGTTTTATCTTCATTGTCTATGTATGCAATGTATGCTCTGTAATGTATCTTGTATCAGTTATTATATTGACTACAAAGATTACATAAGTTCTGTATTCTCTGTTAAGAAATGTTCAATGTATATGTGAAAACAATTGATTTCAATGTCTTTGCTTTAAATTTTGCAGAAACGAACTACTGTAAATCAAAAACAAATAACATACGATAATTGAACTAAAACCTCATCTGTTTTACAACAGTTATGTCCCTTGTTCATAACATTAAAGTTATGTATTATTATTTAATACTTTAACATATCATCTAATACACTGTACTTTATTTTTCAGAAACATAAAATAGTCTCAAATTGAGCGACAGCGGATATCAATGCAGGCCATTTCTTATGACGCCATATTTAATCACTGATTAAAAAAAGTTCAAAAGTTCCGTTCAACAGATCTCTTTGTAAAACGAGGGTTTTGATTGAACAAACTTTTGGTATATTAAAACGACGGTTTCCATGCCTCAAACTGGGTTTGAGGGTGGAACCAGAAAAATGTACCCGAATAGTAATTCCCTTATCAGTTTTACATAACATAGGTATAATAAGGGGGGGTATTGTTTAATATGATCTTGAGCAAATCTCAGAAGAAAATAATTTTCAAATCCCCCTGATGAGAGCAAATGAGGGGGATACTGACAGAGACAATATCTGTTCCACTTTTTTAGTTGATTTTATGTAAATGTATAACTAGTGTCCACTAAGAATATAAATTCATGGATTTTTTATATATTATATTTGTGATAGTTGTGTATAGTGTAGAAAAATCAAATGTTTTAATACTTTTCACACAAAGAAGTATTAAACGGAAGGGTCCTTAATGTAATAAAACCACATCATTGGATATGACCGTACCGCTTAGAGAGTAACCTTTTATGTGTTGACCTTCATCCATAAACTTTTTACATGCAAATTTCTTTTGAAATAAAAGTGAACTAACTTTTTAATGTTCATTTCTGCGAATTTTATTGAATTTGACCACAATGAAATCAAATAAAATAAACTTTTAACATCTTGTCGGGATACGATTTACCCACAAGTGCAGTGAATAACAAAAGGGCATTGAGCTCACCCAAGTTTGAGAAGCTAATTGTCGTTGACTTACATTCAAAGTCACGGTTAATTATAAAACCATAATTAAATACTACAGAATAGGTCATTTAAGTGAACGATATTTACCATGAGCCTTTGACAATTTATTAATGTAAATATATTTAACTTACCAGCTCGCCAGTTTGTTGTTAACCTTTTCTTCTTGAAAAATTTCGGTTTTTGCATTTTGTGGGACAGTTTAATTTGATCTTTGTTGTTGTTTCTTAGTTTTGGTTTACATTGAGTAAGTGAAGGTGATTTTCTTTGCATGCTAGGTTCAATAACAACATCAGCTGGAACCCAATAAGTTTCTAAAGTTTCTTCTCCAATTTTTTCCTCTATTTGGATTTCAGCTGTTACTTTTTCAGAAGTTAAACCAGAGGGTAATATAATTTGATATGCTGTATCATGAGTTCTGGCTCTCCTCTCTGTTTCTTGGACAGTTGGTGGGTCATCATCAATTGATCGATGTACTTCAGCAGTTACTTTTATTGGTTTAACCCCACTCTTTTTAAAATTATCAACTGAGGTTAATTGAGTCTGTTCACTTGCTTTTTCTGATTTGTTTACACTGGGATCTTTAACAATTTCTTGTGGATCAGTTGTTGAATTATCATCTGTAGAAACAACCTTTACAGTATCTAATTGCTGCTTTCTTACTGCTTTTCCCAGCGGTATTATTTTTATGGCTTCAAAGAACTCTTGATTATGTTCCGGCTGGTCGTCAGTTTGAGATTCCACACTTACAGCCTGGATTGTCTCTAAATCTGTGTCTGTCCGTTTGTATTTTACAAAATCTGAAAATATTTAATAATGTTTTGTTAGTTTTGTGTTTTTTTAATATCTCGTGTTCGTCAAAAATACTCGTTTATAAACAATTGCACATTTCCTGTTGTTTTGTTTTGAATGTAGCTTTGTTTGGGTTCCTGGTGACTTTAGTTTTCAATTCATATTAGCTACAGATTTTGTATTTAATTAGCTGTTTGTTGTGGACTCCAACTGACCCTGGTTGTTACAAATCATGCATATAGACTACATGTTTAGTTTAAGATATTTTTGTAATATGTATCGCAGAATAAAAGATATTATATTGCTATGTATTGTTCGGTTTTACTCGATTTTAAAACATGTTTTAGATAAAACTTTTCAGGCTTGGCCTGAAAAAGAATATTACTTCTCAGTAACATTTGAACAAAAATTTAGATAATATTTAGATATTTTATATACCTTTCTCCTCTTTAACTGTTGCTTTTATTTCTACATCACTTTCAACTTTATCAATCATAATTTCTTCATTCTGTTCCTTTTCCTGTCCGTCAGAGTAATCGGATGATTCGTCAATTGAGGGTTTTTGTCCATATCGAAGTCCTATGGAGATTTTTCTTGCTCTTTCTTGGCTGTATTTATGAACCTGTGACAGATGTTTCGACAGATATTTCACCTTTGCCAGACAGTGACTAATAGGACACTCCCTATACTTTCTTTCTGTTCCTGGGCTGTGTCCCTTAATTTTATCTCGATTAAAGCGTACGCTGAACCTGGCTTCCTCTTCGTTCATATCATGCATCTGTCGCAAATGTCGTGGTAAATGTACAACAGAAATAGTGCAGTAAGGGCAAGGACGCCTCAGCCTTTTAACCTTAATTCCTGGTCGTCTTTTTTGAACATATCTGATTGATTCTAAAAAAACAATTTGAACACGTTAAAATGTAGTAGTTAATTCAATCAATTTGTTAGGATTGATTCTGTGAATCACTGAATGTTAAATCTTCAACTCAGTGTTGATTTTTGAACTTAATAATATATTTTGAATCTTTATATGACAGTTGTATAATGTAACCAGTGTATTTTGTACCTTTCGATTATGTGAAGTTTGTAACTTAATGTGGATTTTGTAACTTTGAAATGTGTATTATATAACATATTTTTTATTTTGTAACTTTATGTGTATAATGTGACTTTAGATGTCAGTTGTATATGGTATCCAACAGTGGATTTTGTAAATTTTTAATGTGCATTATGTAACTCAGTGTTGATCTTGTAACTGAATGTGTATAATGTGACTTTAGATGTCAGTTGTATATTGTAACCAGCAGTGTGTTTTGTACCTTTCAATTCTATTGGGTTTGCAACTTTATGTGGAATTTGCAACTTTGTAATGTGTATTATGTAACCTAGTGTTGATTTTGTAAGTTAAAATATGAATAATATTGTTTTATGTATGAACTGTATATTATAACAAGAAGTGTTATTTGTACCTTTTGATTCTATGGGTTTTTCTAACTTAATGTGAATATTGTAACGCAGTGTGTGTATTGTAACTATAATTGAACGTGTATTATATAAGAAACTGTCGATGGTATATCTTTGATTCTGTAAGTTTTACTTGGGTTTTTAATTATTTTTTGGATGGGTGGGTGGGTGGATGGGTTTGTCATTTGGGCAAAGACAGGTATGTTTGTGTATTTATTTATTGCAATATGTAACCTAATGTGGATTTTGCAACTTGATACAGTATGCAATATGTAACTTAATGTGGACTTTGTACATTAATGCGTATAATGAAACTCTAGATGTCAGCTGTTTATTGTAACTAGGAATGGATTTTTGAAAATTTTCGAATCGGCTTTTAAAACCTAATTTGGATCCTGCAACTTGTTGTTAATGTAACTAATGATAATGTTTGTTTTTTACCTCTACTGGAATTTTATAAAACTAATCATGCTACTTAGAAATAAATTGAAGATCTGGACAATTTCTTATCCTGGAGTTATAAGGCCGAAAACCTTTTATATACTTAGAGTATTGTTGAGTATTATGATGTCTCGGTATCCAAATTATTTTAGATATATTTGAAGATTTTTAATTCCATGATCCTTTTTATTTTCAGGTTTGCTTTACATTTTGAGAATGTATCTAGCTAGACAAAACATGCTTACCTTTCGGTGCACTTGACCTCACTTTCCTGTTTGAAGGTCACATGTTGAGCTTAAAATGTCAGTGTTAAAGAATTTACATTGTTTTTATTTAAACACGGGCCGGTTTTGCGTTTGATTTTATAGCAATAACTGATAAAAAACATATCATTGATTTATAGTTCAACTTCATGAGTATAATTAAATTGAGATGTCCGTTGTATATTGTAACTAAGAGGGTATTGAATAACATTTATTTTGTGGGTTTTGTAACTGAATGTAAATTTTGTTACTTCATGTGTTCAAGGTAAATAACATCAAAAGTACATTATGTATCCTACAGTGGATATACTAACTTTAACTTGTTGAAGAAAATTTGATTACATGTAAATGAATAATGCTTGATTCTTGAACAAATTCTTGATTGAAACATGTGTTTTTGTCTTTGTAAAATATTGGCGTTGCACATCATGGAAATATGAGGATGCACAAAAGATAAGACCCGAAAAACATTATATTTTATGTTAAAAACGGGAAAAAATGTTATATCTGATATAAGTGTTCAAAATGCAAATATGTGAATTATCATCCTTACTTTTCTTCTGGATGTTCATTTGAAAAACTTAATGTACCAGCTTTTAAGCTTCCTCTTTACTTTCTTGATTTAAAAATAGATTTGTTAGTTTATTGTTTTTGTGATTAAGCGTTCTGACTTTATCTAATTAAATGACTAACCTTGTGTCTGCTCCATCGCTAATCTTTTTTCAGCCATTTTCCGTTCTTTTTCAGATTTATCTGTAGGTATAGATGTCTTGCCTTTCATCGTGATAACTCCAAATTGCTGCTCAGAACGTGTTTCTGAAAAAAAGGTTTATATAAAATCAATTTAAATGATGGTAATAAATATAAAATAACAACAGAAAGTAGAAAAAAAATATTGTTATATTTGTTTGTGCAAAATACGTTTTTGGATTGTGGCATTAAAATGGATTTGTACATTTTTGTATTGTGGTATGGACACGGATTGGAATGTTTTGGAATGGATAAGAACGTTTGTTTTATATTCGGTTTGCACATAAATTGGTATGCTTGTTTCTTGATTGTGATTTTGACAAAGATTGGTCAGCTTTTGTTCGATCATAGGTTTTTATTGTGGATATTTTAGTGAATTGTGGTTTCTGGAAAAACTGAAGCTTTATTAGTCATTTGCCGCCTTTTAGTAGTTTCTGTGGAATTTTTCCTCATGTTGATTAACTTTTAACTTTCTTTTCTGTTTGCATAAAAATTGTCAAATTAAAATAGTTTTACCTTGTAAAGCAGTTGTATTTAAGTTGAACGAATAAAAAAAGGCCAAAGGCCTTAGACGCCTTACAGACGTTGTATTTTATGTTTGTTCAAACTACGAATTATGATTATGATAGTGTACCATATATGTGTTTCTAATGTTCTTTTTCTATTGTAACTTGTCCTAAATAGTTTATAGCTTTACATTTTATCCCGTGTGTTTTGTAACTTTGTAGATTCTTGTAAGTTTGTATGTACACTATAACATTTAAAGTGCATTATGTATCTTACTGTAGTTTTTAATATCAAATGTGAATAAGATTAAATTTATGATGCAAACTCCTAGACTTCAACAGGTTCTTTGTCATTTTTCAACAATTATGTTGAATATCATGCAAATATGAGCATTTTAGACCCGAAAACATGTTATGCCTTATTATGCCAAACCGAATGTTTGAGTACCTTTCAAAGTTCCCGGCCTGTAGGAAATCTTTCAAGCCCGGGTTGTAACAATGTAAATGTTTTACACTTGTTTAACAAAACACCACGTGACAATAGAAGTCATGGACATCGCCGTTATAACAGACCTAATATCCATGATGTTAGTTTTCTTAATCTTTTACCATTCCTACAGAAACCTCTCGGATTACACCATATCCGAACTAAACTCTACTCTATACCACTATCCCGTCTTAGACAGTTACAAGAAGAATGCATATCTAAAACTACTATAAATTCAAATACACCAGAATATAAGCTTACTGCTATCATTATGGATATTGCTTTTAACAGATTATTTAAACCTGCTCGGGAAAACGATATTGATAACGATGGTCAACGCCAATATCTTAAGTTACACTATGCTAACAAAGGCATAGATGCTATAAACATTTCCAATATTCTTCAAAATAAACAAGTCCAATCTAAAATTCCTGCTTATTTCAAAATTAATTCTCCACCTCTAGTTTCCTACTCTTACAATAAACCTATTGCATCCAAAATATTTAATTATAAACAAACATTGCAGTGTTTAAACTTTCACAATTTTACTCCACCTACTTGCTCTTGCTCGTCTTCTCCCTATATTTATGGACCGGCTGGACATGTAATAACTGGTGATCTCAATATAATTGAGAACACCAAATTAAGATTTTTACTTTCAAAAGGTCCTAAATATAGAGAAGCTCAACCTTTTACTTGGGGACATAATTTCCGACTTGTCATGGATTCCGTTGAAGAGTACGCCAGACGTTGGGCTAAATTAGAAGATGTTGAGCTTGATACCTTATCCGACTGGATAAAGGTTGTTAGATCTTTCGTTAAAACTCGGATTGCCAAACTTAAAGGGTCTATGAGTACTAAACCGTCTTCAGTACTCAAGGATCCAGAAATCAAGGCAATTCTTACAGACATACACAACAAATATGTTGTTGTCCCAGCTGATAAGGCTTCCAACAACATTATTCTCGTTTGTAAGAGATTCTACCTTGAATGTCTTATTAAGGAGCTTGGTTTAGATAGTATATCAAATAACCCTGCATATTCTAGAACTAATTTTACCAAAGATGAAGTTCTTTCCAACCATAGGGGAGTTCTCGAGTCTTTTGGTATCAATCTTAAAGAGGAAGATCTTGATCTTCCTTACTTGTATTGGATTCCTAAACTTCATAAAAATCCATACAAGGAAAGATATATAGCAGGCTCATCTAAATGTACTACTAAATCATTATCGGTAACTCTAACACAAATTTTGACAATCGTCAAAGATGGTCTTCAGTCTTATTCAGAAAAAGTATATTCTACATCTGGAATCAACCAAATGTGGATTCTAAAAAATTCTAAAGAATTACTTGAACATCTTGCTTCTAATACTTTATCTCATGTAAAAAGTATAAAAACATTTGATTTTTCTACACTATACACCACAATCCCTCATTCTAAATTGAAAGAACGTCTTAAAGAAATTATTCACTTGTCTTTCTTCTACAAAAACGGTAAGCCAAGATACAAATATCTGGTGCTGAACAGGGATTCTGGTTATTTTGTCAAGCATCATACGGATTCCAAACAAAAATATACTGAAGATACCATCAACAAAATGTTGGAGTTTTTGATAGATAACATATTTGTTGTGTTTGGTAATATAGTATTTCAGCAAACAATCGGTATACCAATGGGTACAAACTGTGCACCATTGCTTGCTGATTTGTTTCTTTATTCTTACGAAGCAGAATTTATGCAGAACCTTGTTAAATCTGGAGAGAAAACTGTCGCCAAATCATTCAACTCAACATACAGATACATAGATGACGTTCTGTCTCTTAACAATCCTAAATTTGGAGACTATGTAAATGTCATCTATCCTAGTGAGCTTGAAATAAAAGACACGACTGATTCCTCAAGTTCTGCTTCATATTTAGACTTATACCTGAATTATGACGCACAAGAAAGGCTACATTTGAAACTTTATGACAAACGTGATGACTTCAATTTTTCCATTGTCAACTTTCCTTTTTTATGCAGCAATATACCTGCTTCTCCTGCTTATGGTGTATTTGTTTCCCAATTAATACGCTATGGTAGAGCTTGTTCCCACTACGGGGACTTTGTACAACGAAGTAGGCTGCTTGCAAATAAATTGTTGACTCAGGGATATTGCAAGCCTAGGCTTATCAAGGCCCTCAAAAAGTTTTATGGCCGTCATCACAGTATTGTTGACAAGTTTGAAGTCTCTGTGTCCAGGATTGCCTTGGATATATTTGACGTCTCATAGTTCCATGTTCCTTTCACACAATTTTGATTACACACGTGACGGGTGTAGCTAGCTAAACAGGTGCTTACCCTTCCGGAGCACCCGGCCTCACTTCCCTGGTGGAAGTTCACGTGTCTAACCTAATTTGTCAGTTCCAAAGTTTTTACTTTGCTTCTGGATTGTGATTCGGAAATGGATAAGTATGTTTGTTTTTGATTAATTCAATAGATCTAGCTTCCATATAAATCACGATCTAGTTTTGAGCTTATTAGAGAATATAAGAATCCATTATGAGTATCCATGTAGAATAGGGAAATCCCACACAAGGGGTTGAACATTTCAAAGACGAGGCTTGCCGAGTCTCTGACCAGAATGCTCAACCCTAAGGGTGATATTTCCCTATCCTACATAGATAAACTCGTAATGGATTATATTTCTTCCATTTTAGTGCCAATATTTAGCTTTTATATATTTGAACAAGCTACTCTGTTGGATGATTAATATTTTCTTATTACCAAATATCTTCTGTTTCGTTAAAATCGCTGGTATTAAAAATACCAACGAATCCCAAGTGTATTTCCCCACTTCCGAATACGGTAGTAACATTTCTTCCGTAGTTTCATTATCTGTAAAGAGATTATAGTGTAAGTAATATGTTCATAACTTTTTAATTATATTTCTTTTTTTAATGCAAGGTAAAGTTTTGGAACCATGGTAATGTTAGAAAGATTAAACAGTTTTAAATTTCTGTGGTTTAATAAAGGGCAAAAAAATCTCAATAGCATATAATAAATTATAATACTTAATGATAAGTCATTACACATTTTAGAGTTAACCTCTAAATAAATCCTAAAATGTATAAAAGAAATGGTTGATGAAGATAGGACAAACCATTGTTGCCTCTAAAGTGTTAACAGTATTTTATGGTTTGAACTAACTACAGATATTTTTTTAAGTCATCATGACCAAGATAACTGACAATTCACATTTCAGTTTCATGTTTTATACCTTGTTGATTTTGAAAAGTACCATCCATATTGAATGGACGATTCAGTGCCACATCTCAAAATTTTGTTTGTACATTTTTATCCTCACAAAAAGGAAGCATATGTGACGGCCCTGAAATAAATCAATGGTTGAATTAAACTTCTTTCTTTTTTTTAATTTTGGTTTTGTTACATTAAAACAAAAAAAGCTAAAGAAATGTAAATAAGGACACCTAGGTTCTAATTTTAAATAATTCAAACATATTCACCAACCCCTGATTTATATTGATATAAAACGAAGTAAAGAAAATTAATAATAAGTTATTTTTCCTGATAATTATGTCAACTGCTATCCCTGTATAACATACTTATAAAATTAATAAGTTTATTTCTATTGTGGTTAGACAAGCCCATTTTTATACACATTGAGGTTTAGTTTACATATAATTGACTTTTTTTAATTAACATGTACTTCTGAACAAAAAGTATTTGATTACACAGTAATTGAACATAACATGTAAAGGAAAAAACAAATATTTTTTAACAACTTAAAACTGTATGAATATCGCTAATACACTGTTTAATCCCCATATGAGTCTTAACATTATGGGAACAAGAACAAAACCTTGGCAAAAGGTTTTGATATGAGGAATATGTATATATAGTAATAAATGGTAAGTACATCAAGGGGCCATAAGTCTTTAAATACAGGTGTGATGTCTGTTATACTTGTATAATATGTACCACTCTAGTATTGCATTGGTGTTTATCATTAAACTATATGGTTATTTTTCATGATATGCATGTATATTGTTTTACCTCAAAGATAGGACATGAATGGCAACATTGACATCTTTCATATTTTTTGCCCAGTGTTTACGATGGTATTGGTGAAATGTTGACCAATGATATTTAAACGAAGACTTATGTGTTGTTTTAAATTACTTCTTTAGCAGTTTTTCCAGTCAGGTATCAGATTTGTTTAATTAGATGAAACATCAACGTAAAATAGTTGATTGTGAATTCATTGATAGATTAAGCAAAAGAAAACTTTTCATTTAATTTGGTAGGGTATGTGATACAAATAGAGAAACAAATCAGCAAGCAATTGTGCAGTTTGGTATATCAATTGTAATATTGTAGAAAAATAGGACAATGGTGTAATTACCTTATTTTAGCTTTTCATTTTCAATAAAAACCCCACCCATTAATTTGTACTAAGTCGCCATCATGCATGAATATACTCATAAAGGATTTGTAATTAAAGGCTATAGATAAGGAAGAATTTAATGGGATGTTTTTGAATAGTTGGTTTCTGCTATCAATTTCCTTTTTTCGTAGATTCTTTACATTTTTAAAAATTTCACTTCTTTTAATTTTTCGATCTCTACCTCAGTCCGTCTTTTTCTGCTTCGTAAAAAGAATCTTCTGAAGAATATTTCCTGACAGGTTTGTTTTTAGAAGCAGACTGGGAAAGGCAAATATTGGAGGGTCCAGATGTTTCAACTGCTTGAGGCAACATGCATGTTAAAGGGGTTGAACTTAAATCTAAAAGCATACATGTTTTGTTTTTGTTTTTTTTTCTAAAAAAAAACATTTCAACAAGTCAAATCTAATCCAAATTCAGTCTTATGTTGAACTTGAGTTAAAGGTCAATTATAAAAATACATATTAAATTTTATATATGGACAAACATTTTAACAAATTTTGAGTCAAAGTTAGTACTATTACTGTTTTATGGCTATTCTTTTTCCATGTTATGAAGAACAATTTTTAAAACTGTTTCCTAAAGTATGTTTAGCTTTGAACTCATGCCCATTTTGCCTATTTCTTCGATGGTTTCATAATAAAAATGTCTGAAAGATTGGTCGTTTCAAGTTTTGGTTTTGCACAGCAATATTAACAATAGTCCTTGTTTCTCCTTCTATGACACATTTTTGGCAATTGCATGTCATAGTGTTATAAATAATAATTGGCGTCATCATGTAAATACGTAGTTTACTTGTCGATTGCACTACAATCACAAAGTATCTTCTTACTTTATGTTCTGGTGTTTGTTTTTTACCATTGGTGTACTTATGATTTTATCATGGTAGTATATAAATCAAACTTATTTGCTATGGGTATATTGTTGTTTAAATTGTTGATATGTCGTTGAAAAAAAATCTATAAATTGAACTATAAGAAATGAAATAATTTTTATTTTGTTATGCAAGTATGAAAGAATTGGACAATTTGCATATGTAAAATACCTGTCTCAGTTATAACTGAAAAGATTGTTTGAGACGCATCCGATTGGTCAATGTGATCCTCAACTAGACTTAATAATGTGGAGAGAGACAATACTTTAAAAGACAATTTTCCGCAATGACCTCATGTTATTGTAAGTTACATGGTTTGTTAGTGTATGGTACCGAAAGATACATGGTCAGTAGGAAAGAACCCGGTATGTTTTCTACTGACCCTGTAAAGTTCCATACAGGACACTTACAAACCATGTAACTTTTTTACCCTATCGATGTCAAAGAAAGAAGTAAAAAATAAAAAATATTATTTGGGTTCAATAAAATACTACTGTGACAACAAAATGAAACGGATTCTAAAATTCAGCATACTAACGAAGTCTAGCAGTCTTTCCTTTGGCTTTCAATGTTTCCAAATAATACTTTCATGCCTTTTAACTCGCTATTTTAAACAGAAGTTTCCACAAACCATTTATTTACGGTCGCCCTTTTGGTTGACATTTACATTGGAGAAGGGGACATAACTCTAACCCACCCAGTATTAGTCTTACTGACCCAGTACTTTTGCGCGTTTGGCAATGTACAGAATGATACTGGGTTGGTCATGTGATTAAATTTAGCAAATCATTTCCATAGATTTTAGTCACAGGTAGGGTACATTTTAATACTTCATGATCCATTTAAATCTTTGTCAAGCGAATATTCTTGGCCTACTGACTGTGAACACAAAAGTTTACAAAGACTGATCAGAATTCATATACATGATTTTACTATTATTACCACTTTAAGATAATTGTTGAATTTTAATTGATCTTCCAAAACCCAGACAAAATCACAAATAGCAAACAATTATTATGTTTAAAGTAGCCTCAGAAACAGATCTACAGATAAATTTACATAGTAATAATCAATCTGTTACTATACAACATTATACACATTTACATTTTTTTTACTATCTCGGTTAACTACCAGTAATTCTTTAACAAGTACCTTCTGTGTTTTTCCTCCAGGAATACCACTCATTCCTGGCTTGCCACCAGTGTTATCATATAGCAGCTTCAGACTGCCAATTAAAGGCAAGGGTGCTGGGGCATTTCCAGTTTTAGGAAATTTCTCCGCATCTATGTACTTTTTAACTATAAAAAGATGAAAATAATAAACCTGTAATAAATTACAAAAAATTGTAACTACTAGTATATCAAAGATTAAAATGTGAGAAATTTTTTAATTTTCAATTACTTGAAGGTGTTAGTTTTAAAATATGCATCATTGATTTTGAGAATTAAATTATTGTTGAGTTTAAAATGTTTAAAATTATTTGAAAAAATACATTGTAGATATACCAATTATAGTGGTGTATAGTGCAGTCAGATCAGACTATTTTCCACATCTCCAAAGTAGATATTTGTTTAAGAAAATAGGAATTATACAAACCGATTTGTTTCATGTTTTCATACTGTTTTTTATCTGTATGTTGTGCGTTGTTGATTGGATTCACTATAAAAAACAATTTAGATAATAACTTTAAATTAATATACCGGTATATGTACTATGACTGTAATAATCAAAAAACAAACATACTAATCCATTTCCGAATCACATCCAGAAGCAAAGTAAAAAACTTTGGAACTGACAAGTTAGGTTAGACACGTGAACTTCCACCAGGAAGTGAGGCCGGGTGCTCCGGAAGGGTAAGCACCTCCTGTTTAGCTAGCTACACCCTCACGTGTGTAATCGAAATTGTGTGAAAGGACATGGAACTATGAGACGTCAATATATCCAAGGCAATCCTGGACACAGAGACATCAAACTTATCAACAATACTGTGATGACGGCCATAAAACTTTTTTGAGGGCCTTGAGCCTAGGCTTGCAATATTCCCCGAGTCAACAATCTACTTGCAAGCAGCCTACTTCGTTGTACAAAGTCCCCGTAGTGGGAACAAGCTATACCATAGCGTATTTAATTGGGAAACAAATACACCATAAGCAGGAGAAGCAGGTATATTGCTGCATAAAAAAGGAAAGTTGACATTAGAAAATGAAGTCATCACGTTTGTCATAAAGTTTCAATGTAGCCTTTCTTGTGCGTCATAATTCAGTCTAAATATGAGCAGAACTTGAGGAATCAGTCGTGTCTTTATTATATGTATTTAAGTATTTATGTTATTACATTGTTATCGTTTAAACATATTCCTTTATAAACAATGCTTATTTTATTGTTAATTTTCCATCTGTGGTTGATATTTAAAAGTATATTTAAATTTGTTTTTAAATAAAATAAGTTTAGAAATTAGCAACACACATATAAGGCATGCAAACAAGTAAAAGCATTTTAATTTCCATTAAAACCTCAATTAGATCACTTGATAAATACACCAGTTTATCCTTTGTTTCCATTCCTGGTAGCCAAAATCAAGACTTGCTTATATTCTCTAAAAATCTTTCAAAGAGCAACTTATTTTAGCAAATCTGTGAAAAGTACTTGAAAAAGGACTATATTTTGCAATTTAGAAATTAGGTTACAAATATTGAAAATTTACATATAAGCCTAGGTTGACCTTCTACTTACTTCTTCTATCTTGTATTTATCTCTTTCATTGATTTATTAGTAAATATTTGTGTGATACTTCAAAAAGAGGTTTTAGTGTAAATTAATTATAAAACAATGAATAAAGTAGATAATAAAGAATTATATCTGAAATGATTTAATTATGATATAAAATATGATTAACAAGTCCATGCAGATAGCATCTATTACCAACCTGCCTTTAGTTGAGACTGAATAGCAATTCAGTATACTGTACATATTTACATAGACAGTAACAAACATTAATCTAACATAAGACCAGTTTTTCTATCTAATTTGATGTAATACAAGTTTTATCGAACACGCATGATACAGAATGTGGTGATACAACATTGGCGGTAAAGTACACGTGCATTTCTCATTGTGACGTCATTGGGGAGTCTCCGATTTGTCAAATGGAAACAATGACGTCATTACTACAGAACATGTAGTAAACTCGTCCTTGTTTTGTAGATGTATCACTACGCGACACGACTACGAAAAAAGGACTCGACCTGATACTGAGGGTTGTACATACACACTGTGTATATAATACGTATTTGTCGTATGGAAAAACTCCAACTATTCATGCCGAAATGGCTTGATTTTTTTATTTGTATTATATTCACTGTTATAGCATATGTTTTGCCTTACCATATTGGGTTTGTTTTTTAGGGTAATTTGTATTGGTATATAATTGTTGACATACCAGTGTTTTAGGAACATTTTTCATGTCATTTATTGTGATATCATTCTACTTACATACAAGTCGTTTTCAGACACCATTATAAATCATATCTTTGAAAATAAAAATAAACTAATAACCTTAAATGATTTTGAATAAGTGATGAAGTTTCTTATCATTTAATACTAAAATGTATTTAACATCAAATTTATCAATGTTTGAACTGTTTTATGTCCCAAGTACACTGGTAATTTTTTTTTTACACATTTCATTTAACCTAATTTGCAAGTCTCTGTTTTTGAGGTTTAATGTCACTCTATCTCATATCTGTTGCAAGTTGTTAAGAATAAACAATGTTGAATGAAATTGATAACCATAGTTATTTTATTTTCCGTATAAACAACTGATTAGACTTGAAGCCTCCTATCCAAAACCACCATAAAATTAACTCTGATGACATATAGAGTGGGGTTTAGCAATAAAGAATTTTGTCGCATAAAAGATTATTTCACTTATATAGAAGAGGAAATGGAATGGAATGCCCAAAGAAAATCCCCAAACTTCAGAAAATGACAAACTTATTCACAAGAATCTGTCAAGAGTAGGATTCGAACCCATGGTGTTTGGAGGCAGACTCTTACGCAATGACGGCATTAGTTATTTCATGCCACGTCTCCTCTGTCCCTCTCTTAATGCCATTAGGGCCTTTGAAGTTCCCGAAAAGTTCTCCCTTATTCTGTAAAACTTTCTCTACGAGGGAGATCTTTTCTAACTCCGTCCTATTTGCCGACCTCGGTCGTTTTTTGGCAGCGATAGCGCTCTCACACTCCGAATCTATTCCTTTAAATTACTTGAATAACTACAGAAAAGCAGAAGACACCTGTTTGACAGTTGTGAATGTTTTCGCGGATTTTTTTTTAATGATAGTTGTTTTTCAATGCGAAAGAGGCCGCTCGTATGCTTGAAAAAATTTCCTTAGTTAAGATTTGCCTTAAATATGTAAGGAAACAATGTGAAACGCAATTTAAGGACATTCTTAGGTGAGGACGGAATTGGAGAAATTAAGTTAAGGAAATTCTTAAGTTTTGGAATGATTGTTAAACCGAGGCCAGGATTAGTATGTTTTTAAATACTTACGCGACACATGTACAAACCACCTGAATGGATTAACTAGTACTGTCCAGCAACACCCATGGCTCATACGGTTTCTCAGCCTATCTGGTCTCAAGAATACAATTAGCTACAACATACACATGTAAGTGTTTTTGACATCACCTATGTGACCACAAGAATACAGTTGGAATACATTGGCAGATTTATAATATTTAAGTCGATCGGCTGGTCAATAACTGTCCTCTTCTCTATGCATGCCTCTTCTATCGACTCTATTTTCATTAGCATGAAAGTTCATATCACACGCTGCTTCTGCAATCCGTACCGAGGCTTATTTCCTATGTGAACTACATTGAATTCCTCTTTCCATTAAATATTTTTTTCAGTTTATTAACTTTAAATTGTCGAAAATCCATAGCTGCCATGCACGTGGTAGCAAACCTGAAGTGTATATGCCCTGACTACGAAATCACATGACAGATCTGCTGTTCCGAAACATCTCGAAAATGGCGTATTGTTCAACATGCTGTTCTACAACATTAAAATTACTTGTAATACTTGTAAAGTATTAAATGGTCCGAACAAAATCTTCTACTGATTTTACATGCCTTGTAGGTAACTTACTCCCGTTGTGAGCCCCGCTCAAAGCCAATATATATATCAATATATCAGAACCTAAAACGCTATTTCTAGTCTTTTTTGACAGTCAATGTACCCGACATTACTGTTACTGATTAATGAACAAATGTTCAGAGCCTTCACATGGTTTGATTATTATCAGCCTCAAATTAACGGATTTATTGTCAACTGACCAATATTTATATTAATGAATTCGGTGACACACTTTCTGTCTACTGTGTAGTCTGATTAACAAGTTTATCATGACACACGCGGATTAAAA
The DNA here is from genome assembly GCA_021292105.1 of Anadara kagoshimensis. Lineage (NCBI taxonomy): Eukaryota > Metazoa > Mollusca > Bivalvia > Arcoida > Arcidae > Anadara > Anadara kagoshimensis. The sequence continues at coordinate 38,551,569 of CM037872.1, read as the reverse complement.
CTATTATTTTTATCACTATAGTTAGGTTCTAAATAACCATTTTCTTCACGAGTATTAATGCCGTTAAAGACAAGATTTTTTTACAATATCGGGCGTGTTAGGAAAAGGTGATGAATGTTTTGCGATATTATGATGGTGGTAGAAACTGTTAAGCAACACGAAGACAATAAGAAATTAAAGTCTTAAATTTATGAATAGAACTTTTTCTACAATATGAAAATAATGCTACATCAAAAATAATTCCGAAATTTATTTCTTCTGTTCGTGTAATTTTTTACTGGCGATGTCTTCGGTTTTTTTTAATTTAGCAAGGTTGATAAAGGAAATATAATTTCCAACATCTGTAAAATGATTTTGTTTAATTATTTCCTTTGTCATGTCTTGATTCTTTAATCTTTGAGATTAATTTTAGTTGGATTTGACCATGTACATGGTGCAGTGTCTAATTTGTTGGCAGATTCTAAGCGGAACAATAATTCAGCAGTCTGTACTAACCTAAATGAAAACAAATTATAATGAAAATGTTTTGTGCATATTATTTCAGGCCATAAATGGATAAGTAGTAAATACAATACTACTATAATTATACAAAAATATGATCAACATAAACATCTTTATATCCATTGTGAGAACAAGTTTAAAAGGATATAGAAAAAACAAAGATCAGACCGAGGATCAAACTATGGTCCTCCTGCAAGTAGGCAAACGTCCTACCTGCTGGGCTACATTAACCCTTTTTTATTCTTGTGTTTCCCATGAAAATTTTTACCCAAATTCTTTCATGTGGACTTTTTTAAGCCACAATTTTCCAGACCATAATTTCTGATGACCACATTGTCTATTTAATAATAACTTGAGGAAGAAAAATGCAGGGTTGAAAGATATATATGCATACAGAACCCAGGACCTTCCATACTATATACAAAACTCCCCTCATGCAAAGTATTTCCTTAGCTTAATTTGGTAAAATATATTTTAGTCCTTTGGGTATCTATTTAACATCTTCAAAATAATTTTGGTCAAAGCACTACTGATGAGGAAGTGTATTCCGAAACGGCCGTCTTGTGCTGTAAAATTAAAACTGGTATATGTAATCTGTAAACTAAGAAATCATTAAAAATATGAGTCTGCTCCCCTTACATTAAATGTAACGTCTAATGGCAATGACGAAAAATCATTTTCTAAGAAAACAGTTCATCTTACTTTGTCGAAAGTTATGTTTTATACAACCAAATATTTACTCTGCAGTACAAACCTTTATTATCCTTGTTTGTTCAGTTGTACACATCCCAACTGTGATGTCCGTCATCAACTCATTACGATGGTATGCGTTTGGTCCGTTACAACAGAATGACGAATCTTTGGATATAGGGTGATAAAAATATCCCTGATCCACTTGCGCTGAAATACTTGTAAGACTTATCGCTGATCCACTTGCGCTGAAATACTTGTAAGGCTTTCCCAATTTATAGTGATTGAGGTAACTCTTTGCCTTAACAGTATCAGTGGAACACATGGAAAAACTGGCAATACCAGATAAAACTACAGATGGCTTCATTGATATTCCTTCTGTCTCATCAATTTTTCAAAGGGACTGGGAAATTTTAAATAGAAAGTGGTCGATCTAATCACGAGGCACTTTGGATTGAAATGGGTCCATCAACCAAATATGAGGAGACCGCATCAGATAACGAAGTGGGACCGATTTATTTAAATACTGATACAGCAGTTCGTCTGTACCTACAAACTCCATTAGGAATCACAGATTGTCAAAATGACCAAGAGGATACCAGTTTTGCTAGAATTCAGTTCACATTGCAGATAGGGTGTTCTGTAGGCAGGGAGTGTCTGAGAATTTACTTTGCGAGGAAGTATATGACAATATTTTAAATGTTAAAGAAATGACTAACAAAGATAAATTTTCCCAATTGATGATATACAGCAGGCTTCTTTAACGTGCTACGCCTACTGTGACACGGGACCTAGTTTAATTTAAGCTTTCATTTCGTAATACCGAATGTTTGGCGAATGAACAGTCACCTACTTTGGTCAGACGCTGTCGGCGTTCAAACCCACGACCACACGCTTACGGAGCGAACACTTTAGCAATTTGGCTACCGCAGGGGTTAGGTTGGCAAATTAAAGCGGGTTAAATATAATTTAGGTACAAGGAGGGAACAGTATGCAGAGTTTTTTCCACAACTATTTTGTAACTGTTAATTAAGAAAGCGCTAGTAATCGCGTCGGAGATGATAACTTATTTTTAACGGTGGTAATAGAATTAAGACATCGCGGTGAAAACCAAAACTTCAAACGCGAGTTAAGAAAGGTGAGAGTAGAAGTGACGTTGGTGAACAGTTATATAAATGTGAATAGTGATATGCTCCTTTATATATATATGTGTAAATTAAATCAGTAAGTCATTAATATCATTAAAACCGTTGATTTTGGCGGATTTAATTATACTAATATCTCAAATGGATAAAAAAGGGTTTTTTGTACGTTTTAACGCGACGGTGCTCATTTTTTTTTATTTCAGAATGGGTTGGTGAAAAAGGTCTTGATAAAAATTTCAAAAGAATAAGGCTGGTTGAATTCATGTTTTAAGAAGATTTATGCAGAGATAAGAAATTGTGGAAGGAACATATTACAGCAAAAGCGCATTTGTAGGTATACGTGCTTCAATAAACCGCAACTTCAGGGACACAGCAATACCACACATTACATACCCATATCTAATGCCGTTTTCTGAAACTCAGGAATATTGCCCAACGAGTCGACGACAATCCGGGCACTTTACAGAGGAAGGTGTGGTTTGATATATCGAGGCCCAGAAAATCTCTCTGAAATGAGGTATAATAATTATGTTATTCAGCAAGATTACGCCGGGTAGGAATATGTACTGGCATACCATGATGCAAAAAAAAATCATCAAGGTGACGGTTTAAAGGACAATGACAATAAGCTTCAGCCCAGAATGTATGCGACAAATGATGATTCATGTCGAGTAATGCCCCTTCGTTAACGATCTGACCATTTCTTTCAACAGCCCAGGGTAAAGGTCATTAATGAGGATGTGATCTGGTATACTCACTGCCTTGTTGGCCCTCGCACACTGATTGGTATGGCGAAGACAACTTCTTCTGAAGCATAAGTAAAATATACACAAATCATTGTGTTAGAGCAAGAACAATTACACTTTTGTCACTTGCTGGTAATTAAACTCGCAAATTATGAAAATATCGGGTCAAAAGACACGAAGCTACAACAGTGATTTTTCTGATGCCCAGAAAAGATAAAAAGCATGGCCGAAGCACAATCCAGAAGCAAATGAAAATCTTTGAAAGTAATAAGTAAGGTTTCACACGTGAACTTCCACCAGGGAAGTGAAGCTGGGTGCTCCGGAAGAGTAAGCACCTCCTGTTTAGCTAGCTTCACCCGCCACGTGTGTAATCAAAATTTGTGTGAAAGGAACTTGGAACGTCAAATATATCCAGGGCAATCCCAGATACAAAGAGACATCAAATGTATCGTATCATCAATACTGTGATGACGATCATAAAACCTTTCAAGGGTCCTGATAAGCCTGATCTTGCAATATCTCTGAGTCAACAATTTATTTGTAAGCAGATTGCTCCGTTGAATAAAGTCTCCGTATTGGGAACAAGCTCTACCTTGCGTATTAATTGGGAAGCAGGTATATTGCTGCATAGAATTTTACTTATTATATTTGACAACAGTACACTTATTATATTGGGAGTATAGTATTGAAATAACTCAATGACTTTTTTTATTGTAGATTTTCACGCAAAGCCAATAATGATGCTAGCCATTCTGATTACATTACATCAGTGTTTTCCTACAAACAAACTGATACTAAGAGTGTCCAGAAAAACATTCAGCGTAATGCTAATACAGCCAAAACGGAAAAAGCTTTCCAATCGCCTGTTCCACCAAAGAAAAGAGTGTTGAAAAGTCATTTCTAATGAAAACTGTTCAGATTTTCATTTTGTAAAAATTCCTGACACACCTACATATTTTGAAAAGACTTTAACATCTTGTAAGAGAGAAATGCTACAAGAGCAAATCAATAAATGCGAAAATAAGGAAACTCTTCAACAAGAAAATTGTGCATTAATGGATAGAATTGAAACCTTCAAACTTGGTGCAAAATCTGTTAAGGAAAATGACACTAAATGATCCTGGGAAATTTTCCAATCTTTATTTTACATTCTTGAAAAAATTATGAAACCAACAGCATTAGCGAGAACTCTGACATTGGAAGGTCAGTTCTTCACAACTTTATTATAATAAAGTTAAGATTGGATTTGCCTTTTGAATTTATTGCCAATCACACGGGCTTTTCATCGACATTAGTTTTTGAAACATTACCTGCTGTGTTCAAGTCTAAATTTCCAAGACGTATTTACCAAGCGGGTTGTTTTTAAATATTCATCGAAAGGCCGAAAAACTTCCATGCTAGAGCCCAGTGCTTACCAAACTACAAAACCCATTGTACATTGAAATTGTTTAAAGGATGTACGCCTCTAGGGTCAGTTTCATTTCTCTCTCCAGTTTGGGGAGACCGTGCGTCTGATTGTTAGTTCCAATTTTCTTTCATCCGGGATATCAGATTCTTGCTGATCGTGGATTTACACCGGTTGATGATTTTGCAAGTGTGTACAGTACCGAACTTATAACGCCAGTATTCACCAAAGGAAAATGACAATTAAGTGCGCATGAAGTAGACGTGTCACGTAAAATTAGCAGTGTACGCATTCGCATTAAAAGGGTGATAGGGATCCTTCAGAAGAGGTTCACGATTTTAATTGAATGTTTGTCCATTTCTGTTGTAACAATACGTTTAGTTTATGGTGTTTTAGTGAATTTAGGGGATGGTATAGTGTATGGTGAAAATCAATAAAAAGAATTGAAGTGGAAAAAATAGAATTCACAAATTTCTGAACTTGCCATTATCATTAAATTATTTATGTCAAATATAAACGGTTCAAATGTTGATTTATTTATTTTTAAAAAGTTATACAATGAAATATTTTGTTTTACATACACATATAAAGCTATATAGTCCATCAGTGATATTGTGGCAGAGTATTTATAAACATGGGCTACTTTATTATACACAAATAGTTATTAAAATTATGTTATCGTATACGTATATCCACGCCTGTGTGTGTTTATTTGTCGACCCCATCTTTATATATATCCCCATCTAAATTATATAGACTCCTCCATGTTTTAAACACTGCCATCCTACCGATGACGAACTATATAGCTGTAAGATATTTATGTTTGTCTATGTATTAAATAAACAAATATGAAGTCAAATTTTCAGCAACCATGCATTTCATTTATTCACGTTATGGTACATCAGTATCTCCATGCAATGGTATTTAATCATTATATAATTGTAATAGCTAGATAGTTTTATTCTTGGAAATACAAAATACAATTTAAACGAAAAAAATGTAAATATATCTGTAGCCGGGGTATACTGACTAGTTCATAAATACAAGCCGAAACGTACAATTAATATTTACATATTGGTTTAGATATCATTTGTTGCACAGAATTTGTGACCACAAGTTATGAGCATGCAAATTCATAAAATGAAACTAACATTACAAATTTACAAACAATTTATAACACACCGAAACTTGTATTCACTCACAAACACAATCGCTCAAACACTTACAAATAAAGGTATACAAATTACAAATAAAAGTTGTTTTGTTTTCACTAACCAGACAACTTGCGTTAATCTTGTTCTTTATAAAGTTTGAATATATAAATCTATTATTATTTCACTGCTGGAGATCATATTTAATATCTACTTTTCTAAATTGAGATTTTATATGTCACTAAGTGCCTTATGCCAGGTGAGCTATTGTGTCTGTCTGTTGTGTTGTACTGTATATGTCTTTGTTTATGTCATGTTATGTAAATGTGATTGTTTTTCATGGCGTTATTTGCATTGATCGTCGTCGCTGGAGCTGGAATCAAAAATAATTCTGCGGTATTTTGTTTTCCTCTGTGAAATATTAATTGTTTGATTCACTATTAGGATGATAGTTGCGACAGTTTATATACTGGATTGACCAATTTCCAGAAATATTGAAATTTCCTGTTAATGGAGCAGCTTTTACAGAATTTAAACTAGCCGAGTTAGAAGCTTAATTGACTGAGTTTGATACCGTTAGAAAGATTCCGATTTAGTGGACATACATTAAATATAAGACATATTTTTTTTGCATTTCAACAGATGCCACGGCGTAACTATTAACACTTTGGACATTTCTGTGACCGGATAATTGTGCAATAGTGTTCGGAGCGATTCCGGAATGCAACAATCTTGTGCAAGTCGTCTTTTGGGCACTTGTATTTGATTTTTTGCCAATGAGTCCAGCTTGTGCTGCCATGGTATTCATTATTTTACTAAGTTTATGTTCTCCAATAGGTTGTGATTTAAACCAAAATCCCGAATTTTCTCCTGCGATTGTGATTCATTTGCATAAAATGAAGACTGGTCAGTATGTGTTTAAGGGGGCGGCGATTCATGTACTCCTTGTACGCATGAACAGGACAAATATTTGGATTTTCTGGAATTGAAAAGGCCTTAGGATCGAATGCTCGAAGGTGAGTGGAACTTTCTCCTGTGCGGGTCTTTGTTGAACGTTCATGGTATTCATCGGATTTCAATTTAATATCCCCCATCGCAATTTATGGTGCTCTTTGACGCCCCTCATTCCAAAACGTTTTGTATTATTAAGCCAGAGTTTATTATTAAAGCTTGTGGTTCGTGTCTTCCTATAATATTTTTGGCAATCGGTGTTTTTTCCTCGTCCTCCGTCAATGGCTCCGCTTTGTTAGGTGGATTTCTTTTCCCCTTATCTTTTAAATTTTTGCGTTTGCTTGCTAAAATGTCTCTTAGAATTTTGAAATTCCCTGTCAAACATAATTCTGTAATTACTATGATTTTCTTTCAAGTACCGGTCAATTCCGCTATGATAAGAAGTAAGTGTATCCGGCTCATATTCACTCCCATCTGATTTTCGGATTGAAAGCAGTAGTAATGGTGTTTAACGTCCCAGTCAAAAATATTTCACTTATATGGAGACGTCGCCAGCTATAGACGAAGGTGCAGAAATTTTGCCTGTGCGTTGCGCTGACGGCATTATACAGCAGGGTTCTTAAGCGTGTCAAGCCCACCGTGACACGGGACCTCGTTTATTTTAAGTTCCCATCCGAAAGAACCGCGACTTTCATTTCGTAATTCCGAGTGCTTCGCGAAAGAACAGTCACTACCCACTTTCAAGTCTTGGGTCAGACCCGGCCGGGGTTCGAACCCATGACCGCCCACTTACGGAGCGAGCACTCTACCAACTGAGCTACCGCAGTGGTTGAAATTGAAGTGGATTGAAAGCAAAAAAGACCCTATGTGACTATCAAATTGGATTGCATTTAAATTCTCAACAGGACGGTTTACATTTTTTCCATTCAGAAACTCCCGAAATATTTTTATGACGCTGTCAGTTTTTCTCGCAGTATTTTTATTTTTCATTCTAGTAACAAAATTTTCTTTTTCGTTATCCGGGGCCCTCGATTTTCCTTGAGCGGGGAGAGGGGTGCGTTTCCTAATTCACATTTTGTGTAAAACACCGAGCCGTTTTGTGCTACATTTTCGGTCGTACGAACTGAATCACTGTTGTTTTTAAAGGACCAGTAATTAATCTGTGGACCACATTTAATTTCTTTTTGTGCATTTCCAACGTTGTCCAAAATGAGATCAAGTTGGTTGTGTACATAGCTTGTGTGCAGGGAAAAATTTCCAGGTAAATCAGAAACAAATTCAGAACCATTCAAATTTAAGTCATTTTCCAAAAAATCAAAATCTTTTAAAGATACTTCCTGAAGCGGAATATTATCTCTCTCCATTGTTGAGCCAAATGTTAGTAAAATTCAGAAAAAGAAGTTTAAAATAATGTTTTCTTCATGTCTTCGTTGCCATGATGAAATTATGCAGACGGATTTAGTTTGGGAAAACATAAACTGATCGCAGATTTTTTTTTCTTAATCATTTATTTTATGAGTATTATGTATGAAATAAAGATCATAAAAGTAATTTTTCTTGTTTTTGTTTGATTACATTGTATGTATGAGAACAGTTCGCAAAAGTACAAGCGAACTTTGTGGAGTTTTCCTGCATTCCCTTCTGATTACGTCACTCGCCATCGGGGAAATCTCTGAAAGTAGTCCGGAAAATTTTCACCTGACTTTGTCTCGGGCATAAGCCTGATATCAGACACCCCGATACGGAATTAGAAAATGTAATATTCAATAGAAATACTTAATATTTATTTTAAGATAAAGACCAGTTATTAATATTACTCAATGTTGTACACAACTTTATCTATTACAGCTAAAATAATGTGCAGAAATAAAAAAAAAATGTTGCTTGAAGAAATTGTACAAGTTATGTGCAACATTTTTAAGTTCACATTTTAAGACTATTTTTAACCGTTTCCGTTACCATATGCGGAGGGAGACTAACAATTAGCACATTTAAATCTGGTATGAATTAACAAAATGCAACTATGAGATAAAATTCCTTAATGTAACATTAAGTCGGTTCATATTGTAATGTAATTAATACCTTAATGTTATACCTGAATAACAAATTTCAACGTGTGCGATCGGATTGATCCCTCAATTAAGGCGCTTGAAAAAGTGAAGTGAAATTTCATTTGAAAACTGACAAAATCGGACGTATTTATCGGAGAGAAACAGGCGTGACAAAAATCTTTAAAAAGTTAATTTACTGGAGAGAAAAAAGAGAAGATGAAAATGTTCAAATTAATAAAACACGAGAACTATTATAAACAATAAAACCAACTCGATAAGCAAATGATAAAGATAAATTCACAGGAAAGTCTGGTTGAAACAATTGTTACAGTGGATAAAGATGGAAAGACAAATGACATAGCTTTGGGGAAAAATCCACATCAAATATGTTACTTATCAGTAGGAATTTAAAATACAATTTAGGAAAGGTTAAATTGCATTTGTCGGATTCTAAACAGGAAAACATCCTATTATTAAAAGAAAATGTAAATTTGCAAGAAGAAATTTTGGCATCAGAATCTAATATTGTTTCTCATTAAACTATCAATAATTCTAATTACTCAAATGAAATACGAAAATGTGTCATTTACATTCAGTTTAGATATTCTAGAAAACAAAATCTAGCGTGTAATTAATGTCGTCAGTAAAATGTATTTCAAACAAGAAAAACGTGCCCGGAAAAAACAATGCAAATGAAGGCATGAACTGGCACGCACACAGGCAACAGAAAAAAATAAGAGAATCTTAAAATTTTGATTTTTTTTTTGTACAGCGTGAACAAAGTGAACGCGTACATTGGTATCGCTTTCTTCCAAGATATCGAGCTTCTTTGCTATGAAATTATAAGATATGAGTACACCTGGAAATAGTGCGCCTGGTAAATGAGCGTGAAAGAAGTATATCTGTTTTATCGTGAGATATGTATTCTGAGACGGGTAATGCATTTGGTTACATATGCACATTTGGAATAAATTTTCGGAATAGATTTCAGAATCTAGTAAAATATTGCGACGGGATGCATCTAATAATTTCTGCAATTTGGCGAACTGATCTCATGTTTACAATAAAAAGTAGTTCGAGAAGTTTGCGTCCTACGATGTAAAATCATAACTTTTTAAGAAATGAACAGCAACGGCAGGTTGTTTAATTAATTCTTCGTGAAATCTACGGAAATTTAAATTTATTTTGAAGGTTATGATAACGTATTTTGATGTTGAGGCAATTGTGTCATATTTTAAAATGTTTATCGATTAGTTTTTTCTTTCGTGAAAGGGAGATAATTCGTACAGTGTTGTATGCAAATTTTAAATACAGTCGTTTTACCAGTTCCGAACAGGGTTTCATATAAGCGCTGCTGCAGACGTCATCCACAAGCAGAGGAAATAAAATTTATGTGGTGTAATAATACAAATGTTTACTGATTCCAAAATATCGACACCTGTCCTCAAAAACACGTGGTAGTATGTTTTCTTGAAAAAAGCATTTCCATGATCACTATTTGTTTACATCGTTAAACTAGGTCACCAACAATCTGTCGTACATTTAGGAAGCGGTTGAAGAAACAGCAAATTGAGAAAGTTATTTTGCGATTCCTTTAATTGAACGGGATTGAAATTTTAGATTATTCGGTAGTAAAAATTCGGAACTGGTAAAACAACTAAATGATCCAGTTATGCATACAACCGCTAGAATGTACCCCTCATAGCGACGGTAGGATCTGCAAAACTCTATTTTCTCTCTATCCGAAATGACAAAACGATCGGGTACAACTTTTTTAAATTTTAATTACCGATTGTCTTTTTCATATATTTATGAAATTAATTTTTACTACCATTTAATTCAGCAATACATGGTTTGGTACATAAAAATTTGTTTCTTTTTCCAAAAAAAAAAAAAAAAACAACATCCGTCGGACTATATGCATAGATCGACGACAACCCCCCCCCCCCCCCGAATTTTCGGTTATATTCTGTCTTGCCACAACACAATTTTCCCAACTACGCTGTACAACAGCACGACAGTGCTATGTTTTTTTGATGGAACATGTTGCGATGGAAAAATATTCAGACATTAAGCCTTGGATTTTAATCTGTTAAAGAAATTTAAGGAGCAGTCTCCTCGTCTATTAAAAATCAACCCCTAAATCTAATGACAACAAAGAATATGATAAAAACTTTATATAAAAATGTTAAATAATATTTCCGGCTTAATGGGGCCGAGCCGTTTAAGTGTTTATGAAATGAAAGAGGAATGGCGGAATTTATTGGACAAACGAAAAATGTAATTTTATTTGTATTACCTCACCACAGTAGCCTTTTGACTCGGCCATTCGATGTTGGTGTATTTCGACCACTCGAATCACTTTCTAATAATGAATGTCAAACTTATTTGAGAAATATCCAAGTGTCCATATTACAAAGTACGACATTGCTAACTTAAACGCAAAGCCATATGTTATAGCACTATGTGCTGAGAATATAATTGCAGCATTTAGGAAATCCGGAGTGTTTCAGGAATGCAATTGATTCATTAATCATCTACGTGGAAAAAGATACAAATGTCTTAAGACGTTACATGTTAGTGTTTTCTATCAGTCCCTACTGACCAGAATGAGGATAACCAGGATGTACCGTTCCGGAGCCCCAAACAGATAATAATGCACATATAACCGAGAGACAGTTGGAATCTGTTGAGAGACAACTCTGTTAAAGTACCAATTTATTATTTCTTTCCGGTTCATTTCATAATTTATTTTCAGATATAACTAATACACGTATATGCTCAACATAAGACTTGTAATAAAAAAAAAACCATACCAATCAAGGTCCTAATCACAATCCCGAAGCAAAGTAAAAACTTTAAAACTGGAGTTAAGGTAAACACTTGAACTTCCACAAGGGAAGTCGGAACGGGTGCTCAGGAAGGGTAACCATCTCCCGTTTAACTAGCTGTGTGTAATGTGAATTGCCAGTTATGAAAATGAACAAAATTATATTATTGAATGTTTAATAGAAATAGTTTTAATGAAGTGTAATCTATATTCCTAAGACAAAAAAAAACTGTTACAGACATAGGACATAAAATGTATCTGGATCCATAGGGATTCTATTACGAGGAGGTAACTTTGTATTTGTTTTACGTTTCAATTGATATTTTCTGGTTCGTGAGCGAATCACGACTGTTGCAAAAAAAGTCTAAACTTTATAAGGTATATAAGTATTTCATTTTAACCTTCCAATCTATTAAGGATACAATCATCTTTTTGGTGAATTTTAAGTTTCAGAAATAATATCCTGCGGTCACTAAGTAGTTTAGTCAAACCAGATAATTTTTTGCTTTGTATCATGCAGAAGAATATAAAGATGTCCAGCCTACTTATTCGAGGTAGCAGAAACACAAAATCAAAGGTTGGATAAAACGAGAGTAGTTTATTGAGTTTATTTAGCTTGCTGTCAGTAAGAATCTACTTTAATTGTATATTCAATGCCTCTATACGACTATTTGAGGATTAAAAGCGAAAAAGACTACTTATATATACACGGCTTTTTAAAACAATTCTGTGTTTTTAGGTTTTACTACATACAACAATAATAAGGCACTGGGTGCAACAATGATTTATTGAAAATAACATTAAACACATACATAAAAAAACTGAAGCAATGCATAATAGCTAACTGCCTAAATATAAACCCCTGTTACTATAACAAAAGTAACTTGTAATTGCCAATAAAATCAAAACATTTGCTAAAAGTGACAAACAATTGACAGCAAGAATTGCATATAATATAGCCATAAGTAAGAAGCAACCAGCCAACAATCTATTAGTGCTGGTAGGAGGGTTTGCAAAATGACCCAGCAGCGGCCATCCATGTTATGTAATAAAAGCTAGACTGGCAAACGGGACGAGACAAAAAATACGGAACATAGCAAGGGAGATAATTCCGTAAAAATGAATTTACAAAATTCCAATTTACTACATACAACAATAATAAGGCACTGGGTGCAACAATGATTTATTGAAAATAACATTAAACACATACATAAAAAAACTGAAGCAATACATAATAGCTAACTGCCTAAATATAAACCCCAGACCCCCCCCCCCAAAGGGGGTTAGTTTAATGAGTGAAAAAAGTGAGAACGATATTTTAAAGAAAATTAAGTACATGTAGCGAGAAAAAGCTAAACTAGATAAGAAAAGGTAATTGTAACCTAATGGTAGTGATGCACCAAATTGATGCATAGCAAGTGTCTTAGTACCTAAGCCAGTCTCAATATACCGACGATAAGCATCGCTTTTCCACATACCAATATGTTGAAAACTGGTGGGGGCAATCCTGCATGGAAGGCCCAAGTACACCCCCCCCCCCCCGACGAAAGGAATGACCAGTTAGTTTAGACTGGCATCCTGCTGAAACAAGAATAATGTTAATACATGTAATAAATTTTTCATATGACAGAGCTGACTGAACAATCTCACACAATAATGGAGTCTGTCCATTTTAACCTATTGATCCGTGAAGGCTGAGGAGGCGAAGAAGTGCCGAGGCCGGGCAGAGAGGATGCTGCGGAAGATGTGGCAATATAACACTGAGTTGTTGTTCACGAAACTGTATAGTTTTTGAGTAGTTGAATGATATAATAAATCCACTGTCATAACTATCCACTTGATGTATACACAGAATGGGAATGTTAATGTCCCGAACAAGAAAGTTACCCGGTCTCAACAGTCCAAAAATCCGATCAAACAAGCACACCAAACTGACAAGTCAAATAGTCTACGCAAAATGACCCAGCAGCGGCCATGCATGTTATGTAATAAAGCTAGACTGGCAAACGGGACGAGACAAAAAATACGGAACATAGCAAGGGAAATAATTCCGTAAAAATGAATTTACAAAGTTGTGAAATTGTTTTTTCCACGGGATGTTTATTGTTACTGGACCCCTAAATTTTCACACAATTAGGCTATTAATTACTGTTACAACTTCTTTTGAAGTGAAGTAGGCCCCCAACTGAAAATAGTTAATCTTTATCCCTGCATAGATTGTGCATCGTATTTTTATCTCCATTAATTTTGTTTAATGATATGTTGCAGGAAACAAGTCAGATATTTTCTTTTGTCAACCGCATTTCATATAAAATTGCATTTTAGGTATGCAAAAGAATGCATTCAGAGAAACTTGCATAATCGGCAACTAGTCGAGATGACCTAGATGGGACATGGATGAATAGACTTTCTCTTTCTGAATTTAAAGGTATTTAATCAATCATTTGTTAACATGATATAAAGTGACCAAGTCAAAATACAAAAAACTTCAAACATTTGTACCGAGAAACCCGATCTAGTGGACAATTCGTAAATTCCCAACCGCCAGCATAAATAGGGCCCTGCTTTAAAATTCACCGCAAGTCAAATAAATGAATTCACACGATGCAAAATAATTAACTAAACCAGGTCAAGACGAGACGAATAGCTTATTGAGACAAAAGATATAACACAATATATTCCATCAAAACATTGAAATTTGGATATTGGATGACGCCACTATATATATATTTTGGTATATCTTGGCAAAATTATGTCCTAACACACTCAAGAGAATTTCAAGGTAGCAAAGAGGTTAATTACCATCTTACGGCGTCAACTCGAATGTATAAATAGTTTCGTGTTGATAAATTTTGTTTGTCTGCAGTTAGTTCATAACTGAATAGAAATACTTTTGAAGACATAACAGGCATTTCGGCTATGATAAAAAACTTAATTTAAAGGAAGAAACGAATTTGTTTTTATTTAGAAGAAAGTCTTTGCTGTATAAATATCGCAAATAAATAGATTAGAATATCTTCAGTGTATTATGCAATTCCAAATGAAGAATTGAAGACCGCAATTGTTCATCGTAAGTACACCGTAAATAGGACGGGCGTCCGGACGCGTTCAAATTGTATACACCTGGCGTTCCATTTAGAATAAATCTTTACACTTGTGTTAAATTGAAATTTTAATGTGGTTTGCCGCTGTATGGTATCACATGATACTCCCTATATTTTGTGCAGACGTTTAAATTACCAATATATATATAGAATCGCATAAGATGAAGTTTTCACGTAAAACGACGTTATTTCGATTTGTGACATCAACGTTCTGCACAAACATTAAAAGGTATTGATCACGTGATATAGCGGCGACATGTACTATTGTCCTCAAATCTGAAAAATGTTAACATGCCCGGTCATAACTGGTGTTTCCTAATGGATGACAGTACGTCTAAAATTTTATTTCTGAATTCTCAGTCTTATATCGCAACACCAATCAAGGCCATAGCAACGCCGATCAAGGAACTACTTTAACTCCGATAAGCTAATTCCAGGGGTCAGAAAATGGATCGCTCATCTCGCATGTGCAGACCGCTCCATTTGCTTGTGATCCATGTCAAAACCTGACCAATACTGTTTTTTTTTTTTCATTTCCAAAAGGTACAGAGTCGGCTTCAATTGAGATTACCTACCAAATTTTTTAATAGACCTCAACATCATGGATACCGAAGATAACTTCATCCAAAATTTGCTGTAAATTTGCCCCCGCTCGGAGCAAATGCAATTCTGCAGGTTTAAGAATATCGCTCTTAAAGTCTAATTTCTTCAATAAAATTCAGGGCACAATGCTTGCTCTGTGGCAATCTAAACAATAAGAAGTAATTTCTTACTGGATTTTTATCAATAATTAAAAAATGGCTCTGGGCTAAAGGCCCTGTCAAAAATTTGGTAGGCAATCTCAATTGATTTAAATATTGTAAAACTACTGCAATTGACTTATCTGTAGTATAATTGAGATCCGTTTTCTATAATCTTTATCATCAACAATCGTCTACTGATCTGCATTCTGATTGGTCAGAGGCGTTGACCCATCGCAAGGAATTATGGGATGGAAAACTCTCTCTCTCTACTGGACTCTCTCATCGACTGGACGTGATTAACAAGTTTTTACGCTTGAACCACTTCGACCAGCCGCTGAGACACCGAGAGCACAATTATAGATATCGACACATTATCATACAGATACTTATATAGAAAACAGTGTCAGGTAAGTTCTGCATGTTTTCTACAGTGGTAGCACGGGTCGTCTGAACTTCATTTTTCGCGGGCATTGTCAGACGTCAGACGCCATTACCCACGTGTGTCTCTGCACAATAATTGATTTGTGCCGAGATATTGATACGTATATTTGTATTTTTCAATGAATTTTATATACATGTGATTAAATGAACACTTATTTATTAACTGTTATTTAATTAGTTGTTTAACTGTGCAATACTGTTTTTGTTTATTTTTGCGATAGTCACGTGACATTTGTTATGATCTAGAATCCAAGTGTTAGCTTTCCAAAAAAGCATTTTCACTTAATTAGTTCACTTTTTCAAGCTATTTACAACAAATTACAATAAATTGAATTTGTTGATGTGAACTTGAAATAAATTTGACATGAATTTACAACAAATTACAATAAATTGAATTTGTTGATGTGAACTTATAAGAATTTAAAAACTGCTGTGAGAAAATAAACTTATAACAGCAAATTTTTCATAGAAATTCATTACATCATTTCATAATTCATAATCATTACTTTTTCTACTTCTTTCTATAAGCATCTATATATACAACAACATTTTTTCGTACTTATTAACTTTTTGATATTTATATTTACACTTATATTTATTGTTACTTTACATTTACATTTATTTTTCTATATCTTGCTTTAAATGTTTGTATAGCTGGTCTGTTGTCTGTGTGCGTTTATTCATTGACTTAATGTCATTTTTGAACTACTAAATATTAATCATACATCAATTAGCTTTGACTGTGTGCCGCTTTTTGTAAATTAGTACCGCTTTGGCTTTTATTCCTTACACATATATCATTAATCATTTTCATCATCAAGGAAATATTTCAATTTATTCCTCTTATTATTCAAATTGAATAATGCTATAAGACACAAGTCATGTGCTTGAGTTTTTAAGAATTATTGCTAAATACAAGTCAAACGCTTGTATTATTTCAATTTTTACAATAACTACATAAGATATTACAAGTCAAACGCTTGAATTTTCATAATGTCTGGTGATGAAATAAATACTCCAATTCAAGAGGAGACGGAATTAGATTCAAAATTAAATAAATACATGCACATATGAGGAATTATTTTCGATCCCTGGTGTAGGAATTAAAACGGCACAAAACTTAAGACAGTTAAGGGAATCTAAGAAAAATTTAACATGGTCAGATTTGGAGGTTTTCCCAAGTTAAAGGCAAAGCAAACAATTTTAATGCAATTGATCGACTTTACGCCACAATCTATGTCGCCGAGGGAAGAAGAAGAATATAATATGTTTAATGAGCTACTGGATACGGTCACAGAAGAAAATCGAACTTTGAAGAAGGAATTAAGTATGGAACCTAGATATTCAAAACGTCAAGATTTTCACCAAGATTCGCTAATCCAAAATGTAAACTCAGCATCTGCAAAATTGAAAGGACCACCTGCGTTTTACCAACCACCAAGAACCAGATCTCAAGAGTATAGTTTGAATCCACCTCATTAGAAAAAATGAAAAATCAAATATGCCAGTATATGACTACCATGATGAATACACTAAACCTGCTCAATTTACCTCAAGTATAAAACAGGAGGATAAACCATATGCATCAACTTATGCCAAGAATAAGGGATCAACAAAAATACTTCTGGATCAAATAAAGCAAAAGGAAAGTATAGACGTAATGAATTCACTTATAATCCTATGAGGATGGAAACCATTCTGAAAATGAATCAGGGAGTGATGATGAACATGATAGACCTCCTTTTCGTAGACGTAAACATAGATCTACTTCAGGAAGTGAGGAAGAAAGGAGAAACCGTAAAACATTATTACAGCTGTCACAATTACCAAGGACACTGAAATTTAATGGGAAAGGAAGTTGGCAGGCATTTTATACCAAATTTCGACGTTATTCGGAAGCCACTGATTGGAATGATAGGGAGAAACTAAATCAACTGTGCTGGTGTTTAGAGGACAAAGCATCTGAATATTTTGCATTGCTTCAGGATAGAGATCAAAATATTACTTATCACCAATTAATAATAAAATTTGAAAAACGTTTTGGTCTTAAGGATTTACCAGAAACTGCACAAGTACAATTTCTAAACCTAAAACAGAACATGGACGAGAGTTTGGAAGATTGGGCTGATCGTGTTCTATTATTAGCTACAAGAGCTTTCAAAGAGATTGGGGAGGACCACATGTATAAACAAGCGGTTCTGAAGTTTTGCCAAGGAAGTTTTGATAAAGAAGCTGGTCAGTATGCTTCTAACAGAAGGCCTCAGAATATGGAAGAAGCTCTGGATTGTGTAAGATGGTACAAACATAACAATCAAGCAATTTTTGGAAAATCAAGTGCCAAAGTAAGACAGATAAGTTATAAAACGGAAGTTAACTACTCGGACTCGGAAACTGAAACTGAAACTTCAAACGATGAATATTCAGCTACTGTCAGAAAAAGTTCCAAACAACAGTTTAGACAGCAACCACCATTATTAACGAATATGGCTTCGGATAAGCTAATGAGAATAAGCAAACTGGAACGACAAAGTGTAAAACACACAGAAGAGATACAAGCTATTAAAACGGACGTAAAAGCTGTGAAGGACAATATGGAAACTGTTAAACATGACATCAGTTTTTTAAAGGACGAAATGATTAAACTGATGAAAATGATGACAACAAGAAATAGAAGCCCAAGTCGTTCACCCTCGAGAAGTAATAACTGCTTTAATTGCAATAAACCGGGACACTTCAGCAAGGACTGTCCGGAGAAGAAAACTCTTGAGAAAAGAGTACAATTTTCAGAATGTACTTTAAACAGCACAGGATCGAACGAAGAGGCCTAAGTTCGGTCCACAATGAAGGAGGCCAATCGGAAACAAAGGAAATTACAATTTGTCGCCTCAAATCTGGGTCGATGTTTAAATTACCAGTGTTTGTAAACAATCAACAAATTCCAGCTATTATTGACACAGCTGCGGAAGTTACTATTATCTCTGAAGAGGTGTTTAACAGTTTGGATAATAAACCAGAAAAATTGGATAAGATTGTTATAAATACAGCTGGGAAAGATTTGAAATTCGAAAGTTTTTTGACAGGCCCAGTGGAAATTAAAATTGGACGATTTAGCTTCACTGAAAAAGTGTATGTAGCACCGATTGAAGATGAAATGCTACTTGGGCTAGATTTTATGCAAAAATATGGCTTAGTTATTAATCTGGAAAAGCATTTGGTAAAATTGTACAATACGGAAATAAAAATGGTTCAGAACGAGACTAGTGTACACAAAGTAGCAAGAGTAACAGTAAACAATAAAGTCACAGTGTTGCCAAATACAGCAGTACAAATTGGTTGCAGTTTAAGCGAGTCTATGAAAACCTATATTACAGAACCTATACCGGAAACTACATATTTAATGCCTAGAATTCTACATTCCAAAGGGAAAAATCCAGTTGTATGTTTGCTGAATATTTCTGATAGTAACGTCGTGTTAAAGAAGGGAATGTTAGTGGCTAAGGCTGTTGAAGTTGATGTGACTGAAATGGATCAACCTTCCTTTAATGGGGTAGAACATGTCGCATCAGATATACAAGTTTTTGATTCTAATCAACCATCTGTCTCTGGGGTAGAGATGGAATCAAATATACAAATAGAGCTGCCAGACATATGAAAGTCTTGCTTAATAACATGCCTTCAGATTTAAACACAACTGAAATGAATAAGTTATTAAAATTGCTTGTTGAGTTTCAGGATGTGTTTGCTAAGGACGAATTTGATCTTGGTAACTTTTCAACTATAGAACATTCCATTGACACGGGATCCGCAAAACCAGTGAAGGAAAGAATGAGAAGAACTCCAGTTTGTTTTGCTGGCGAAGAAGAACAGCATTTACAAAAAATGTTAAAGGCAGGTGTTATTCAACCGTCAACATCTGAATGGTCATCAGCGCCAGTCCTTATTCGTAAAAGGGATGGAGGAGTGAGATGGTGTATAGACTATCGCAAGTTAAATGCAGTAACAGTGAAAGATGTCTACCCATTGCCTCTTATAGATGACTGTCTGGACGTATTGGCAAATAACTTGTGGTTTTCAAAATTGGATGCCAATTCAGCCTATTGGCAGATCAAAATTAAAAAGGAGGATCAGAAGAAAACCGCTTTTATAACAAAGTATGGTTTGTTTGAACACGCAAAAATGGGTTTTGGCCTTTGTAACGCGCCAGCAACTTTTTCACGAGTTATAAATCTCGTCATGAAAGGTCTAAATTGGAAGACAGTTTTAGCATTTCTTGATGACATTCTGGTCATGGGTCTAGATTTTGATACACATTTAAGCAATTTAAGAGAGGTGTTTATGCGGTTTAGGAGTACCAGTTAAAACTGAAACCAAAGAAATGCCAGTTATTGCAACAACGTGTTGAGTTTTTAGGTCGTATAGTAAGCAGACATGGGTTAGAAGTTGGTAAAGGATTCACAGATCTAATAAATGATTGGCCTCAACCAAAATCTCGCAAAGACGTGGAACGATTTTGTGGTTTTGCTAATTATCATCGGACTTTTATTGAAAAGTTCGCCGAAAGAGCTGAACCGCTATACCAAGTAACTGGAAAAAGAACGTTCAAATGGGAAGATGCTCAACAAAGATCATTTAATGACCTGAAACAAGCATTGACATCAGCACCAGTGTTGGCATTACCTAATACATTGGATCAATTTATTCTGGACACCGACGCTTCGGAATGTGCAATTGCAGGTGAGCTAATTCAGATACAAGATGGCCAAGAGCGCGTTATCTCATATGGAAGTTTAGTTCTTACTCCAGAACAGAGAAATTACTGTACAACTAGGAAAGAACTTCTTGCAGTAATAAAATTCACACGTCAATGGCGCCATTATTTATTAGGCAAACAGTTTATAGTTAGGACTGACCATAGTAGTCTACAATGGCTTTTAAATTTCAAAGATCCCCAAGGCCAGTTGGCAAGATGGATGGAGGAATTAAGTCATTACAATATGATTATTAAACATAGAAAAGGAAAAGATCATATCAATGCTGATGCTTTATCAAGGATACCTGATCAATTGGAAGACCAGTTTTGTCCTAATTATAAAGTTCGAGTACCTCTAGAAGATTTGCCTTGTGGAGGATGCAAATATTGTAGGAGATGCCACCAAAATTGGGAGAAATTTTTGAACGATATAGACGAGGCGGTACCATTAAGCAGTCTTCCAAATTGTAAGAAATTGCGGAAAGAACAAAATGAAAGTCCTTCCGAATTCTCTGACGTCTCATTCATTTGGGATCCAGGCGGTATTGATATTATATTGGAACCAAAGTCAGTCAGAGGAATCCAATTAGGTGGGTTTTCATCTGAGGAAATTAATAAATCTCAATCCGTGGATTCTGATATGTCTATACTGTTTCAGTGGTTATTAGATAAATCCAAAGAACCGTCGGAGGGAAGTTTGTTTTTAAGTAGTCCTGCCTCGAAATTTTATTGGATTAATAGAGAATTGTTTAAGCTTACAGAAGATGGCATTGTTGTTAGGAAAGATCCAACATCTTCAAATGAACAAATAGTAATACCTAGGGAGTTGTATCAAGACATTTTAAAGCTTGGACACAATATCCCATCATCTGGACAC
Source organism: Anadara kagoshimensis (assembly GCA_021292105.1). Classification (NCBI taxonomy): domain Eukaryota; kingdom Metazoa; phylum Mollusca; class Bivalvia; order Arcoida; family Arcidae; genus Anadara; species Anadara kagoshimensis. The sequence goes on along the minus strand of CM037872.1, from coordinate 38,530,184 downwards.
CAAGGAGTTTGTAGAACAAAAGCCAAGATACGAGAAAAATATTTCTGGTATGGCATGACTAAAGATATAAGGAAATATATTTCTGAATGCAATGAATGTAGTCTAAATAAAAAACCTAGTCGTCATGCTCGCTATCCACTTACCAGTTTCCATGCTGGTGCTCCAATGGAACGCGTACATTTAGATTTTCTGGGACCATTACCGAAATCGGAAAAGGGAAATGAATATATTTTAATGATGGTGGATCAATTCACTAAATGGGTTGAGTGTATACCGCTACCTTCGCAAACTGCTGAAGAAACGGCTTGCTCAGCAGTGAACGAATTTTTCTCTAGATTTGGCGTGCCATTTCAAATTTTCACTGATCAAGGCAGGAATTTTGAAAGCAAACTATTTCAATCAATTTGCGACTTGTTACACATCCATAAGTCCAGAACAACGCCGTATAGACCTTCATCTAATGGACAATGCGAGCGATACAACAGAACACTAATGGATGCTGTGCGGTGTTACATTCAAAAGAAACAAAACCGTTGGGATGAACATTTAGCACAGATTGCAGGTGCTCTAAGGGCATCAGTCAATAGAAATAGTGGATTTACACCTAACAAACTAATGCTAGGCAGGGAAGTAAATCAACCAATAGATTTAGTTTTTGGTTCAACTCCAAATTCTACTCCTATTGTAACTCAAGAAGATCATGTCAAGTATGTGTCTAGTTTACAAGATGCTATAACAAAGGCACATGAAACAGCAAGAACAACTCTTAAGTCATCTTTAAAAGTGATGAAAAAAGATTATGATATCAAAGTCATTGAAACTAAGTTCTCTGAAGGGGATTTGATTTACGTGTTGGACTCTGCGACCGTTAAGGGAAGATGTAAAAAATTACAACCTATTTGGAAAGGGCCAGGCTTAATAATCAAGAAAATAACACCTTATTTGTATAAAGTTAGAATGCGGTCCTCGGAGTTTGTAACAAATCATGATCGGTTAAAATTATGCTGTAATAAGAATATTCCAGCTTGGATTAAACGTTTCAAAGAAAAACGGGGGGAACCTGGATCCGAAGTTGGTTACTGCATTTGCAAAAAGGGGTACCATGGTCAGTTTATGATACAATGTGACAATTGTGATGAATGGTACCATGGAAAATGTATAGGTATAACACCAGAAACCGCACAGACAATAGACAGTTATACATGCCCTATTTGTATAAAGCAAACTTAGGTGTATTTTCTTTTACAGCATGAAAACATTACAAGAAATTGAACAGATGTCCAGGTCGGGAACCCTTTTGGACCCAGTTGATTTGGTTAACAGTCTAGGATTAACCAGGGGTGTGTCTGAATCCACAGTTAGACACCATCTTGAACAGCAGTATGAAATTGCTGCTGTTAGGAATGACCGACGTTGGATTCGGGAATGTTTAGAGCAGGCTTCAGCCATTCAACTGGTTTCTCTAGCATGGCTGTATTCCCATTTACGAGTTCCAGGGCAACGGACAGATTATCGTCATCATCGGGGGAGACGTTCAAGATATGACACACATTCCAGGGACAACAAGTCATCATATGAAAGCTTGATGACTGGGATGTGTGTAGATGTACGCTTGAAATCGGATCCTTCGATGGAAGTCCATAAGAGCGACCTTGGAACCGGAACATCTGTTAAGGAGGATAAACATTTGTCACCTGTCTCTAGGTCAGCAAGTCATAAGCTTGATAACCCAGAGCAGTAAGGAAAGAAGACCCTCTTCGTCGTCCTCCAAGCCATCAGTAAAGCGGTCAACAAGTAGCAAGCTTGATGACCGCAGTAAGGAAAGAAGACCCTCTTCGTCGTCCTCCAAGTCATCACTAAAGCGGTCAACAAGTAGCAAGCTTGATGACCGCAGAGTGGATACAGAAAGTAGTCACACCGAAGGGAGTCACTCCAAGTCAACAAGTTACAAGCTTGATGACAGTGTCACTAAAAAGGAAATGGGACTGTCTACAACCTCGACTGAGCAGTCAACAAGTCATAAGCTTGACGACTGTAAACTTAAACCTAAGGACATGGGACGTCATCAGGATTCAACCAAACAATCATCGCAAACCTCAACTATTTCGGACAGAAAACAATCATCGCAAACCTCAACTATTTCGGACAGAAAACGATCAATCAAACCATTGAATCAACCATCAAAAAAAGTACATTTGGCAGATGAAGATATTTATTTTGAAAATTTGGAAATAACAGTCACACAAGATCAACCACAGTATTCTGATGACAAGTTTAGCAACTCTGGGCACTTTAAATCTGCATGTCCCATTTGTCCTATAAGAACACGCAAAATGAAAAGACATGCCTTTCTGCATCACACACCAGGAATCTTTCGGGAATTAACGCCTACAGAGGTCGCAGATCCAGAGATACACCAATCCAGACTGAGTTTGTTGCATCAGTTAACCCCTATTGTTTTGGGCGCTGGTGCAACCCTGACAGACCTGTTCCGCTGGGTTTGCGACAACAGTAATATACCTGGAAGCAGTGAAATCCCACCTAAGATGATTCCTGAATTGAAAGCCTTGTGCAGGACGGCAGGTTGGGATGTTCCCGAATTTTTTACTTTACATCCCATGAATTCGATGGCTTGTTTAGTTTTCTGGAGAGTATACCTGTTTTGTTGTACAAGTCTAACGCTTGAGCAACAAACAGAATTGATGCAGGCATTTCCGTCCCCTAGATTATCCGCCCCAGCAACATCTACACCATTACAGATAATAGATAATGATGACATGGGCTTCGAAATTGTAGGGGAGGAGATCGTAGAAATAGTAGTGGATGACAACGTTGGTTCTGAAGCTGTTGAGGAAATGTCAACTTCAACTTCAACTCCAGCTCCAGTTGCAACCTTTTTATCCACCAGTTCTGGGTTGGAAGAAGCTTTTGATAGCCATTTCCATCTGGATAGAACAGAGCGGAAGCTATTTTCCGGGGACTTCGGGGCTAAGCCAGAAGATTTGCTTGAACACTCGCAGCCCACATACCCAGTAAATGTTGTCGGAGGAGTTATGGTGTACAGCGAACCATCAAACTACCCAACACATTGGCTGGAGGATCCAAAATGGAAATATGCTGTGGGTGCTCATCCAAAACGCCTGGAGGAATTGACGCCGGAGAAATTTGCGGAGCTAGAGAGGCTGGTACAATCTCCTTGTGTATCTGCTTTAGGTGAATTGGACTTGATAGGTCAATGCCGCCATTTTCATGGAACAAGCAGGACGAAACCTTTAGAAGGCTGTTGAGGTTGGCTGTCCCCTCAAAACCCCTCATATTACATCTAAGAGGACCATCCGGGGATGAATGCGGTTTGGATGTTTCTGTGAAGGCGTTCAATCTGGTAAAGGAAGCCTGCCATCCTCAGCAGAAGATCCATCTCCATTGTTTCTCGGGGGATTGTGCCATCAAAAGGATGTGGAGTGACTACTTCCCACATGTTTACTTTGGTTTCACTGCCATGGTACAACACTTCAACTCCCGGCAAGTCCAGGCATTACGGGAAATTGACCTTACCAGGCTGCTCCTTGAAACAGACTCGCCATACTTTCCCAAGAAGAGTGGTGCGGGTCTCCACTCCAGCTTACATAGGAGAAGTAGCAGTTCTGGTGAGCGCCAAGCGTGGGGAACCCACTTCCGTCATCTTGAAGTACTCCGTGGACAATGGACGGAGATTGTACCAGTAGCCTAGTTTAAGAATTCTGACACCCACCTTTCATGGGGGAGTAAGATTCTTTAGTGTAAGAATTCTGACACCCACCTTTCATGGGGGAGTAAGATTCTTGTACCTGATGGAATAAATGAAATGCTGACATCCACTTTTTACGGGGAAGTTGGATTTCATTGTTATGTATATTTCGTTATGTAAAAAAGTAAAACTATTGTACATTCTGGATCAAATTCAACAAATCTGCTTATTAACCTTTTAATTTGTCAACGGAAGAAAAACAAACTGTTTTATGTGCTACAATATTTATTTGGATTTCAATTATGGATCAAGTTTTTATTTATCAACAGAAAGCAACTGTTTAAATTTATACTCAATCAGGAATACCTGTTCTAACATGAAGGACATCATTTTTAAAATGGGGAAGAGTGTAGTATAATTGAGATCCGTTTTCTATAATCTTTATCATCAACAATCGTCTACTGATTTGCATTCTGATTGGTCAGAGGCGTTGACCCATCGCAAGGAATTATGGGATGGAAAACTCTCTCTCTCTACTGGACTCTCTCATCGACTGGACGTGATTAACAAGTTTTTACGCTTGAACCACTTCGACCAGCCGCTGAGACACCGAGAGCACGACACATTATCATACAGATACTTATATAGAAAACAGTGTCAGGTAAGTTCTGCATGTTTTCTACATATCTATTTCTTCGCTATCAAAGTAATCTACAACAAATCTTATCACAGACCCTGAGAAACATTTTCCCTTGCCCCTCTGTTGGGGAAGTTTATAATGAGACAAATATTGTTGAAAAAAAACATTTGTAACTAAAATCGTTTGACCCATGTCAACAAAGATCTGATGGTTATAGCCACTGTCATTATTTAGGGGGAAATTTAAACATTTTTAAATTTTAGTTGTGTTAAGTTTCATTTGCAGAAGTAGCGGAATGAATTGAATGTTTGCACATTATATTAATCTTTGAATATCTAATTTACTACGTCTGCTATATAATATATATGTTTTTTTTTTGTATTTTTATTATAATTGTACTCATTCCACAATTATTTTTGGAACACTATAAGATGCTACCGAGATTAATTTTGTTTCATGTTTAAAGAGTACCCGTAATGATTTTTAATTTTTACATATGTTATTCTCCATATTTATATATGACTTAATGCGAAAATTTTATAAAAACTCGTGCCGAAATAAGGGAGATATCGGCGAGTTTGTAATACATTTCCCGTTGATCCCAATCAAAAGCTCGGTTTTGGGGACCTTTGGGTGACGTCACCTAAGTAAGCAGACCCCACAGAATACTATTGATCTACATTACTTATATAATGAAGAAAAAACATTATATTTCACGATATATTCATTTGATGAAGTGGAATTTACATCCAATTGCCAATAATTAAGCAAATTATTATTAGTCCACCTTGATAAAAAGTTTGTTTATTAGACATTCCTTAGATTGAGACCCGTACCTTTAATCAACAGAATGTTTTCTTAAACAAAAGTTCGGATAGAGTAATTTCATGACACCTGTAAATATACTACCTCAATCGTTTGATGTCGTCTTAGATTTAGAATTTCACATAAGTAAACTGATTGTGAAAGATAATTATGTATAAAAACTAGAGTTACGGGAGTATGAATAAACTGATAACTGACAATATTACCTACTTTATATACTGGCCATTTAATTTTTAATTATTTAATAAATAAATAATTTTAATTAATGATTAAAAATAATGGTACATCATAAGCCGGTTCAGGATGGTAGAAACTTGATCGGTATTGATGCTTCATTAATATTATTTAAACGCGGACGGCCAGACGGGTATTTTTAAATGTATGGATTAACATTACAGCATTTACTTTTATCAAGTTTCTAGTTTTCGTTTTTCATGATAGGAAAAAATTGGCATTTAATGGAAATCTGGACTCTTTTTGGACTTAAAATTGTCAACACATTTATTTATTTATTAGCATTATATACTGGACTTTTGTCAATAAATTAACTTAGTGAAAATCTTTAATTGCGTGAACGACTGCCTGTGTTGTATTTGAAGCCGGTGCCACGTTTCACCGATGGGTGTTTGGTTGAAAATTTTGCAGGGTGTGCTGTCTGTAGCAGGTTCAGTATGATTTAATATTAAAATTTAATCTATTTTAAAAATTTTAGCATGTGACAATTTTGAATTAATTTTCGTATATTTAATAAATGATACTCGTCGCATGTATTTTAGTTATGTCTAGGCTAACATTCAGAACTCGGTTTGATCGTATTCCCACGGACTGTTTTTATGGATCGAGTAAATACAAATAGAACGCCAATTTTATCAATTTTAATGTTGTCTATTTCTTCCCAAAATAATTACGAATCACATAATAAATACAGGTGCACGTCATTCATCATATTATACGTCGCTACATCAGCTTTATTAGTACTGCCGCCATGTTAGTTACTACAAAGGTTACTTAAGTGACGTCACGGACGGATCAGCCTCGATATGGGTCGCTTCACTTACAGCTACCCAGAGAAGGCCAAATTCAAAGCCTTCAAACCGCTATAACGTTTTTATTTTGGGCATTAATTTTGATGCGGTTTTCGATATTGTGATATTAAAATGATTTTCAACACGATATTTAACAAAAATAAATAAAAAATTCGTTCCAGGTACTCTTTAAGTCATATTAAGTTGGAGCAGTTGGGCGTCAGCAAGGATGGCAGCCAAGGACAAAGATAGAGACAGTGTTTTTAGAACTAATGTGACAGCGGGCACTAAGACGATAGGTAAGGTGAAGATGAGGTAAATAATGATAATTATAATAGTTTATAGAATATTTTTATATCAAACAAAGCCTACAAAAAACCTCATGACACTTTTTTGGGACAAGTGTTTCTGTGAATAGGGTTAGATTTTGCAAATACTGAAGTCTTGTTTATGTTACGTCAAGCAAAACATCTATGCGATTTGTTAAAAGTTGAGAGAGAGAGAAAAATGAAATTAATTTTTGTTAAGTTCAAACAAAAATCATATAATCAGTCTTGTTCAGCAAGTTTTTCAATTTCTTTGGTCAAATTGGACACCAAAGCTAATACCAGTGCATTTCACATGAAACCATATTCCACACTCACAACCAACCCATTCATGTGTATTGTTTTGGTTACCGGTGTCTCTTTCTTTACATTTATTACAACTGCTTTTCAATATTTTACAAGACTTAGTATTTTTGTCACGTTCTTTTTCCTTTGCGTTTTTCGTGTTCCTCAAGCCTTCCCTTTTTCTTACGAAACTCCTTTTACTTTCCCACATTTTTCTCTCCTTCATTCTTTCATTTTCTTTTTGCCTGTTGCTTAAATAATCAAACATTTGATCAGATGTTAATGTTAACGCCTTTGGTGTTGATGGGTTTTCTTTTTAGGGATGTTACACACTTAAGAATAAAATATGCCTGCAAATATTTTGGATATGGTATGTTTGTTGATTATGACATACTCAAAAAATGAGAGAATAATGTTTAAGAGACTATTGGTTATCTGATAAAGTGACCATCTAAAATAGAATTCAAGTCTAAATTTGGTACATGCATTTGATTTGGCTCTGAGACAACTTCATTTAAACTATTGCTAGCAGTAAGAAAATTCCCATTAAAATTAGCATTCAATGTTTCGGAAATGGTTGAACATTATATAAATGGATTCTGGTAAAATACTGCAGCCGTTTCAAAATTTTCTAGATTTAAAGCCAGCATCAGGGTCATTAATGAAGGTATGTGCTTTGTTTAAAGTTTTCCCAGGCAGGACGAAATTCTGTGGCAGAAATTTGTTTTGTAATTACTTGACCTTGGTTTTCATCTTTAAAGTCCTTAATAGACTTTCTATAAGCACGCTTCAGGGGACGGAAAAATGCGAGATATAGGGTCTAAAGTATATGGTTGGAATGAGATGACGGACAGTATATAATATTATTTACAAAATTTACAAACTTCTATATCTACATGTGTAGCATGCGCATCAACAAATAATACAGGTTTTGTGGATGAAATAAACTAACAAGATGATGACGGTCCATTCACCCATTCTTAAATCGCCCAAAGTATGTGTTTGGTAAAGCCTCGAATAGTAGATTGTATTTAAATCTCTCCCTTGGACATACAAGCATTGGTGGTTTTACGTATCCAGCTGTAGACAGTGATCAGGCCCCGGGGTAACGAACAATACTTAAGCTAGTTTTTATACTTAAATCTAAGTTTTTTGTTAACTCTCAGAGAAAAAAAAGATTAAGGATCACGAAACAAATTTAACTGATTTTTTTACTTAAATCTAAGTTTGAACTTAACTTTTCTAAGACAAGTACCTGGCAGTCTTAAATATTTAAGTCTGACTCAAAATGGCTACCGTTATTTTTTAATTGTAACGCCTCTAAGACATGGAACGTAATAAGAATGTTCGTATAGTTTTTGTCGATCGACAAAACCCTTTAGAACATTTGGGGGACAAAGAGATTTTCGTCTGGCACCGGTTCCGCAGTAGAACCATATTCTACATCACAGATTTGGTGTCGGACAGAATGGTGCATCCGACGAGAAGGAGCTATTATTGACGCCGTTACTTTTTTTTGGCAAGCGGTGCGTTCCATCTACTCATAGAAGACAGTGTCAACATAAGTAAGGCAACCGCTGGCAGGTGTATTAGATGAGTGGGAGAAGCCATCTCATCTCTAGCGGGCCAGTTTATCGTTTTTCCAACTGGAAATGGCATCATGCAGCGAAAGTCTGAAATTTTTGCTGTTACTGGTAATTTATTTTAGGAAATATAATTTTCCATTAATAAATGTATCCCAATTCTATCGCAAACAGCACACCACGAAAGATAGAGGGTTCAACTGTATAAATATTCCTTACGAATTCAAGATAGTAGTGATATCGTCCCAAGCAGCTTGATTGGACTGCTTGGACATAACAAACCCAGTGGGGCCACACAAAACTTTGGAGCATTTCTCCACTTCTAAAAGAAGATCTTTTTCATTTGCCGGGTTGCCTCTCTGTCCCTTCCCATTTCTTCACTTTTGGAATTTCGCTGCTGATATCGGCGATCGTTTCCATTTTATTTTATTGAAGAAGAATCCAGACGACCGGGTCGCGATATAAACATATACAATTATCGTAATAAATACAAGACCGTCCTTGTAAAACATTTCGGATATAAGAAAATTCTTTATTCAACACATTTTATCCCTTTTTTGCGTATTCACAGAAATACGTGAACCTGAACGAAACCGCAAGTGTGTACCTTGATAACCAATACATTTCCACCTTCAACGAATAAGAGTTCCAGTGGGCCGTGCGTTAAGCAAAAAATCTTAATGGGATAAGTTTGGACTTAGCTAAGTTTGAGTTAAGTTTTTTCGTTTTCCACTTTTCTTGATCTTTACTTAGTTAAGTATTGTTCGTGATCCCGGGACCTGGGACCTATCAAAACTAGACAGGCTATAAACATTTCTTCTTCCTACCTCACCCAAGACTTTGTCGTCACTTTTTCGATTAAGTGGGAATTACGATTCATCCGCAGTAAATATTCTTGATGGATCTTTTCAGACTTCCTGAAACTGGCTACAATCTCTAAACAATTCGTTTGTTGACACTATCAGTTTACTTCAACTGAATCATCAATGAAAGTTGCGTAACAATAATAACTATTTGTTATTATTTAAATAGTTAATTAAAAATCCACAGATGCCTTTTGTTAATAGCGATGGTTAAAGTTCGTCTAAACATACCATATCTTCTTCCGATGGGTGGAGTATCTCTGTTCTCATTGTTGAATACAGTTCACTGTATGTTCTCTTGTCGGTTTTTTGCAACTAGTTGGAGTTCATCTAGAATCTAGTTAAATTTTTCAGAAGTAAATGGATTAGATTGGTATCCTAGTGTTTTATAGTCTGCAGATGATTCTTGGATAAAATGTGACGGAAGTTTAATTTCTTCTTGTTTCTTCTTGTAAAATTAAAACTGGTATAATAGGTAATTATATAGTTGCAGTTCTGAAGGTTCGTTAGCTCCAGGTATTATTTCCATTAACGATGTTACCGTGGTAGTTGTCCTTTTTGCCGATATTATTCTATATTTTAGATTTACTGAAATGTATTGATATTCTTCTTGTGCTTTTTTAATATAACTGGTTTAAATGACTCCATTACTGGGTTGTAGGCTTCTTTTAAAATAAATGTATTAGAAAATTCTGTATATTTGTGATTTTGTAGTATGTATATATTTGTTTCTTTTTCCTGCAGAAGGACTTTCTGCATGCGTCACAGCAGTACTGTATATTGCTTTATTTTCGCGGTTTGACGATGCCCAGACTGTTCGCGTTGTCAAATTTTCGCGGTCTTAGCTGATTAAAAGGAAGCAACTCTAGCAAGATTATCGGGCAAATTAACGATCATGCTATGATATACCCGAGTAGATCTCCCTACTGTATCGTAACAGTGTTAACTCTGAGTAGATCTCACTGTCATAAAAGCTTAAATCGCATTTCATTTGAAAAATGTCTTGGTTAAAGACGGGAAAGTAAAACCTCGTCCCAAACCAATTCTCCCTGACACAAGAAATGAAGATGAAATAATGACAAAAACAATCACTGCTGCAAACAAAGAAGTAAACGAAGTACTAGATTCAGAAGATAATACTTGTACAGGTCACTTATCAGATCTAAACTGGATTACAGGTCTATTATTTATGGATCTGCCCGTAAATCATATTTAAAAGACATTGATAAAATTCATCACCAAGGTCTACGAATATGTTTGGGAGCTTTTAAAACGTCTCCAATTGATAGTTTATACGTGGAAGCTAATGAACCTCCACTGCACTTAAGGCGTACTAAATTATCTCTGCAATATGCCACAAAATTATTTGCAAATCCATCAAATCCGGCATTTCATTGTGTTTTTAATCCTCCTTATCAAGAGCTCTACAATAAAAAAATTAATGCTATTGCACCTTTAGGAATACGTTTAAAACCACATTTGGAGAAATGTAATTTGAAACTCGATGTTATCAAGAAACAGAAATTACCAGATGATCCACCCTGGCTTCTTGATAAACCAGAGGTTAATTTGGATCTTACAAACTATAAAAAGTCAGAAACAAGCCAAGACGTATATCAGCAGGAATTTGCTGCTATTAAAAATAGATATAGTCGTTTGATTCCTCCAATTATTAGAGAGGAACTACGCCAGTGGCATTCAATTTATACTGATGGATCAAAGACTGCTGACCGGGTATCAGCGGCCGCAGTTATTGGGGACGAAACAATAAGTATTCGCCTTCCAGATGAAAGTTCCATATTCACAGCTGAAGCAAAAGCAATTTTGCTTGCTTTACAGTTTATTTTAAAATCGCCTCATAACAATTTTATTATATGCTCCGACTCGTTATCTGTCATTCGGGCAATAAAAAGCAGAAAGTTTGATCACCCTCTCATTTGTGAAATTCTGGAATTGCATAGTTCAGTTACATATGCAGTTTCAGATTTAAATAAAATAATACATTATTGTTGATTGCCTAGCCATGTTGGCATTAAAGGCAACGCAAAAGCCGATTCAGCTGCTAAAGCAGCATTGTCTAAAAATGTAACGTCTTGCTTAATTCCACATACTGATTTAAAACCATTGATATGCAATTATATCAATGATCAATGGTCAAGTCATTGGAATAGCCAAGAACATAATAAATTATTTTCAATTCAGCCTTGTCTGGGATTTACACCTTTATCCCAGTACAATAGGCATGAAAATATTGTTCTTCGGCGCTGTCGAATCGGCCATAGCTATTTTACACATTCATTTATAATAAAAGGAGAACAACCTCCCCAGTGTGTCCCATGTCAAACTCAACAATCTGTTCAGCACATTTTGCTGGATTGTGTTGACTTTGCACCTACAAGAAATAATTTTTATTCAGCAATATCAATGCAAGATCTTTTTAGTAATGTCAGTGGACATCAAATTTTAAACTTCCTTCGGTAAATTAACTTGTATAGTAAAATATAATTGTTTTCTTGGTTATTCTTAGCTTTCATTTTAATAGTTTGTGCTATTGAAACTATTGTATCTTTTAATTTTTCTAGCCGCGAATAGCTGCAATATTGCTGATGCGGCTTTAAACAATAATTCACTCACTCACTGTAACTGTAGTACTAGTACCCCGAAAAAGGGACAAAACGTAAACGTGAACGTGGGGAATATGGAGTTTATTCACCCGAGATAAGAGTGAAAATTGCTCAATAAGCAATTGACAATGAGCCCGCTAAAGCTTTTAAATATTTCAGCAGAGAATTAGGAAAATCTGTAAATGAGAGCACTGTAGGAAGTATTCGTAAATAATATATGAACAGTTCCGATCGAGAAAACTTATGAGAATTAGTTTCATCTCGTGGCAGACCTCTTAAACTGGGATTTTTGACTCGATGGTTAAAAATTATTTAAGGAAATTATGCATTTCTGGCGGTGTTGTAAACACACAAATTCTGTTAACAGCTACACATGGCATTATTTGCCATCTTGTTCGAAACAAGCTTAAAATTAATGGAGGCACTGTTGAACTGACAAAGGACTGGGCAAATTCATTGATGAAAAGAATGGGACTATTACGTAAAGCTGCTAAAGGTATAAAAACTCTACCTAATGATTTTGATGAAATAAAAAGAAGCTACCTTGAAAGAATACATAAAATTGTAACTAAAGAAAAAGTACCGCTAGGGTTGATTATAAACTGAGACCAGACTGGGGTCAATTTAGTACCATGTGGAAACTGGACCATGGAAGAGACAGGTTACTTTTGTTTTACTATAACTTTCAAATAAATAAATAAATAATCTTATTAAAAATATATATAAATTAATTATTAAAAAGAACAATTTATAAATGGTAAGTCGTTCTCGGCATATAACCAAAGAAATAAAATAAATATTTGAATATTTATTTAAATATTTATGTATTTATTGTAGGTGCAAAGCAAGTTCCATTGAAGAGTCATGATGACAAGAGACAAATTACGACACTACTGGGAATTTTTAAGTCCGTAAACGTTCTCCCTCCTCAACTTATTTATCAGGGAAAACCTATTTATGCCACCCAGATTACAATTTTCCACCCGGATAAAATATTTATCATTTACCATCGCAATGGAGAACCACTAAGACGATGAGCAGATACGTTGAAAATGTCAATGTACCGTAGGTACATAGTGTACGAGAGGAACTAGATATCGGCATTCGGCACAAGGCTTTGTGCATTTTCGATGTATATAAAGCTCACCGTGGCGAAGAACTCTTTTTTTCTTTTTTAAAAAATGATATAAGAGTTGTGTATGTACTTACATGTAAGTAGTTTGTTGTTGAATTTTACAGTTAAAATGTTTATCATCAGCCATGACATAAATGGGGTCATTATTTAAAGAGTTAAAGGAGTAACAGTTATTATTATTCAGATTTTAAATGTTTTATTGTACTGACGGCAATAGTGTCATATTATTTTACTATGTCTATGTCACGTTGACTTCTAAACGTGAACAAAGATCGATTTTATTATATTTACTTCATAATCACAAAGTTTTGTATTTGCTGAAGTACTTACATATTGCTAACTGGAAAGACTTTTGTTAGTGTTTAAGCTGTTTTTTGTTGCTGTTGTTGAGCGCATGTTTGCGGTTGCCGGCACTGTTGATCGGTGACCTTACAAGCGAGTACTTCCGGTTCACTCTCAGATTTGTCGTCTGCATAAGTCCAGAGTTTATAAATTTGTAAAATCGAGTAAAAATCGGAATTTAGGTAATAAGTCATAATTTTTGGATAGAAAATTGTATTTATATGTTTATCATTCGGTACAAGTCAGTTTTCATGTATTTATAGCAATATTAATAAGTTACAGATCATTTTCTGTGACCCCTGTTACAATCCCTGTTTCAACCCGTTTCAAGATTTCCCCCGTTTCAGATCCCAGTTTCCAGTATCAAACCCCTGTTTCACTGAAGTTGTCATAGTAACTGACTGGAGTATAAAAAGGAACACGGATTTGAAACTGGGCTCTTTGTCTTCAGAACAACCAGACACTACACATTATTTTGATTTTACTAGTTTAGGTACTTATTTTATTTTTGGAGCCTATTTAATTTTTGAGAATATTTTTGGTTTAAAAGAGTATTTAAATAATTATCTATTTGACTAAAATTCCAGACAATTTTCTGGAAACCTGTAAAATTAAATCATATTAAATTCATTTATTTAAAGTGAAATATGGACAATGCCAGCACATGTGTTGTTTTAGGGTTATTTTAGGAGTCAAAAAGGGAAATAATTAATTCTAATATTTAAACTTAACCTACGTATTGAAGAATCTCTTTAAATATATCTACAGTATTTTGGCACATTTAGATAAATTTTCTGAATCTATACCAGAGTACTGTACTATTTATTTCATTAAAATATTAGCAAGTTGGTCTAGTCAGTGTAAACTTTGGGTCTTTACTAAGCAGTAATAATTATCTGATACAAATTGTTCTAATTTATTTGTGAAATTATGTGAAGCTGTATCTTAGGCTGATTATTTATTTGTGATATTGGCTATTTAATAAATCATTTAAACAGGTCAAATTATATGAATCCATTATTTATTTTATTTAAGTATGTTACATAAACCACTTGGTCGTTACATATAATTTTGGGGGCTCGTCCGGGATCTAATTTTCTTATTAGGTAAGGTGATATGAATCCAGGTTTACAACTCGCATGGTTAGCCTGTTTATAATTCCATATTATACCAGTTTTAATTTTTAATATAGATTTTTTTCAAGTGATTTGGTTCATAAAAAATATACATATTGTATCACACATTTGGTTTATTTGGTTTGCAATTTTGGTTTAGTAATTGGTTTTGTAAGGATTGGTCAGTTGTTTCTACATCCTTGTAATTTAAGTGATAATTTGTGAGTCAGATACTTGCTAATGCTGCAAGTTTTATTTACTTGCTAAAAATTCACTTTTGAGTATTAAGGTAATATAGTTTTCCATTCTTGTAGTGTTTTTTTATTATTGTCAATTTAGCGAAAAACTAGAAGTTAAGCTTACTTTTAAGCATTCGCTAGGTCAGTTAAATTAATTTTTGTATGAGTTGTAAAGGTTTATAATATGTATATTAATTCAGTTCCACTCAAATATCATGACAAAACGTTCAAGACGATTACATTACGTGAGCAAAAACAAAGAGCCCATCAGAAAGATTTTTCTGATGTAAATTTTGAAGAAGGTCATGCCACTGGTGATCAGACTTCTCCCAAGACACAATGAGTAGACAAAGTGCCAGGGGTTACCGCACACAGTTCCACACCTTTGGGTTCACCAATCAGATCTGCAATAGACAGACACACTGGTAATGCACTTTTTGATGATGTTCCACAGAATAGTTCAAATACCACTAGTTATCCAAGTAGACACTCACCGAATACAAGTTTGGAACCTCTTCATGGTCTGTTTGAATTGTTTCAAGAGGGAATAAAAAGTAACCATCTTACATGAAGGAATGAAGAATTTACAGGAAGGAATGTAGAGCAACCAGGTCATCTTACAACAAACGGTCTTAGAGACAATTGGGGAGAGTATGAAATCTATTGCCAGTACTGTACAGTTATTAAGTAAACCGAGAAACAGAAAACAATGAGATGATAAGACCAAGCAGGATAACTGATACAGTATCACATACAAAAGAGCACAATCAATATGAACCAACACAATTAAAATCAAGGTCACAAACTGGTTGTGATGTAACTGGGAAGAGAATCAAGAATTTAACTCAAAATACAAGTTCTGATGATAGCCAGGTTAAAATCAGTGACAACAGTGAGTCAGAACTATCTGATTCTAATGTAAGTTCGGGCAGTCTAAACAGCAGGACTGTTAGCAAAAGAAGATCAACTACATTCCAGACAACCAATAAATTGCCTCCTTTTTCAGGGAAAGAATCATGAAAAGTGTGGTTTGGAAGATTTAAAGTTATTGCTGAAAGAAATAGATGGAATCCAGAGACGTGCTTAGATGAACTATTACCAAGGCTACATGACAATGCGGCAGCATTTGTTTTTTAACAACTGTCTGAAGAAACAACCAGAAATAACCGCACTTATTAGAGAGCTGAATAACAGATACCGGGTTGTTGAGAATAAGAAGTCGTATGCTGCACAGTTAAGTAGAAGGAACCAAAAGCCAAATGAAAGTGTAGAAGAGTATACAGCTGAACTTAGGAGAATTTACGATAAAGCTCACTTAAATAGAGACTTCAAGACGAGACAAGAAGACTTACTGAGAAGATTCTTCGATGGGTTAAATAATGAAAGGGATAGTTTTGAAGTAGAGTTCCACAAAGAACCAATAGATATTGATTATGTTGTGAATTATGAAGAAACAAGACGTAAAGTTTACAACACTGCAGATAGTGACAGACGGCATTTTAGAAAGATAAGACGACCAAGAAGGACAAGCTGGGATGCAGATTATAACTCATCTAGTGGTGAAGACCAATATTCCGACAAGAAAAACAGAAATTCTGCTAGACAGGTACTTTCAAAACAAATCTGAGGTAAAACCAAATAAAGAAGTGCGATTTAATGTAAAACAAAAGAGTTCTAGTGATATAACTATAAAGAATGAAGACAGACAGACCAAGATACCAACCTTAAACCAGAAAAATACTTCAGTAGATTCAAAAACAATAGATGACATGAATAATTTGAAACAAGAGCTGCTACAAATGATAAGAAATGAATTACAAGAAAACCAGAGGTCGGGTACCACAGACACAGGACGATTTGTAAGACAAAAAACGTATCCTATTACATGCTGCTATAGGTGTGGGAAACCTGGTCATTTTATGAGGGACTGCCAAAATCAGATACCACCTATGCGAAATCAGCCAATCTCTGAAAGCGGCTTTAATGTTAGGGCTCCAGTTTTTCAACCATGTTGCTTCAAATAACAGCAATTTACAACCACACTATTATCGGGGATAGCAAACAGAGAGATTTAGTCACCAGCCTAATGGAGGATTTACAAATCTAGTAGTAATGGAGCCTAACCAGGTGGTTCAGAATAGCGGAGGAACAGACACCACTTTAAACTTCAAAAGGTCCAACCAAGTGCTCAGGGAAAGACCTCAGGTGTAGATACTGCACAACGCAACACAGGTACAAGATTCTGCAACTACGGAAACTATAATAGTACGTCGTAGAAGACCAAATGATGATGGGGTTTATATTGAAGAATTCAGGGTGTAAAAATGATATTTACAGCCGACACAGGTGCAACAAAAACTATTATCTGATAGGGTATATAATAAAATTCCAGAACAGAGTAGACCAAAGCTGATGCCAACAGTAAGACTGACAGGGGCAAGTGGAATCCCATTAGTAGAACATGGGAAAGCTACCTTTGAAATCCAGTTAGATGATTTGAAGATTCAACAAGAAATTATAGTAGCTAAAATAGCTGATGATGGGTTATTGGGAGTTGATATTCTACAAAATTATCCATGGGGTCCAGCTGACATATTACTCAGTCAAGGGATAATAAAATTTGGAGACATTGATGTTAAGTGTTTTCAAGTTGGTATGCCTAGTCCAGTGAGGAAAGTAAGACTTGCTGATCATTATGAAATACCTGGGTATAGTGAAACCATAGTTGATGTTTTTGTTGACAATGATGAGGTGAGTGAAGGAAATAATAATTGTGTTATTATTGAACCCGCTAAGAATGTCGTAGATAGATATTCTATACTGATGCCAAATGTGGTCGTAGACACAGAAAAATGTAACAGGAAAAGTCCGAGTCATGAATCCATTTCCTAATGCTGTTTCTATAAATCAAGATGTAGTCTTAGGTGTTTCTGAGTCCTGTGAATGTGTTACACAACTAGTTGAATCAGAAAATGATTATGAAGATAATAATTTTTGTCAAACAAGAAGATTGAAACTTGATCAAATGAACAGATGTACTGCGGCAGATGAACCCACAGAGATAAAACAAGACAGATCTAGTATAACAAATATACCAGAACATTTAAAAGAACTTTATATATCCTCGATAGAAAATAAGACTGACACAGAATGTCAGGCAATAGCAGAAATATTGAAAAATCATCATGCTACTTTTTCAAAAGACGACAATGACTTAGGTCTGACGCATCTAGTAGAGCATGTAATCGACACGAAAGATGCCAGCCTATAAACATACCTCCTCGAAGAGTACCAATAGCACCAGCACATGAAGAAAAGAAAGCTATTGAACAACTAGAGAACCAAGGTGTAATACAGCGATCATCTTCTCCATGGTCATCTCCAATTGTACTTGTTAAAAAGAAAAATGGCAAGATAAGGCCATGTGTTGACTATCGTGCACTCAACGCAGTAACAGTTAAAGATGCATTCCCGTTGCCAAGGATACAGGACTGTCTGGATGCCATGTCTGGTGCCAAACTTTTCAGCACCTTTGATCTTACATCTGGGTATAACCAGATCCCAGTAAAAAAGGAAGACATTGCTAAAACAGCTTTTGCCACTAAGTATGGTCTTTGGGAATTCAAAACAATACCTTTTGGGGTTTGTAATGGGCCAAGCACATTTCAAAGAGCCATGGAAATTGCACTGAGTGGGTTACAATGGATCACAAAATTCATATATCTCGATGACGTGGTGGTGTTTGGACCTAATCTTGAAGTACACATGGCAAGGGTAAATGAGGTTCTCGATCGCGTTAAGGCAGCAGGCTTCAAACTCAAACATGAAAAATGTCAGTTGTTGCAACCAGAGGTTTATTTTCTTGGGCACATAGTAAGTGCAGATGGTGTTAGACCAAATCCAGATAATAAAACTAAGATATTACAAAGTAAAATTCCAAAAGATGTCACAGAGGTTAGGAGGTTATTAGGTATGGGTAGTTATTATAGGCGGTTTATTCAGAGGTTTTCTGAGATTGTACGTCCATTAACAGAACTAACAAAGAAAGACCATCCATTTATACGGACTGATGAATGTAATCAAGCTTTTGAAACATTAAAATAAGCTTTAGTCGGTGCAAATATTATGGCTAATCCGGCAGATGATGGTGAATTTATTCTCGATACTGATGCGTGTAATCATTCGATCTGTGCAGTATTAAGTCAGATACAGAACGGTCAAGAACGTGTGATCGCATATGGCAGTAGAACTCTTAACAAAGCCGAGTGTAATTACTGCATTACCGATAAAGAACTTCTTTCAATTCAGTATTTTGCAGAAAACTATCGCCAGTACCTTTTGGGTAGACGGTTCAAAGCTCGAACTGATCATCAAGCCTTGAAATGGCTATTTTGTTTGCGTGAACCGAAGGGACGGGTGGCAAGATGGATTGAAATTTTGTCTGAGTATGACTTTATCATTGAATATCGCTGTGGTAACAAACATCAGAACGCAGATTTTATGTCGCGTTGCGAGAATCCGAGATTGCCACTGTTCAGAAACATAATTTGGACCCGCTACGTTGTGGTCCATGTAAGAAGTGTCGAAGAAGTGAAGAAATTGTAAGTCAGTACAACAAAAAGAGAAATCAGAAGTAGTCAAATTCTAAAACAGAAAGTACTGAAGAAACAAGTTCAGAAGTTAGTAATTGTGCCACAACTGAAGTTACTAGGACAGTTACCGCTAGATCTCAAACCAGACGTGAAGAATCAGAAACACAGAGGAATTTTTGTAGAGGTTTGACCCAATACAGTTGCAAAGAATGCTAAAGGATGATCCAGAGCTTAGTTCGGTGTATCAATGGGTTGTCCTTGAACAACGACCTGAATATTCAGAGGTTGTTAAAGAGAGTACAGCTCTACGCCATTACTGGCATTCTTATGCATCACTTTGCATTGATGATGGTTTATTAAAACGAAGATTTTATCGCAAAGATGCAACCGGTGATCATTTACAGTTGTTGGTACCTAGGTGTATTCAAAAGTACATACTAAAACAAATGCATGATAATTTGCTAAGTGGACATTTGGGTCAGAAGAAAACCAAAGAAAAACTAATACAAAGATATTACTGGCATCAGTGTAGAGAAGATGTGAATCTATGGTGTCTAAGATGTGAAGAGTGTGCAAGAAATAAACTTCCCAGTAAAACTCCAAAAGCGTTACTAGGTGATATGAGAGCGGGTGCCCCATGGGACCGTTTAGGAATAGACACCCTAGGACCACTGCCGATTACACCAAAAAATAACCGTTACATTCTTCTTGTCACGGATTATTTTAGCAAATGGGTAGAACTTATTCCTATTCCAGATCAGAGTGCAGTAACTTGTGCTAATGCACTGGTGAAGGAGATCATTTGTAAATTTGGGTGTCCTATCTTCATCCACACTGATCAAGGAAGAAATTTTGATGGCGAAATTTTTAAAGAATTGTGCAGGTTATTAGAAATTCATAAGACACGTACTGCAGCAAGAAATCTGAAATGCAATGGGATGGTTGAACGTTTTAATAGGACACTTTTACGAATGACAAAAGCTTACTTGCGAGGTCAGCAAACAGAATCGGATAAAAACTTATCCTATCTTGCAGCAGCATACAGAGCAACACACCACAGTTCTACACAGCTAACACCGAACACCGAACCTTTTAATGTTTGGAAAAGAAATTCGACTACCCGCAGAGTTGATGTATGGCAGCACTAAAATGACTGGCGGCGACATAACGGCATATGGGGAATATGTTGGCCTCATGAAAGACAACCTACAGAAAGGCCATAAAGTAGCCAGACAACACCTTGAGAAAAATGCAAAGCGGCAGAAAGACTTATATGATGCCAATTCGAAAACCTTGACATATAACACTGGTGATGTGGTATGGTATCTTAACGAAACAAGAAAGCCTGGTATTTCGCCGAAGTTACAGCCAGCTTACATTGGCACCTGTGTGATAGTTCAAAATCAAAAACAAACATACTAATCCATCTCCGAATCACAATCCAGAAGCAAAGCAAAAACTTTGGAACTGACAAGTTAGGTTAGACACGTAAACCTCCACCAGGGAAGCGAGGCCTGGCGCTCCGGAAGGGTAAGCACCTCCTGTTTAGCTAGCTACACCCGCCACGTGTGCAATTAAAATTGTGTGAAAGGAACATGGAACTATGAGACGTCCAATATATCCTAGGCAATCCTGGACACAGAGACATCAAACTTATCAACAATACTGTGATGACAGCCATAAAACTTTTTGAGGGCCTTGATAAGCCTAGGCTTGCAATATCCCTGAGTCAACAATTTATTTGCAAGCAGCCTACTTCGTTGTACAAAGTCCCCGTAGTGGGAACAAGCTCTGCCATAGCGTATTAATTGGGAAACAAATACACCATAAGCAGGAGAAGCAGGTATATTGCTGCATAAAAAAGAAAATTTGACAATAGAAAAATTGAAGTCATCACGTTTATCATAAAGTTTCAAATGTAGCCTTTCCTGTGCGTCATAATTCAGGTATAAGTCTAAATATGAAGCAGAACTTGAGAAATCAGTCGTGTCTTTTATTTGCTCACTTGGATAGATGGCATTTACATAGTCTCCAAATTTACGATTGTTAAGAGACAGAACGTCATCTATATATCTGTATGTTGAGTTGAATGATTTGGCGACAGTTTTTTCTCCTGATTCAACAAGGTTCTGCATAAATTCTGCTTCGTAAGAATAAAGAAACAAATCAGCAAGCAATGGTGCACAGTTTGTACCCATTGGTATACCGATTGGTTGCTGAAAAACTATATAACCAAACACAAGTATGTTATCTATCAATAACTCCAACATTTTGTTGATGGTATCTTCAGTATATTTTTGTTTGGAATCTGTATGGTGCTGGACAAAATAACCAGACTCCCTGTTCAGCAACAGATATTTGTATCGTGGCTTACCGTTTTTGTAGAAGAAAGAAAAGTGAATAATTTCTTTAAGACGTTCTTTCAATTTAGAATGAGGGATTGTGGTGTATAGTGTAGAAAAATCAAATGTTTTTATACTTTTTACATAAGATAAAGTATTAGAAGCAAGATGTTCAAGTAATTCTTTAGAATTTTTGAGAATTAACATTTGGTTGATTCCAGATGTAGAATATACTTTTTCTGAATAAGACTGAAGACCATCTTTGACGATTGTCAAAATTTGTGTTAGAGTAACCGATAATGATTTAGTAGTACATTTAGATGAACCTGCTATATATCTTTCCTTGTATGGATTTTTATGGAGTTTAGGAATCCAATTTATACCGAAAGATTCGAGAACTCCCCTATGGTTGGAAAGAACTTCATCTTTGGTAAAATTAGTTCTAGTATATGCAGGGTTATTTGATATACTATCTAAACCAAGCTCCTTAATAAGACATTCAAGGTAGAATCTCTTATCAGCTGGGACAACAACATATTTGTTGTGTATGTCTGTTAAAATTGCCTTGATTTCTGGATCCCTGAGTACTGAAGACGGTTTAGTACTCATAGATCCTTTAAGTTTGGCAATCCTAGTTTTAACGAAAGATCTCACAACCTTTATCCAGTCGGATAAGGTATCAAGCTTAACATCTTCTTATTTAGCCCAACGTCTGGCGTACTATTCAACGGAATCTATGACAAGTCTGAAATTCTGTCCCCAAGTAAAAGGTTGAGCTTCTCTATATTTAGGACCTTTTGAAAATAAAGATCTTAATTTGGTGTTTTTGATTATATTGAGATCACCAGTTATTACATGTCCAGCCGTTCCATAAAAGATTGACGATCTTTGATATAGGATTAAAACAGGAAAGAAGGAGACACACAAAGTTGTAAACTATAACAAATTGAAGAAGTATCAAGGGAATACAGTGCCAGGATGGATGTTAGCAGTACAAAAGAAATTAAAACAACATTAGTTTCATGTACAGTTTTGTAACTTTGATCTGAAATAAAGAAATTATTTACTGAATTATGAATGATATAAGATGCCACTTGGATAAATATTACTGCAATAATTAAATATTGTAATGCAATGTCTGAAATCAGTATTCAAAATATGAGGGCGACCACACTTCACCTGACTAAATCAAACTTATAAATGTTGATACTATACTAAATACCTGTTTCTTGTACATTACAGAAGATGAAGTATCCACTTGTTATTAAGAGAGGAAGGGCATACGAATGTGGTGGATGCAGGGTGTACCAGGGAGAGAAAAGTAACGTGGTCTCCCATTTTTACAACAATCACTGTCTATCTGACCAAATACCTTAAGGTGTACGATATGTAATTTTAAATGTATAACAGAAAAAGAACTTGTATCGCATGTTGGGTTGTACAGGGACCACAAGGTCCTTATCCAAAGGAGAGAAAAGGATGGTCAATATTTTAAAGAAGAAAACTTATGATCAAAAGCTAAAACCCAAGACATTTGGAAGTAGGAAAGGATTTAATCAAGTTAGACATTAAGGAATCTGAGATCATATGGCAGGCAAGACAGGGGCCTTTAAAACAAAAAGAATCCAAGAAAACACAGAAAATTAAGGCAGACCGTGAAGTGAAACCAGATAGGGATGTAAAAATAGATAGTGATGTGAAAATAGGTAGTAAAGTAAAAGAACAGGAAATTAAACTAGACACTGACATAAAAACAAAAGAGGTGAACACTGCTAGTGATACAAAAAAAAACAGGATGTTATAGATAACATTATAAATATACCAGAAAATAATACAGACAACATCAGTGATACTAGAATTGTTTCTTTTTGTGATAGTTTGTCAGACATTTGTGTACCTTCACCTTTGTTTCCCCTGTACTCAAATGATCCCATGCCAACACTCAACCCGTTAATTTTACCAGATACAGATAGTATTTTAGATGATATTTTAAATGGTTTTGGTGAAGAAGAGACAAATTTTAATCAGAAAGAAATTAATCAAGAATCCAGTAGAAAAGACACTCAGTATCCACTTCAGTATCAACTTCATCATTATAACCCAGTGTTTTATTTATAAATTGTCTGTGATATAACTGGTTTTTCAGTTTAGCAATAGTTTTATTAAAAATGTATTTGTTGTTATTTTTAATTTTACATTTTAATACTTTGTGTTATTGATACTATTGTATCTTCTACTTTTTCTAGCCGCGAATAGCTGCAATAATGCTGATGCGGCTTTAAACAATAACTCACTCACTTCATCATTAACAAATCGCCACTTAATAGAACTAGTTAAAGAACAACAAAAAACCAACAACTTATTACAAAATGTGATAAAACAATAAGAAGACAACAATAAACATATCTATTGGCTTTCGAGAAAATTTCAAAGTAAGAACAAATCGATCAGAGAAGAAATGGACATTCTACACAAACATCAAAAATCTTTAGAAAACAAATTTAATAACCACGAAAGAAGATATTACCCATACCGAAATTCCAACTCAACACTCCATCTCAGACAGATCAGACACAAATCATCAACACATCAGAGAAAAGAAAACACCCATCATTGAAATCTTCCATATCCTTTTTTGAAATAAGTAAATACACTGTAATAATATTTTATCTAAATTATATATTTTGCTTGTATCCAGGTTAAAAACATAAGAATATCATTAATAATTCATTAAATCATTTGTCATTACTATTCATGAACAAGGTTTTAAAAATATATTAGTCCCCTTTTCACTTATACAGTGACATATTAGTCACCATTTCACTTATTTAGTGACACATTAGTCACCATTTCACTTATATCGTGACACATTAATCACCATTTTCTTATAAAGTGACACATTAGTCACCATTTCACTTATATCGTGACACATTAGTCACCATTTCACTTATAGTGACACATTAGTTACCATTTCACTTGTATCGTGACACATTAATCACCATTTTACTTATAAAGTGACACATTAGTCAACATTTCACTTATAGTGACACATTAATCACCATTTTACTTAAAAGGTGACACATTAGTCACCATTCACTTATACAGTGACACATTAGTCACCATTTCACTTATTTAGTGACACATTAGTCACCATTTCACTTATATCGTGACACATTAATCACCATTTTTCTTATAAAGTGACACATTAGTCACCATTTCACTTATATCGTGACACATTAGTCACCATTTCACTTATAGTGACACATTAGTCACCATTTCACTTATATCGTGACACATTAATCACAATTTTACTTATAAAGTGACACATTAGTCACCATTTCACTTATAGTGACACATTAGTCAACATTTCACTTGTTTGATGACATGTTTATTAGTATTGTTTGTATTATGTGCTACCTGACTTCATTATATATTAAATATTTATGTTTTACTATATATGTCATATTTGTTCAACAAAAATGTAACGACAAATCATATTTTTCACATATCAGTATTATGAGCATTTGTAATGTATATAGCTGAACTCAAAGATAAATTTGTAATACAATATTTGATAATTTTTTTTTTATTTATTTATTTATTTTTTTAATGATTGTGGTTAGTAGTGTCATAATATTATAATTGTTGTTGTCGTCATATTTATGCGTAATTTATTGACTGAAGTTGTTATGTAATAAATTTTTCTGCTATGTCAGTATGTAAAAAAAATAGAACGAAGAAATGTATTTTGTTGATGTTATTCATGTTAATCATTCTTCTACTTATACAGTTAGTGTTTTCGTTATTGTTAAATTGTAAGGACACAATTTTTTTTAAGGAGGGGCAAATGTGATGACTGGATGATTTTTGTATGTTAAGTATGAATGATTTTTGTAATGAATGGATGAGTTTAGTATGAATGATTTTTGGAATGAATGGCCTTAACATGTCCTCCTTTAATGTTAGATTTTTAAGTAGTTTGTTGTTGAATTTAAAAGTTAAAATGTTTATCATCAGCCATGACATCAATGGGGTTATTATTTAAAAAGTTAAAGGAGTAACAGTTATTATTATTCAGATTTTAAATGTTTTATTGTACTGACGGCAATAGTGTCATATTATTTTACTATGTCTATGTCACGTTGACTTCTAAACGTAAACTTATATCGATTTTATTATGTTTACTTCATAATAACAGTTTTGTATTTGCTGAAGTACTTACATTAATGTAGCTTCATTGTGTTGCAAATATTGCTAACTGGAAAGACTTTTGTTGGTGTTTAAGCTATTTTTTTCGCTGCTGTTGTTGAGCGCATGTTTGCGGTTCCGCCACTGTTGATCGGTGACCTTACAAGCGAGTACTTCCGGTTCACTCAGATTTGTCGTCTGCATAAGTCCAGAGTTCATAAATTTGTAAAATCGAGTAAAAATCAGAATTTAGGTAACAAGTCATAATTTTTGGATAGAAAATTGTATTTATATGTTTATTATTCTGTACAAGTGAGTTTTCATGTATTTATAGCAATATAAATAAGTTACAGAACATTTTCTGTGACCCCTGTTACAACCCCAGTACAATTCCTGTTTCAACCCCTGTTTCAAGATTTCCCCTGTTTCAGATCCCAGTTTCCAGTATCAAACCTCTGTTTCACTAAAGTTGTCATAGTAACTGGCTGGAGTATAAAAAGGAACACGGATTTGAAACTGGGCTCTTTGTCTTAAGAACAACAAGACACTACACATTATTTTAATTTTACTAGTTTAGGTACTTATTTTATTTTTGGAGCCTATTTAATTTTTGAGAATATTTTTGGTTTAAAAGAATATTTAAATAATTATCTATTTGACTAAAATTCCATACAGTTTTCTGGAAACCTGTCAAATTAAATCATATTAAATTCATTTATTTAAAGTGAAATATGGACAATGCCAGCACATGTGTTGTTTTAGGGTTATTTTAGGAGTCAAAAAGGGAAATAATTAATTCTAATATTTAAACTTAACCTACGTATTGAAGAATCTCTTTAAATATATCTACAGTATTTTGGCACATTTAGATAAATTTTCTGAATCTATACCAGAGTACTGTACTATTTATTTCATTTAAATATTAGCTGGTCTAGTCAATGTGAACTTTGGGTCTTTACTAAGCAGTAAAATGTATCCGATACAAATTGTTCTAATTTATTTGTGAAATTATGTGAAGCTGTATCTTATGCTGATTATTTATTTGTGATATTGGTTATTTAATAAATAATTTAAACAGTCAAATTATATGAATCCATTATTTATTTTATTTAAGTATGTTACATAAACCACTTGGTCGTTACAATATATGGATTCTAATTGGCCAAAACACGATTTTATCAGATTCAGCCTCAGCCCGAAATACTTTCACAAAACTCAAATTAATGGATATTTTATATACAGACTTGCAGGCATTACACTGATGATGTCAAGGCCTTAGAAAAAGAAAAGAAATTATTTAAAGCATCCGAAATTTATGTATGTAGTGTCCATCTAACAATGGCATCTTCCTCAGTTGGGAATTGTTTGAATTAGACTGCTATCCTAATGTTATGAGATCGGGGAAATAATGTCGACGATAAACAGAGCTTTTTTGATACATGTCTGAAGAAAGAGGCTCAGAATGTTGTCATCTCATGTCTTTTTAAAGGTATTTATCCAAGTTGAATCCTAAAATTTAATGGATTCATATTGTTTGCATATCGACAACTTGGTAAAGATACTCTTAGTAAATCCATGTCAAATTTGAGCAAACGGTGTTAACTATCTCAAAATTACACAAAACATTGTATTAGAGCAACATGGGCAACCATACTGAACCAGGATACCTTTGCAGCATCACTGTAAGTAAATAAAAGTGTTTTTACAAAAAAAAACCTTACCATGGGAAAACCATTGCGTCTGGTATATCTCCAACCGCAAATAATGACACTACTCCTGCATTGTTACCTCAACCTACACATCCTGGTTTAAAATCTTTATTTCATCAAAATGCACAACCGCTTACTGGTAAATTAACATCGGACATTCCAGAAGTTATTTTGTGATATGCAAGATAGTCCGTCTGTGTCAGCTTTTCAGAACATATCTTTACATATATGGCAGAGTCTTTGTTTAGTCGTTGTCAAATCAACAATTTAAATATAGTAATTAGAAAGTAGACTTTTGGAAAATTTAGCCTTTAGTAGTTTCAATTTTATATAAAATTATCATTAGGCATTGTTATATGTTTCATACTTTAAATTTTCAAAAATTAGACTTTACACTTTAGTATTTAATCTTGACAAAAAAAATAATTACATGTATTAATGCGTGCATTACATGTTTAAAATATTCAGTTGTATTAAAATGATGTTTTCGTTTTCATTATTATTTTACGTGTAGTTCATTTGTCACTTTGAAGGGCGATAACTACGCTATACGGGTTTTTAACAGTAGGTGCCTATCTAGCGTCCCAGGAAAAAGTTTGCGTGTTTATATCCCAATTGAAAGAGGTGAGACTGTATTTGCATGGCAAGGTAAACTCTTTAAGATGCGATTATAAGTCTTCGATTGGTAAAAATCCTGTAAGACTGATATGACAGAAGGACAACCGTTGGTTATTTGCAGATAAAAAATACAAAAGTGGAGTTGACTAGTCGGACATGATGCTGCAGTGCTATAACGATCAACGCAAAAGTTTCAAAGTATGTAAGAAAATGGCTTTCAATTTTTTCCATAGGTTTGATTGATAAGAGTTCTTTTGTTTTGTTTTCGCAGCACACGTGAGAGAAAGCTTCAGTTCATTTAAAGTTTGTGGATTTGCTGGCGGAGGGACACTTAGGACAGGACAAAGACAGCAGACTTGCAACAGCCAAACGAGTTCTGGCAGGAAAGCGAAATGTGTGATGTTCAATAGACAAGGCGTAGATAGTTTTTTATTGAGTGTCCCAAATGCAGTTAAGTACTGAGCAAGAAGGCATTTGGGCTTGGAACTTTTCTTTTAGTTTCACTAGCCTCTAACGTGGTTTGAATTCAATGATTGATGATATTGTTATCATTAGTAATTGTTACCCATTAATGAAACACTATGTATAAATTAATATGACAGTTAAAGTGAAATTTTAGAATATTTGTTTTTTAATTTATTCCGTATGATGAGTTACCACATTTGAAATACGTTGTTATCCAGAATTACCGTTAACATTAGACGGAAATGACCGAAATGAACTGTTAGATACCTTTGCGTCAGCATAACGTTATGAGGATTTTGATATTCTAATACTGAAAAAACTGCTCAAAATGTTCAAACTGAATCTCAGATAAATCAGTACTTTGATAGTAAGGCCACATTGCAAGTTAAAAAATCTGAACACCAAATGCAAACAAATTAAAACAGGAAAGCCCAACATTCATAGAAATTGTCGATAATTACAAAGTTGAATTCAACAATAAAATGAAAAATAAAAATACCGCTAAGAATATTTCAGTCGTTTGTTGATAGAGCACTTAAAAGGGATTCCGTAGCGATTATTGATTTAGAAACAAATGAACTAGCTGAAAACGAAACGTTTCGGGATGCGAGGGACAACATGTAATAATAAAATTGAAATGGGAGATATTAAATCAAAAAGTGATGAAGACAATATTGAATATCTGGAAATCAATGAAAGAAAAAACCAAACCTAGTAATATTACTCACCCGAAAATTTTTTATCCAAAGCATATGAAATTCCAGAGGACAAAGTCCCTGTTTATGCCTATAAACAATTTGAATTTCCTCGTCCGCCTTCTCCTAAGTTACATGAAAGATTTGTTTCGTTTTATTATTATTATTATTATTTTAATAACCTGGTTGGAAATGTTAGATACAAATATCATAAACACTGTGTATGATAATCCTTTGTATCTGTTCGTCATATTGTAAGTAGTTGGTGTAACTACGAGCCGCTCTATTGACACTTCTTTGAATGCAAGGAACGCCCAGTCGCTCACTTTGCTCTGAACTTGGTTGAAATAAAGATTTCATATCGGCCAATTAGCTGAAAACATTACCAATCAAACCGGAGATAATAACTATCAAACGAAAAGCCAAAATGTCAAACCGCAATCCCAAAGGAAAATTAAACCTTGAGTCTTCTTACTTAGTAATGTTTGGAATAACAAAGGCACATATTTCTCAAATGTAGTTTTAGATGCAAGATTAAAAAACCACACCGATCCCTGTTCAAATCACAATCCAAAAAACTAAAGTAAAAATTTTGAAAACTTGTAAATTCATGTGAAGTTCCACCAGGAAAGTAAGGCCGGCTGCCCTGGAATCGTAAGAAAATGCCATCTAGCGAGTGAAATAAAAACTAGGAGTAAAAGAAACATGGAAATTTGCGAGGTCAAATACATTGGATATTTTTCAAACAATCTTAAATGTGAAAAATAACACTAGTACATTTGTTAATGGGACTAGATGTATCCGATATATTCAAGTTTCAGAAAAAACTTGTAAAACATTGAGTATATTTTTAAACTACTTGGAACCTTAAATATTAACAATTTGTCTGTTGTTTGTTACATTTGTGATGTTTTAATGTATAAAACTTTGTGTAAGACCAGATTGCAGTTATAGGAGTATAAATGACATTGCTAGTGTGATTGGAAATAATGTCGTACACGACAGTGTTTTTAGGATTAAAATATCAAAATAAGATTTTCAAAAAAAAAGGAAATGTAAATATAATCATTGAACTGTCTAGAAATGGCGTTTATAGTGCTATAACTGCCATTGCCGTGCAAAGCAAACTAGTCATTATGCGCGTTGAAACAAATCATAAATGTGCTTTATAGTTGGCCTTTTCAGGTGCATTTCAAGAACGGGTTGATTGTATTCACAAAATATATTTGATCATCAAGAATCAACAATATTCACAAAATGTATTTAAAAATCTTATTGAAAGTGGAGTAATACAGACTGGTATGTTGGTGACTTGTAAAATCAATATGCTATATCTCATGTAATATAGACACAAATTCATAATTATATACAAGTAATTGACTCTCTAAATAAGAGATGCATTTCAAAAACGATTCGACTGTATTCATAAAATAAATTTTAACATCAAGTTTCGATATTATTCACAGAATAGAAATCTTATTAAGAATGGAGTAATAGATACAAATCAATGTACTGTATAATCCATTGCCTTTATATAGAGACCCATTTAAATAAATATTTTAACTGTATCCATACAATATTTATTTGAACATTTGATTAAACATGGAGTTATAATTATAGAACATTAAGTCCTAAAATACGTCAATGTATACATGATAATCGCTGCTGTGTTCCACTTTATATAGCTGAAATATAACGGCTAACAAACACATTTACTAAAAACCATTGACAACGACTTCGTTGTTGTTTGACAAATTCGGAAAATAGTCTTGTCTCTCTCCTTTACGATGTATGTCAGCTGTTGTGCAGTGAAAACTTCCTCCGAACTCGTAAACGTCTCTAAACGGTACGCGCACACATTTGATTCCTAAAATATAAAGATAAGAAAAATAATGACCCAAAAGGAAAAAAGCAATACAAAACAATAAAAGTAAAAAAAATTACAGTATTAGCGTGTAGATAGTTTTTATCAACGGAACCGAAACAATCATACATTTTTATCTTGCAATTTACACACTATACGTAGATCACATGTGATAAAATAAGAAAATATTATTGTCAAAATGACATGAAAGAATTTAAAACAAATACAACATAACAAAATATGTCATGGGTAAAGACATGGGCAATCGAAAGCAACAAGGCCGTCAAGGGTCGGTCGTGATTCCGCGTATTATTTGAGCTTGAACAACACTCATCATTTTGCACGTTTCGAGTGTGGTCAATAAATCTTGGCGGTAGGGATGGAATAAAAGCATTTTACGCCAGACTCGAGAGATTATTCCACTTATAATGAGACGGTCAGTTGAGGAAACCTTATTGCCCTGGCTAAATCCGATTTTTTTGCAAGGAAATATGCATATTTCTAGCATACGGATTTGTCCCAAAATAGGATTAGAAAACAGGGTGATGAGAGGAACTGTGATCGATAAGCGTGTGCCAAAAAATACTCGACCAAAGAGACCCTTTTGGTGGTTGGTTACTTAGCTTTGTATAGGTTGTTTTTTGTTCCTTACACAGCGGATAAAAATTATCTCTAGTATTTCACGTCAGTGATAATAACCACCTTGATGA
The DNA here is from genome assembly GCA_021292105.1 of Anadara kagoshimensis. Lineage (NCBI taxonomy): Eukaryota > Metazoa > Mollusca > Bivalvia > Arcoida > Arcidae > Anadara > Anadara kagoshimensis. The sequence continues at coordinate 38,498,272 of CM037872.1, read as the reverse complement.
GAGAAGCCTAATGGCTCGAGAAGACTTCAATATACCTAATGATTCAAGAAAATTAATCGTTGGTATTTCAGTATCCTCAACAATGCAAACATCAGGACGGACCATTAATAAGTTTATACATAACCAGCAACTACATTGGCACAGTTCTGGCATTTTCCTGGTGTTAGGTTCTGCTGCATTAACGATCTACAATAACCAAGAGAAAAATTATTGGACCTAACATAATTACATCGTAACGGTACTCTGCTATTAATAAATACTGCCATTATGACTGCATTCTATAACAAATCCAATCAAAAACAAGCAAGCCAATCCATGTGCAAATCAGAATCCAACTTTAAAACTGGCAAATTAAGTGACAACGTGAATTTCCACCATGAAAGCGAAGTAGAAGGGCAAGTACCTCCTGTTAAGCTAGCTTAAACGCGCAACGTGTGTAGTGAAAATTGTGAATGAACGAAACAAGAGGACGTCTTTTGTTCCATTTACCAACTACGCAAAATTTGACACTTTTGTGATACATTCCCGTTTCTTTTGACCGTTGGTCAAATGTCTTTCAAAGCTCAATATTTAACAAATTGGTTCCACAAGTCCCGTTATCTGGTCTGCGGGAATTTTAAATTTCGATTGCAAAACCAAGATATAAAATACTCCAGGTAAAAAAAACGCCACTATACACTTTTTCCTTTGACGTAACCGACGATAACATTTGTTTAAATTTCGGAGTGTATTTATTTATCTACACGTGGCGGGTGTATCTAGCTAAACAGGGGGTGCTTACCCTTCCGGAGCACCCGGCCTCACCTCCCTGGTGGAAGTTCACGTGTCTAACCTATCTTGTCAGTTTCAAAGTTTTTACTTTGCTTCTGGATTATGATTCGGACATGGATTAGTATGTTTGTTTTTACTTTGCTTCTGGATTATGATTCGGACATGGATTCGTATGTTTGTTTTTGATTATATTCAATTCTAAATACAACACCAATCATAAACATACCGATCTATGCTGATTCAGCTTAAAAATCATAATCCCAAAGTAAAATAAAGACATTGAAAACTAACACAAAAAATTAAGCAAAACACCTGAATTTCAATCTGGGAAGTGAGCACAGGTGCTCTTGAAGGAAAACGTCTGAATATTCTGCTCCATGTGTGGAGTCAGTATTGGTGTACCAAGTTTTTTGTGGAAAATTACATTACAAACTTCAGTTAAACAAGTGAACTTCCAACAAAGGGTGAGGTTGAGAGCTCCAGAAGTGTAATGTCTAGCTAGGTATATTTTTTGTCCACAATTTAACATTGGTGTTACACGGTGTAAATTTCATTTCATCAGCAAAAAAGGATAAAATTTGTGCCAGTTTTTAAAGTTTTTGCTTTTAAATCGTTATTTGTTTTCAATTTATACATACATCCCAGCTTGATCCTTTAAATATATTATCATAATCTTGCTTTGCTATTGGTCGGTCTGTGCAGTTAACCATGAGTCCTTTTCGTTCATTGGTCGGTGGAACCAGTGGGACCAAGGTAGCATCTAGGTAATATAAATGATTTTTTTTTGTATTACTACGATTGCAAGAAAAGTGCAATGATCAATAAAATGCAAAAATTATCTTTAATATTTTTTGCATGAAAAACTATTTTAATTAAATGCAATTTGGTTATATGGATCATCAATTTAATTCTGTGTATGTTTATGAAACATTTTGCAAAATTTATACATTTAGCGGAAAGTCGTGTGGGATTATGAAACGCGTGAAGAAAGGTATTTGATTCATTTTTGTCAGTATAGACAGACAAAAATGATACAGTCAATTCCTATAATTGAATTAAAACTACTAAATTAACAAAGTAAATTTGCATTTTGTTTCCTTGTCATTTACAAAATGCTGATGAAATATTTCGTCTATATTCAAATATTATGAAAATTGAATTTATGAAAAATCATTACAAGGAGTTGTAAACCTACACTCGCAAGGGCGTTTCGTAAAGAATGTACCAATGCGTAGTCATGCTGAAGATTTCACAATAACCGACTAGATCAGTATCTCCAATCAAACCGGAGATGGTAAGCAAAGGTTAAAATTATAAGCTATAAGTCTGGGTGAATAAACATTTTTTTTTAATTTCTCTGAATTAAAAATAGGCCGATTCTAAATTGAAACAAATTTACCAATGTGTGTTGGAATGGGATCGTCTGGAAAATGAATCTCGTGAACGCGATATCCGCGAGATTTTGTGTGTCTCCTTAACCATTCAATTCCTTTTCTGTTTGTAGTAAATCCATGTTGCACTATCAAATCTTTTCCCAATCGTAGAACGTCTGCGGCGTCAAATACCTGAAAATAAATCGAGAACAAACATACAGATCAGTGCCAAAATCACAATCCCAAACCAAAGAAAAAACTTTGAAACTGGCGAAATACATCATTAAACACTTGAACTTTCACTAGAGTAGAAGGGCCGGCTGCTCCGGAATATTGTAAACACCTCCTGTTTAGGAAAACTTGTCACCCTTCAAAGAAATTTCTCGCATAGCGATTGGTTAACTTGCTGAGGTACATGGAACTATGTTCGGGAATCTGCCGGGGTACATGAACGCACGCGACGTTTAGAGGTAAAAGGGAAGTAACTCTTATATCGCTGACATCTAGTTACAGTAAACAAACATGGCGAGTCACACAAAATACGAAATGGAAGTTAAAAAGATCGAACTGGTTACGCTTTGAAGGGTGCCAAAAACGTTATACAGGGCTTTGGCAGGTTACACGGCCCCATGTACCCCGTCAAAGATTTATGTAGTTTGAGCCGCATAAATATACAAGCACTCTTCGAATTTAACTTTTCCTATGCACATGTCTAAAAACATTAATTTTGTGTTATTTTTTAATCAAATTGCAGCAGAGATGTGTGGAAAATGGTTGAATCTGGAAAGGCAGAAGTTACGGCAATGTTTGTTTTTGATTGATTTTAAAATTACTCATATCATTAAATAGTGTTTCAAGCCCTTCTCCAGATTATTCCTCGCTAATTGCGGTGGTCATTCTTGATGGTATACAGATAATCTGCTACCCTGCTTAAACTTACTATGACAGTTGAATGTCTAAAAATCTTCGTTACAAATCGTGTTTTCTAGGCCAAGTATAAACAAAACTCCGGTAAATTGTTTCCAATGGTGGTGATATGTTTTTATACTGAACTATGAATAACATGCATGAAAACATGACACCGATGTGTTTATAAATTATATGTGAAACCAAGTTGGAAGAAACAATTGTGATTTTTTTCTAGGTAGGATAGGGAAATTTCATACCGGGGTTGAATATTTCAGTTAATCTAAGATCCGAAACGGCCGTCTAGTGCTGTAAAATTAAAACTGGTATAATATGTAATCGACATCTGTAATTGTATATTGAAATCCTGAAAATAGAATTTTATTGACCTACCACCATATACTCCTTGTTATAAGGCAAACAATGTAAAATATTCAATTCAGAAACCAGTAGGTTTATGTTCCACAACTGTTCGGTGTTATGGCAAATACATCACCTAGCTGATAGAAATGGCTTAACTGAGTGGGCAAAGTTGCTCAAAGTTTCGTTAGCCTACTAGTAATTGGTTGGTTAGTGTTAATTTGAACATTGTATATAAGTCAATGTTTTTTATGTTAGAAGTTTATGCATAAAAATTGTATTGTCAAATCAAATTAAGTCACAATGAAATGTCTACAATAAATGTTGTCATGTAATTGCCGCTAATTGACACTCTGCTTAAAAATTGTGTAAGCCACGGACCGTTTAACAACTTGATCCAGAGCACTATTGTAGGAACCACTGTGACTGTGACAGTGAAATTCTCTTTATATCCATAGAAAATCAAATAAATTTGAATAAAGTTTGATATTTTTCACTTACTTGTACCTAGTCGTAATAGGAAATCTGTATGCGCATCCACGATTGTCATAAAGTATGTCTGTAAAAAGGAAAATGTTGGCGGTATGGGATTATACACATGCGAAAATGACGATGTTTACACCGGAACTGATGTCCTTGGTGACGTTTTACGTCATATGCGCAACAGAAGCCGCCATTTGCATGGTTTTTCAACATGTTAAATCCCCATAGCACCAACGTTTTTCCTATGCATATATATTTTGGGCTAATCGCGGATGCGCATACAGATTTCCTGTTACGACTAGGTACAAGTAAGTGAAAAATACCGGTCTTTATTCAAATTTATTTGATTTTCTATGGATATAAAGAAAATTTCACTGTCACAGCCACAGTGGTTTCTACAGTAGTACCAGGTAGACCTTTCCTTAACTGGTCGAAAATTATGTATAGTAGTTTTGAAACGAAAGTCATCCCGGACACTGTTGTTCCGACTTTCCAATTGATTAGACTAGGTATGTTTCCATCTGACTTTGTTTAAAAGAATTGTGTACCAAAAGTGGAGAGATCAATCGAAACTGACTGTATTGAATCTAATAGATACCCAAGCAGTACAAAGTCAACTACCACCGAAAGGAACGTGTTAGTAATTTAATTAAAACAACTTCATTTATTGATACACAGGTTAAAGAATACAGCCAACTTGGTAAACCAATACAAGTACGTTCTTCGGATTCCAAAAAACTCAAACACTAGACAAATTGGCAGGACATATTAAGCTCACCGGTTCTGTTTCATTGGTGACGTATCTATATTCCTGCACATAACGTTTCCGTTCGGGACTGGTCTCATCCCATGGATAATTCAGATCATACATGCTGTCCGCCATGGTAGGTTTTGGCGCCATTGTCCACAGCATGTCTGGGTCTTCATCCATTAGTGCATTCAGTATGTTTCTTTATTAAATATAAGAAGCCATAGTCTAGTAAAATTACCAAACCATTTGTAAAGACTAGAATTTAGGTCACATTGTGCATTCCTTCAACCTTTTAATACATCGAAGTGTATACAACATATCGCCACCAGTTAGGTCAATTTGAGTTGCGCATTCCTTCAACCTCTTAATATATTGACGTATTTACAAGATATTGTTACACTTTTAATTAAGTTGATGACAATCCTACAGCTAAATCAAGATTTCTGCCGTTGAATTTCAATATTTTTTTGCATGCGTACAATTTTTGGTGAATTTTGGTCCAGTCACGCAAACCCGACAAAAATATTCGAGTAATTTCACTACAATACTTGTCATATCTTAATTTTGAACATTTCGTGAATATCAATTCAAAATAATCATTTGAAAAATAAAAAATTCTCAATTTTAGTAATTTGAAATAACAATTCCAGTATTTGGTAAATACGAATTAATCATTTTAAAAGACGACTTAAACACTTGGTAAAAGAATCGGTAATTTAAATAACAAAATACAATAAACTGTTATTATATTTAAAAAGAACCATACCAGGCTTCGAAAAATTGGAACATAGTTATCTGATCATTTTCTTTATTTTTTATTAAAAAATTATAGAATAAACAGATCAAGACATTTTTCCATATCGGTTTTTGTTTTAAAGTGTGTTTTAGAGTAAGACACTAATAGTTTCAATTATCACAAGTTTTTTCATGGTTAGAAACCAAAAATTAGCCAGTGCTGTATGCAAACAATTCATTTCAAGATAAACTATTAACTATACCTGTAGGATAGAAACTCCAAATAGCGACATCTCAAGCTCATCGGTGATTCTATGATCTCGTTTCCAATCGTTAATAACGTGTCACGTGGACAGGTGATGCCATAGTGATTTGAAATATTAAAATATGGCGTACTGTAGGAATGACGAAGTGTTTCCGCTTCCGGTCGTCTTATTTTTACGTTATACTGCTGGGATAAAACTCTGGCAAAATTGTCCAATTGTCTTCTCGCTTTTTGTATACTCTCCTTGGACCGTGGACCACCCCTGTAAAAAATTAAAATTGTTAGGATGGTTAATTTAGAGTATTAACTAGCAATACCCGCCACGTTTGTACTCAAAATTGAGTGAAAGGAAAATTTAACTATGGGACGTCAAAATATCCAGGTCAATCCTGGACACATAGACATCAAACTTATCAACAATACTGTGATGACGATCATAAAACTGTTTTGAGGGTCCTGATAAGCCCAGGCTTGCAATATTCCTGGGTTGTGTAGATAAGCCATGTTTTATACTAGCACGATAAAAAGTATCAGACACAATATGTTGAAGTAATTGTTTTGATTTTTTAAATCCACATTTGGTTGATACCATATGCAGAATTGAATTGAATTGCACTTAAATTAACGTGGAAGGTGCGAGTTATTTAATTTCTTACATAAACCTAAAACGATTAAATTTACACATAATTATAGTAACTGGACCCAAATGACGTGACAATTTGCATAATTAACGCAAATTTTGGTAACTGATTCATCCAAACCATTTGTTGTGTAAAGTGTAAAAAATGCCATGTTTTATACTAACACTAGTATCACACGCAAGATGTTCAAGTAATTGTTTAGATTTTTATATTACACATTTGATGAATTATTATACCAGATATAGAATTGAATTTAACTACACTTAAATTAACGTTGGAGGTGCGAGTTATTTAATTTGTTATATAAACCTTAAAAGATTAAATTTACACATAATTATAGTAACTGGACCCAAATGACGTGACCATTTTATGCTAACACGGACACAAGATGTCCAAGTAATTGTTTATTTATAATCCACATTGGGTTGATACTGAAGATCACCTTTGACGAGTCTCAAAATTTGTGTTAGAATTACTGATAATGATCCTATTAAAAGATTAAATTACCACGTAATTATCTTAGTAACTCGGGCTAATGTTGCAGTTATTTTGCATAATTTAAGCAAGCTGTGATAGCTGCTTACTTAAATCGTAATTGTTACGAATATTTCGCGTAAGAAAATAGAAAACCAATATGTACAACAATTTGATTAGTGTTCGTTAGAACGCGGGTTACTTTATTTTTAATAATCAAAAACAAATATACTAAGCCATGCCCACAATCCATAATCAAAGTAAAAAACTTTGGAACTGACAAGTTAGGTTAGACACGTGAACTTCCACCAGGGAAGTGAGGCCGCTTGCTCCGGAAGGGTAAACACCTCCTGTTTAGCTATAACTACACCCGCAACGTGTGTAATAAAATTGTGTGAAAGGAATATGGAACTATGGGACGTCATATATCAAACTTATCAACAATAAAAAATACACTTAACAGAACGCGGGTAATTTTATATTTTATTAAACTCTAAAAGATCAAATTAACATATAATTATACATAATAGCTGGTTAATTCAAATCTATTTGTTGCGAACAATTCGGGTATGAAAATTATTCAAAAACTTTATTGCTTACTGCAAGTGTTCCGTCAAGTAGAGACACATCCCATTTGTTGCAAATAATTCGGGCATGAAAATCACTCGAACAATTTACTGATTAGTGCAAGTGCTTAGTCAAGCCATAGACGCATAAATTTACTTTAAAGTTACAAATAACTATGCCAAAATGTCACGGTCGTTTGCAGAATTCAAGCATTACTTGTTTAATTCAGTTTATTTGTTGTAATTTTTTGAGGTGTGAAAATTGAGAGTCAATAAACTATTTATAAACTATACTAAACTATTCAAAAAACACACTTTCAAAATTCGAATCCCGCTCAGACCACATGTTGGAAAGTGGATTTCCCTTGCCGTTGGCCATTACTGGCTAAATTGGTATCAGTATAATGGACTAGGGGAGTGGAACGCTTGTCTGCGGAGTACTGATTTGGTGAGCTAGCACCTTAAAAGTCGCCCTGAGTGCGCGCTAGTACATGGCAGAGCATACAACACACTTGTACTTCACATGCATACGAAATTGTTCATAGATTAATCGATAGAGATTAATAAAATAGTTCTCGTCGCGAAGAGCTGAAAAAAATTGCTGATGCGACGTTACGCAACATTCAACCAACCATCTTTAAGGTTATGATAGTGAAAGCGGATCTAATATCTTTCATATTCAAAAGATAAACCGGAGGATACATTTGTGCTGTATTGCGGGAAATTGAACCGTTTATCTATAAAAAAAGAAATTTATATTTTGAATTAAATTCTTGATTCTCGCCTACCAGTGGTTAAAAAAATATACATATTGAAAAAATATTAAAATATGATTCAGTTAACAGCAAAAACCCATTACAATCCAGTATAGAAATAGTAACAAAAATAAAAATCCCATATTTATTGTATTATCTTGCAAATCTAAATGTCGTATTTTTAATTTCGAACATACAGGGCACATGTATGAACTTATCTATTACCAGTTTCGCACTGATTGCGACAAAAAGTTATGAAACTAACATAAAAAACCGATAAACTTAAATGAGGTGTTTTTAATTGTTCACGATCGTTGACCCTAAATAAATTGCACATTCGCAATCGCCATAAAATATCTTTGTATAAAGAAACATGTTGTCGGTATAAGTATGTACATGTTTAAAATGCATACACCGCTCTCACCGACGTAGTAATTATTATAAACCTGTTTTAATTTAGCATCACTTGACACAGACAGTAGTGAAGCATTTACAGTATGCTTTACTGGTTAAATATCAATGACTGCTGTTTGTGACTGCGGCAGCGAAGTTAGCGAAAGTACAATGAGAATCCAATATCCTTACTTTATGTGTGAATAAAAATTAGTTATATGTTCTATGGTAATTGAAAATGTGCATATCTATTTTTCGCTACAACTGAGCTCATCAAAAACAAATATACTAATCCACTAAATAATATGAGCGATAAAAATTCAATTCATATGTATTCGTGTTCAAAGAACTCTGTCGCAATCTCAATCGCACAAATAGCAATATATAAAACTTCTCTCTTTCGATTTTATGTATCTTAGCAAGAATAGTTGTTTGTGTTCGCAGAATTCTGTCACAAGGACATTTGCACAAACAGCAATATTTAAAACTAAACTATGATACTTTTCGTATTTCTGTATCGTAATAATAACTGTTATTTGTGTTTGCAGAATCCTTTTACAATCACATTCGTGACATAAACAGCATTTCTCTGCATACTATGAAAAATCTTTGATTTTGATATGTGTAGTTGGTTGGCTACGTAATACAGTGTTCAACCTTAAGTAATATCCTAATAAAATTGTACATTGATAAGCTTTTTACAAATTTAAGGTTTAATATAAAGTGCTTATTGTTATTAATTTTATTAAGACGCAAAGTGAGGACATGTTTTTGAAACACCCTGTACCTGTTATTTTCCCGAAAATCAGTTTTAGCTTTGGCCTTCCATGCTGGTTCTTCGTCAGGGATACTGGCGCCATCAGCTACTCCTATAATAACTTCCTCTAAAGGGTCCCACGAGTTGTACGAACTTACAGTTGTCATATTTGAGTCGGTATTTAGGTTAAATCTACAAATAAAACTACAAATAAATTGAAAAGTTCCAGTTTTCGAGATGAAATCTAAACTATAATATTCACACTATACGTTGTAGGCCTGGATTCGATTCCCTGACCAGTCATAACTAAAACTTTAAAAACGGTGTGTGGCTTATAAAAATTAAATCCACGGCGTCTTCATAAAAATAAATGATAAATTCTGATACTTTGTATTGGTCAGATTTGCAAAATAATCATAGCGGTATGATTTGCAAATCTGCTGATAAATACTTATAAAGCACAGTAAATGATTTTTCATGCATAGTTTACTTTTATACCTTGTTACCACAGATCCCAATATTTTGCCAAAAGACTATGAGCCGTTTTCTTTCTTCCACTTATCACAGACACAAGTATCACTAAAAAACATTCTACATGAAAAGTCATTATTATTGTCGGTGTCATTGGCTTAGACAGCGAATATAGGAATGTCCTACACTTGAAAATAGTAACAAGAAACCATTATCTACATTTATCATTGAATATCACAGTACTGGTTTTGGGTATGATGTCTGTGTCCAAAATTGTCCTGAATGTATTTGATGTTCTATAGTTTCTTGTACCTTTGACGTGTGGCGGGTGTTGCTAGCTCAACCGGAGGTGCTTACCTTTCGGAGCACCCGGACTCACTTTCCAGACTACATGTTTTTGCCAATGGCGGATCTTTTTGTGCACTCATTGTTAAAACGTCGCCTATTGCATTAACACAACTAGTTTAAAAATCCCCATTGTGGCAACACTTTCTTTTTACAAACAATCCAAGAATACAAGACTATTCATTTCTGGATAAGTTTGATGTCTCTGTGTCCAGGATTGCTCTGGATATATTTGACACCCCATAGTTCCATGTTTCTTTCACATAAATTTGATTACACACGTGACAAGCGAAGCTAGCTAAACAGGAGGTGCTTACCCTTCCGGAGCACACGGCCTCACTTTTCTGGTGGAAGTTCACGTGTCTAACCTAACTTGTCAGTTCCAGAGTTTTTTCTTTGCTTCTGGATTCTGACATGGATTAGTGTGTTTGTTTTTACTAAACTTTTGCATAATTTGCTGCCAAACACCGAAACCGATGCCTCTGTATACACAATTATCTTGGATGTATTTGACACCCCAAAGTTCCTTTCATTCTTAATTTTAAATTAACGCGCGTAGATAACAAGACAGGAAGAACTTACCCTCCCAGTGTACCGACTGGAAGCACTCGGACTAATTCCCCTGGAAGATGTTCACTGTGTCAGTTTTAAAATATTATACATTGCTTTTGGGAATGTGGTTTGGACATTGATCAATATACATGTAATTGATAATAATCAGCAAGCGTCAGTTGGTTGGTTAAATGGGGTTTTTACGTCCCAGTCAAGAATAGTGTACTTACATTGAGACGTTACCAACCACAGGTGAAGTGGTAGAAATTTTTATCTTTGCAGTGCGCTAAGGGCAATATGCAGAGAGGGAGAGACGGTTCTTTAACGTTCCACTCCTGCCGTGACACAAGTCATCGGTGTTTAAGGTCTCTCCCGAAGGCCAACGTGACTTTCATTTCTAAATACAGAGTGCTTGCCGAAAGAACAGCGACAACATATTTTCAAGTTTAAGTCGGACTCGGCTGGGATTCGAATCCACATACAAAGCGAGCACTCTACCACTGAAGTACCGGAGTGGTCAAGCAAGCATCAGATAATTGCTCATTGAGGTATTTTACCTTGTCCTTGCCAATTTTTTAACTGATGCTAACGCTTGGGGACGAATGCGAAACGAATGGAAGAAAAGATACGGACAAAAGACCATAGAAAGCAGAGGACTGAGGTTGGCGAGGGTAGCTACTTGGAACAAGGTGTTTGCATTTACGCAGCACCCAGTCTCGCTTTCCTGGTGGAAGTTCGCGTGTTTAACTTAAGCTGATAGTTTACAGTCTTTTGGGTATAGATTGGATTGTTCGTTTTAATGATTACTTCAAGTCGTGTGAAAGCTGTCAGACTATCTACAATAAAGTGATAATATTTAGTGACACGGACGTCAAGGCAATGGTTTCGCATTCGTGTAAAACTTGCTTTATCTTTCCTTAGCTTTGCCGTTGTAGATTTCAAATCAAAAACAAACATACTTATCCATTTCCGAATCACAATCCAGATGCAAAGTAAAAACTTTGGAACTGACAAGTTAGGTTAGACACGTGAACTCCCACCAGGGAAGTGAGGCCGGGTGCTCCGGAAGGGTAAGCACCTCCTGTTTAGCTAGCTACACCCGTCACGTGTGTAATCAAAATTGTGTGAAAGGAACATGGAACTATGAGACGTCAAATATATCCAAGGCAATCCTGGACACAGAGACATCAAACTTATCAACAATACTGTGATCAAACTTATTTTTATCAGCCTTAAATTCCAGTAATTGTATGTACTTATCAGGGGCTAACAACTGGTTAACTGACCTACCCTAATCGAACACCATTTAAACTTGCACAAGTATACCATGTTTTCATTTCACCGACATTTCTCGCTGTAACATCTTTCGCGCATGTAATAATTAACTTTCATTTTTCTTGCTCAGTATAACGTATCTAATCCTCTTTTTAACTTCATTCATGTGTCTGATGTATAGAAAAATATCATAACATATGTGTTACAATTATCTGTGTAGTTATCATAATATAGGCTGTACTAAAATGTGTAGAGGACAATTGATATTAGCTTACGATAAGAGAATTTTACAGTAGAGTTAAATTTGGTGTTTTTAGAACCGAAATTATAAAAATATTCAACTCGATTGGAAATTAAAAAAATAGTTGTTATAGCAACGATGAAAACAAATAATGAAGAAAAAATTAAGAAATTACTTACGCTGAAATTCTGACACTACAGTTGTTTCAACCTAATCTTGTAAGTGCACAATAACGCAGCAGATGTTTTTCGCGTTTCTATTTTAAATAGGATGTTTTCAAAATGGCACCCTTTCGTTATTTCTGGAAATATTTTTATGTTAGTGGTCGTGACATTGGTTCAAACCCGGTCGGAGTTTGTGAAGACTTTAAAACGGCTGATGATTGTTCTTTCGCGAAGCATAAAAAGCAATGTCCCATGCCATGGCAGATGTGGCACGTTAAAAAACCCTCCCTACACTTTGCCCTGAGTGCATTGCAAAGATCAAAATTTGTCACTTCGCCTATAGCTTGCACCATCTTGATATAATCCAAAACGAACATACCAATCTATCAGATATATTCTTGACTGGGTCGTAAACCCCTATGCAACCAATCAATCTGAAAATAAATTTATATTTCGGAAGCAGATTTTTTGCAGTTTTTCTCATAATTCTGACATTTTATTTCCTTGACCTATATTTTTAGAAAGCTAGATTTAAACTTTAATATGAAAAGTGTTTTTTACTCGTGTGAAATGTGACAAAAACGGCCCAGGAATAAATTGAGGCAATTCTTTTGATTATCAAACATACCGGTCCAAGTTCAAATCACAATCCCAAAATCTTGGTACTGTGTATATTTCAAAATATCTTCCAAATATTAAACATGTGGGCACAGCACACAGTTATCAAATTTGTTTCCTGTTTAAATCGACATGACAACATGTTCCCGGTTGGTCGCCAGACCAGATGGTTAATGAAATCGTGCATTGTACCTTTTATATTGATCAAAAACAAACATACTAATCCATGTCCGAATCACAATCCAGAAGCAAAGTAAAAACTTTGGACCTGACAAGTTCGGTTAGACACGTGAACTCCCACGTGGAACTATGGTACGTCAGGGCAATTTATTGACTTATGTTCTAGTATCTACAGGTAAGTATAGTCTGCAAAATACGTGGATTTAAAAGCAACAAACCCAATAATTAGACAAATCTATTTGCCGGTAAAATGCTTTAATGTATCGATAGCGTTAATTAACTGCAAAAAGAAACGTGCATACGTCTATAGCATGTACAATAGGGTCACTTACCGGGGGACAAAATATTTCCCATTGATCAAAACCTATACCTGTCACAAAATATGTTCAGGGCTGTTCAAATTTGAATAAAATGGGTACAAAGTTGTAAATTTTACAGTTTACTATCCAAGATATTTCCCAAAATTGCACGGAACGGTACTCAATGTCCACATTTTAAGGTCCGGGATTCATTATCAAACATGATGCGACAGATCTGTTGTAAGAGCATTTATGTCGATTTGTTAGGTTATGTATAGGTAATTGTTTGGAATGAATGTTCATAGGCGCAATCAGTTTAACACGGACACAAGCCATTGTGTAATTTACAAAATATAAATAGTTTTTACAGATATAATCAAAAACAAACATACTAATCCATGACCGAATCACAATCCAGAAGCAAAGTAAAAACTTTGGAACTGACAAGTTAGGTTAGACACGTAAACTTCCACCAGGGAAGTGAGGCCGGGTGCTCCGGAAGGGTGAGCACCTCCTGTTTAGCTAGCTACACCCGCCACGTGTGTAACAACACCAAACAAACTGGTCCATTAATGAAAAAGAAAATGAAAAACTTTAAAAACTGACAATTTAGTTGAAGTTTCACCATGGAAGCAAGGTGCCGTATCGAATTATGTCTTATTAGGGCTTAAACTCAATCTTTTTTAGATTCCAAGATAATGGCAAAATTCACATTCTATTACAGGATTAATAAAGAATCATCTGCCTAGATTTTTTTAGTTTTAAAGTTTACAGGAAAAAAATAATGCATTTTGTAACCGTTCACGTTTTTAGATAAATAATAAAAATATTGATGACATAATATTTTGTCGATAACCTTTCGTACAATAGACTTCTATTAATTTTGTTTACTTTACGAGAGAAATTTAAAAAAATACAACAGAGAAAGATAAATAAAATAATAAAAACTCACCAGAGAATGCAAATAAACGATAACGAAATCATAAGAGTTGTCCTGAACAAACCCGCAAACACTGTGTAGAGCATCAAACTTTTAAAAAAAACGAATTATATTTTTATAAAATAAAAATAGATAGCCAATGGGAGAAAGGAAAAAGGTAAAACGACATGACATCTTCACTGAACCCGTAGTGAAAAATTAGGAGTTACCTGTATACACTCGGTAGTATAGTGTAATTTATGGACTATACCTGGCATGAATACTACTGAAAGATTGACTTCAGCTTAAATAATTATACTAACTTAATTATGGTATACAATATAAGCAACACGACTAGGAAGTTCCGATTTTTTGTCAGGTCCTCTGTTCCGATGTCCACATTCTTCCATTTAGAAATGAGTTCCTCGATAAAATAAAAAAACAAACATAACAGATCATGCCCAGATCTTAATCGAAAAATCAATGTATAAACTTTGAAAACTGGCAAAGTAGTTCATTTTCAGTGATACAAGATGGTCCGAAAGGGAAAGCACCTCCTGGCCCGACACGTTTATCAGAATTGGGATGAATGGAGCATGGAATTAAGAGAAGGAATTTTAATTGGTCCATTCTCATCTTCCTTCATCGTCAGTCAGGGGTGTCCTTCCGAAGCAGCCGGTCTCACTTTCCTTTGTTTAACTAATTCTATTTTGCTGCTTTGGGATTGTGATTTGGACATGAATTGGTATGTTTGTTTTTAAGAATGCCAATTTTCAAGGTTTTTACTTTAATTTGGGAATGAATTACTGCGTTTGTTTTTAATTCAGAACACGCGCATCGCTTTTTCCCCATCAGGTCCTTTGATTTTGTTAGCACGTATGGATGTTATTGTTGGAATGGGCGATTTTCATTAAAATGAAAAAAAATGAAGATCGTCTATATGAATCGGGTTATGATGGTGATGAACTAAGTGGTGATAACAAACATAACCATCGGCGGTTATGTTTAATTAGCCAGTTTTAAACGTTGCTTTGAGATTGGAAATGGATAGGGATTTTTGTGTTTTATTTAATTTTCATATTATAAATTTTGGAATTTTTTGATTGAATTAGATCTATTCAAAAAAATGTCATTTTCGAATCTATTTTTTGAGTATTTCAATAAGAAAATTCAGACATTTACATCAACCTAACACAGTTGTACCAAAAACAAATTTAATCCATGTCCGAATCACAACCCAGAAGCAAAGTAAATACTTTGGAACTGACAAGTTATGTTAGACATGTGAACTGCCACCAGGGAAGCGAGGCCGGGTGCTCTGGAAGAGTAAGCACCTCCTGTTTACCTAGCTACACCCGTCATAGAGACTATCAGCCAAACTCGAGGGACCTACTGGCTGTATTTAATCTACGTTGTATAAACCCGCATTGCGTGCTCGATAAACGTTATGCACCTCTGTCAAAAGAACGAACGCTACGCACGAGTTACCATCTACATTGGTTTTATAAATATATGCATTAAAGCGTTCTTGTTAATTCAAAAGTGGTTTCATAAATATAATTTTCTTTTAAAAAGGGAATAAACAGTGCATACTGACTTTTGACAGAATATATTAAAATTGTGCAATTAACCGTCCGTTTATTATAGTTGAGATAAAAGCAACGACCGAGATATTATGTGGAGTGTGAACACCTTTGCTGTCATTACCTACACAATTTAAAGACATCTTTTCTTGTAGATTATGTGGAGGACGTGGGTACTCCTGACTCGAGTCCTTAAACAAGATCAAGATATTATTATTATATTATGTTGAAAAAATGTTGTTTGTACATTAAAATCAACAGAAACAAGGTCGGGTAAACTCGGATTGGAATGGGATGGATATTTGTGTTATTTTTACATGTAGGTGGTATTTATGATGGCCTTTGCAGGCAAATAAATAAATAAATAAAAATCCAAAATTTATTTCATTTCATTTATTACTTTGAGATAATCCATGAGTTAAGGTTCTTGTTTAAGACAAAGTAAAGTCACTTCCTGTTTTCAAGTCTTGGTCAGACCTGACCAGTGTTCGAACCCGCGACCTCCCACATACGAAGCAGCGAGCATTCTGCCAACTCAGTACCGCAGTGATCGTGGAGTGCGTGTGCTCATTCATAATAACATGTAATATTTTGCATGCCAATTATATAAATTGTCTTAAACGGTGTTATATATATATACACTTGGGTATAACGGACTATAATAGCGGGATTGGTCCCTTGGGGAGTTACATGTATATATCTCTTGGGTATATTGGACTATTCTAGAGGGATTGGTCCTTTGGGGTTTTCAAAAACTTTATATATTTTATCAAATGACATTTAATTATAATGCTACATCTGTTCATAAAACTAATATCAATTTCATTTCTTCTTTTGCTTGCAAATAAATTGTTGATCCAGGGATATTGCAAGCCTAGGCTTATCAAAAAGTTTTATGGCCGTCAGCACAATATTGTTGATAAGTTTGATGTCTCTGTGTCCAGGATAGCCCTGGATATATTTGACGTCCCATAGTTCCATGTTCCTTTCACACGATTTTGATTACACACGTGACGGGCGGAGCTAGCTAAACAAGAGGTGCTTACTCTTCCGGAGCGCCCAGCTTCACTTTGATTGCGGAAGTTCTTGTTTTTAACCCAACTTGAGGTAGTGCAATTTCTAGAGAAATATTCCCCGAACATTGACCTCTTTGGGTTATACAGTGTTGACTGCATTCCCTTGACTGTTTATATGTAGTATTTGAATTGTAACTATACACCATGGTGTCTTTGGCACTGCCCCCAACTACTTTTTTTCAATTTCATCTGATTTGTCTTTATATGCGCTAAACTGTACAGTACCCTGTCACGTGACCTTAAGTTTCTATTTATTTAATTGTGCAAGAACACAATCCATTTTCAACAAAAGGTCCATCTCTTAAAATTACCTGTAAAAATAATTACATATTATACCAGTTTTAATTTTACAGCATTAGACGACCGTTTCGGAATACAATTCCTCATCAGTAGTGCTTGGACCAAAATTATGAAACCAAAATTATTTTGAAGATGTTGAAAAGCTACACAAAGGACCAAAATATATTTTACCAAATTAAGCTAAGGAAATACTTTGCATGAGGGAGTATACCTTAGTTTTAGAGAAATTTCAAATTTTAACTTGCAGGAAATTTAGACAATTATAGTATATTTCTGACAATAATACGAAATTATCGCCTACTGAGTTTGTGATATCCTCGGGGCACCAGCCACCAGCAGAGATATCGGCTCAGGGGTTTAAATTACATATTATACCAGTTTTAATTTTACAGTACCAGACGGCCGTTTCGGAATACAATTCCTCATCAGTAGTGCTTGGACCAAAATTAAATAAAAAAGGAATTAAAAATACTGAAATCTTTTTAAAAATTAGTGAAATAATCCTAATTTAACAAATTATCATGATTGACAAATACCAGTTAGTACATTTTCTAGTATTGTAAATAATACACAACAAGAAGAGAAAATGAACCATCTGGAGTCTTAACTATATATAAATGACACCTTTTGAATCTAAACCGATTTGGAAACTTTCTCATATTTCTCTCTTAATTTGGGTTGGGTTTATCCCTGCAGCATCCAAGCATGAAGATCTTTTCCGACCATGATCTCGCACAACTTTTCCTTCTTGACTGGGACGTTAAACACCATTACTCGCTCACTTGATAGATAAGACGTCAGTCTTTAAATTAAGGGTATCTCACCACTGTGAGTTCGAGTCACGCTCAGACCACATGTGGGAAAGTGAATTTTCCTTGCCGTTGGCCTTTCAATGACTGATTCACCTGGTATCAGTATAATGAACGGCGTACTGACTCTGTGAGCTAGCACGTTAAAGTCGCCCTAAGTGCGTGTTAGTACAAGGCAGACCATAAACACACTCGCACTTCACATGCATACACAAAATTGTTATAGATTAATCCACAGAGATAAATAAAATAGTTCTCGTCGCGAATAGCTGAAAAATTGCTGATGCGACGTTAAGCAACATTCAACCAACCAACCAATCACTTACTCGCTTCTAAGTCTACTGTCAAGGAAGGGCAATACGCAATTTTTGCAGCACGGTTTGTCACAACCCTTGCTGAGATGAAGCCATGCCAACTATTTTGAATTAAGGCCCAGCTCACTTCAGAAAAGAAATTTTAATAGTTATAAATAGCTTGAAAAATTTGTAATCGTTTAAGGGTCCAGACTGATTTTACTGTCCATGGGCGTTACCGGGTCCCTGCTAATCTTAATTCCATGCACTTGATTCTCTGTGTCCTCTGTCGCGGATACTGTTAATTTAAGTAATTTATGAAACATAATAAAATTGAGGTCTCTGCTATTTATTTATTTATTCATTCATTCATTTATTTATCAGTGGGCTATTACAATAACAGTTTGATTGCGTATATTGGTGGTCTTACCAACGACGGAAACTACATAATGACAAGAAGCGCTCTTCACAAAATTGGAGAAAGGAGGTAAAAAACTGAACACTGAAGAAAGTGAAACAGAAAAGCTTGTTATTGACTTGAAATGAAATACAGCGTTGTTTAAACGTCAGATAGGTTTGTTAAGGTATTCACAAAGCATAAAGATAATGAAGAACAATACTGCAATGATAAATAAATGATCCCACGCCTACACGAGATTGCTCTCGCGCATTAATTTGACCATTTTTCCTCTGACACACTCAACAGTTTTGGAATACAAACACAAAAATACCATGTTTTTAATCTTGCAATGCAAACAATTTTGTTTTTCCGTCTAAAACGGTAACATATAGACAGTGATATATCTCTTTGATATCAGATTACATTAAATATTTGGTTTTAAAGAAAAAATACACAGAATGGGTCTTAGTTTTAGATCTAATGCAAAAAATGGTTTTGTTACTGTAACAATGTCTAGTTACTTTCACAAGAAACCATATCTATTTTTTTCAAAATTTGCAAGTTAATTAGTTTTGTTGTGTTAGTTTTTCCATGCATAATTTATTTGACTAAACACTTGTTCAAGAGAAGACAGTGTTTGAAGGGCCAGCTAATAATTTGCCAACGTAGATCAAATTAATTATATACTTTGAAAAGAAGAATGACCATAATGAAATAAGAATCTATTGGTATTAGCCTGTTGGCTAATGTTTGCCAACTTGAAGTTGATTTTTACTACACAAAGGATAAACAAATTCAGTTTTGATCTGATCTGGTTAAGAGAAGAGGTCCCCAGACTTTACGACCTCTTGTAATCGTACATGGTATTTGTAAAATGTTTAGTTTAGCTGTTTATCACTGTTGTGTGTGTGTGTGTGTTTGCATGCATTGTGATATGAATAATTTACATGCATAGTCGGTCGTTTCACTGCCTTCCATTGGAATCTTTTCAGATACTAAGTTTTGTTTGTCATATTGTGGTAGTAATACAAGCAGTGTTTCAGCTGTAGGTCGCCATTTTCGCAAAATGCGAAAATTTTATAAAAGTGGTGAAAAAATTATAAAATTGGCGAAAATTTTTGGCGATAAAAATTTGATTTAATGCCATGTGAAAATCGGCATGTGTGTTAACTAATAACAACTTCAGTAACCTACAGATAATCCCTTAATTAACTGTAAGTGCCCCAAGCAATGTACCAAGTGTGAAAACTTGAATGATTACCAAAAAAATAAGTCTACTGACGTGCAGACATCTGACAGTGACATGGGTAGTGTTCCTAGGCGGTTCATTCACGTTTATCCAACATTTGAAAAATCACTATTCACACTTATCCAACATTGGGTTTACGCACCATTGATTTAAGATATTATTTACCTGTAGTGTGATCAGTTAGTTTCCCCCACCAGAATAAAAGTTCCTTTAATTAAATAGTATGAAATAATATGTCATGTTTTTACTAAAAGAGTTTAAAATAACCAAAATTATACGATAAATATGTTATATTTTAGAAATTCAAAAGTTTGATTCCTACCTTAATAAATTTCAAATAAATTTATATTTAAAGAAAAATAATATTTATTCTTAAATAAGAATTAAAAATAACTATAAATAAGAAATAAATACGTTAATTTTTAGTAATTAAAAAAAAATTAAAAATTAAAATTTGATAACGTTATATTTTGACTAATAAATATGAATTTATTCCAATAAGGTTATATCCTTGGAATATTTTTCCAAAATGTAACATATTTTAGGGTTTTTTTCCAATTGGAATTTTTTTGTTCTGAAATGGGGCATATTTTGGATTTAATTTTTTTCAAATTAAAGTTATTTTAGAATTTTACCCCATTATAATCACCTTAAAGTAAAGTAAAAATTAAATTCCAGGATATTTTAAAATTTTCCAATATCATTTACGTACATATCAAATTTGCCAGATTTTTAGATAAAGTACCGGTAAAATTATTCTTGTGGAACTGGGACCAGGTATATTTGAATTATAGTCATTTCGTACCATGACCATTTCGTACCATCCATTTCGTACCATATCAACTACCATTTCGTACCATGACAATTTCGTACCATAATCTTTGACCATTTCGTACCATACACTCAAGCCATTTTACCATTTATAAGAACTACACAACTACCATTTCGTACCGTATGATAGTGAAGTGTTACCAATATTCCTACAATAATTTCGTATCATAGTGTCTCTCTTCTCTCTCTCTCTCTCTCTCAACGTGGTTCTTGCATTATAGTGAAGTTCTTCAATGAAAATTCAATAAGACGAACATCTTCAAATAAAAAAAACACTTGGACTTTGAGAATCTATGTTAAAAAACAATGCTTTTGCTGAACTAGGGGCATGAGATCAAAAACAAAGGCTGGGTTACGTAATTTTCAAATGATAAAGTGGAGAATCTTATCAATGTTCTTTTTCTTCCTGTTCTTCATATCAGGCTAATCAATACATGTATTAATAAGTAACACTTTTAAAAAAAATCTTATCAATAAAGAACCTTTTATTTAAATATAATCAGCAAATAATGTCATAATATTTTATAAATATGGTACGAAATGGTAGTGTTTTCCGGCATGTGCAGATTTTGAATGCATTATTTTAATAAAAATTTGCTTGTCATTTCGTACCATAGAAATGGAAAATTTGGGTACGAAATGGTCATGGTACGAAATGGTTATGGTACGAAATGGTCATATGGCATGGTACGAAATGGACAGAGTTGGGTACGAAATGGTAAATTTGGGTACGAAATGGTCATGGTACGAAATGGTTATGGTACGAAATGACTAGTTTCGGTATATTTAATCTTCAAAAAGGTAAAGGTATGAATTTCCATGTTCACAGTACCCAAGCCAACCTATTGTTTCCATTTTCCTTTGATGTCATTTATCCAACATAAAATTTACCTTTATCTATATCAAAATATCAAATGTTGGATAAATGTGAAGACACCTCCTAGGCTATTGTCTGCTTTCAGGTGCTGATATAGGCTATGTATTTTAATCTGATAATTAGCCATGAGATGATTATGGATACCTTTACCTGTTGACTGATGTAATCAAAAGTAATCCTTAGGAAGAACCTCCAAAACTTGCTATAAAAAACGTCTCTATCAGTGTTTATGTACAAGGATGAAAACAGGAAGTGGCGGTAGTAAACAAATAATGCATTTCGATTTTTGATATGAAAATTTAATAAGATAACAGACCTTCTCAAAATGATCCCTTTTCACAAAATAATCCATAAATAAAAGCATTTTCTGACTGAATGATGGAAAATAGTAAACTCATCCACAGAAACTATAGTCTGAGCATGGCTGTCAAAACACCATGTGGTTTGTCAAAAAACAAGGAGAACAACTCTGTCAGAAACAAAAATTCAACTTTTTTTTTGAAACAAAAAAATTTTAACAAAAAATTAATCATTTTTCACATTTACATTGTAATCTAAGTTATATTAATATTAATTTATTATGAAATGTTTGTATCCAAATAATTTAATGAGTTATCCTGATCTTTGCTTTTTTTAGCTCACCTGAGCCGAAAGGCTCAGATGAGCTATTGCTATCTATCACCGTCCGTCGTCCGTCGTTCGTCGTCCGTCGTGCGTCGTGCGTAAACTTTACATTTTAATCTTCTCCTCCAAAACTACTGAGCCAAATTTGATGAAACTTGGTGATTATTATGCCTAGGAAACAGGCTTTCAAAATTGTGTTCGGGGTTTGACCACGCCCAACATTATGGCTGCCGTTACTATAAATAGCCAAAAGGCAAAAAAATCTTCTTCTCTGAAACCAAAAGGTGCAGGCAAATTTTGATTGGATATTTGGATTCAAGATACCTAGATACACTAAAATTGTGTTTTTCATGAAAATTGGACGAAAAATAGGTTACGCGTTTTTTGCGTAAAATTATGTAATTTTTAAAATGAGACATTTATTGTTATAACTTCATAATGGCTGAAGATAATTGTATGGCGTTTTCACTGTTGATCTTGTCTTGCAATTTTCTTCCGATTGATGTCAAGGTCAAAGGTCAAGGTCATGTCCCAGTTTTTGACCTTTGATAAAAAATGCTTTTTTAAACATTTCTGGTGATAATGATGTAGGACTTTTGGTTAATTGTAGGTATTGACATGACGATCATTTTGATATATTGATTAAGTTCATGGGTTCAAAGGTCAAGGTCACAGATGTACAAGTTTACCAAAATAGTTAATTATCTGCAAAACTATGAACTTTTTGTATAGGCATGTATATTAGAATATTGTAGGTAATGGCCCAATGGTCATTTTGATATATAATTAAAGGTCATGAGTTCAAAGGTCAAGGTCACAGATGTAAACAAGTACTGAAATGATTATTTATCTCTAAATCTATAGACGTTTTGTATAGGCATGTATATTAGAATATTGTAGGTAATGGCCCAATGGTCATTTTGATATATGAATAAGGGTCATGAGTTCAAAGGTCAAGGTCACAGATGTAAACAAGTACTGAAATGATTATTTATCTAAAAAACTATGAACTTTTTGTATAGGCATGTATATTAGAATATTTTAGGTATTATCATAGCGATCATTTTGATATATGAATGAAGGTCATGGGTTCAAAGGTCAAGGTCACAGATGTAAACAAGTACTGAAATGATTATTTATCTAAAAAACTATGAACTTTTTGTATATGCATGTATATTAGAATATTGTAGGTATTAGCCTAACAACCATTTTGATATATAAATGAAGGTTATGGGATCAAAGGTCAAGTTCACAGATGTGAACAAGGTCTGAAATGATTATTTATCTCAAAAACTATAAACCTTTTGTATAGGCATGTATATTAGAATATTTAGGTATTATCCTAATGATCATTTTGATATATGAATGAAGGTCATGGGTTCAAAGGTCAAGGTCACAGATGCGAATGAATACCTTAATGGGTAATTATCTTGAAAACTATGAACTTTTTGTATAGGCATGTATATTAGAATATTGTTGGTACTGGCACAGTGGTCATTTTGATGTATGAATGAAGAGCATGGGTTCAAATGTCAAGATCACAGATACAAACAAGTACTTAAATGGTTATTTATCTTAAAAACTATAAACTTTTTGTATAGGGATGTATATTAGAATGTTGGCCGAATTATCATTTTGATATTTGAATGAAGCTCATGGCTTCAAAGGTCACAGGTGAGCGTTAAGGCCCATGGGCCTCTTGTTTTTTAAATATCTTCAATGAATGTTGTTGAACCCAACTAGTCTACTTGTACATAATTCTTCCAAAATTAAATAAATAAATAATATTAAATTTTTAAATGGGGAGATATCTTTATTTTGAGTAAAGAGTTCTAAAATTGCAATTAACTATATTTATACAATATGCAAGTCCAATGCAGTGATTAACAGTCAAACATATTGATACAAGCAATGTGAATTCCCCGACAGAAAAAAAATCTACCATACTCTAGGTTCTCTCATCCTGGCAGAGTGGAAAAACTCACTTTTGCCTGTTGTTCTGTATAATGGGCAAAAATATGTTTTTATTGCAATAATATAAACATGAACAACGAATAAAAATTTAGAAATTATATAGTAAATACATTGGCAAAAGCATGTCTGATAGTGGCGAAAAAAATACTGAAAGTGGCGGAAAAAAATTTAAAAGTGGCGAAAGTCCTGGCGATTTATTTTTGAGACCCAGAGGAAACACTGTAACAAGGGAGTACATTTATACTTATGAAAGGAAAGCAGTCTTTACTAGTTGAAACAAATGTAAAAATAGGATATGATAAGTAACAGATCAATATGGATTGTTTTACAAAAAGATATTACTGAGATTGTATCAATGTGTTTCCTCATCTTACTTACAGGTTGTTTACCAATAAGCAAGACAACATGTTTCACAAAGGCGGTGATGGAAAACCCAAAGGTTTTGGATTTTCAGGATTTGCCATCGAGAAGAAAGCTGAAGAATATCCTGGATTAGGTGGAGTTTCAGGAAGTTCGAAGTTTATGCCAGGGAGGTCTTTTGGATATCATACAAATATTGGGAAGAAGCGAGCCAGAAATGAGGACGAGTATGATATTAAATAACAATCTGTAGCATGTCCGATTTCAAAGCCAGGGTCAAGGTTGAAATTCTGTCTGTGGCACACTGTCACCATAATCAACAACTGCAAATGCTGTCCGTTTGAGCTAGAACTTGAAAATAGCACTGAGCAGAAAAACACACAACTCTTTTGCCACCATATGATAATCATATGTTAGTCAAATTTTTACGTTATAAAGATATTTGGCGATAAACCAGATAATGAAAAAAATAAACAAAAGATTTTGAGTCTGAGAAATAATGTGTTGTAAGTGAAATAGCAAAATTATAGAGGGTTATTATAATGAGGTTTTACTGTAAATTTTATTGGCAAAAGCACATTGGGTATATTGTCCTTTCTAGAATGAACTATGGTAGTGACAGTGAAACAAGACATAACATAATATTTTGAAACTTCAGATATTTTGATGATGAGGATGAAGAACAAGTTGCTGCTGATTTAGAATATCAGCCAGCTCCTGGAAGTCCAGGACATGACGATGACAGAAAGGACAGTGAAAGTGATGAAGATGATCCATTAGATGCCTTCATGGCTGATATAGAGGTAAAACAACTTCAATACACTGACTTCATCATATAATACAGCTTATTATATTTATTTCATGATAAGTAGAAAAAGGATAAAGTTGAGTAATGTAGATTTGTCCCCCAGTCCAGATTCTTACAGTATATCGAGACAGTCAGTCTATGATTGAGAAAACCAGAATTCCTGGAGAAAGCCATGACCCTGAGCAAGTGAACTGAAAAACTTTCTTACACTTAAGAATCTGTTCTAGGGCTGGATCAATATACCGATAAAAATCAATTTAGACTGGTTTTTAGCTTCTCGGTACAATACGGTTTTGCATTTTGCATCGTAGCGGTTCAAAGGGGAACAACTCTTACAAATGAAAAAATTCAAAACTTCTGTTTTACTAGCTTTATATTGAAACGTATCAGAGTCTACGAAGATCTAGTACAACTCCTCAAAATAAAAAAAATTATTAAGTACAATATGTTTAAGTTCATTCTTTTTATTTTCTACGATTTAATAGCAACAGGTAATATGTAACTAATAAAAAGTTATATTAAAGCAATAAGAATTTAACAAGTTAAGAAGTAAGTGCTTAAAAGTTGAAACCCTGTTGTACTGTATCCGCAATACGTATTGGATATCGGTTTATCTGTATTGCAATACATATTGTATCGGCTTTTCCCTGTCAATACCCAGGCCTATTTTTCTCACAAGAGATTTTGTTTTATTTCAGAAAGAAGTTCGTACTCAAGGTGAACCTGTAAAATCTAAACAAAAAGAAGACAAAACAGACAAGTATGTAACTTTGTTGTAAATCTAATACAAGGCTAAAACAATCCACAGGTCTTAAGCCACTGTAACAAATAAAATTTCACTAATCCTAAGTCACATAAGCTAATAGATACCACTAATGCAAAGCTACCAGTGCAAAAATTCCCACTGATCCAAAGCCACCAGAACTACAAAATCTGTCAGGCCTAAAGCCACCATAGCTAAAATATTCCAAAGTCACCAGAACTACTGTAGCTAAAACAATTCCACTGGTCCAAAGCCTCAAGAGCTGAAAAATCCCATTGATCCAAAGCCCCCAGAGCTACAAAATCCTACAGCTCCAAAGTCACCAGAGCTAAAAAAATCCATTGATCCGAAGCCACCAGAGCTACAAAAGCCTACAGCACCAAAGTCACCAGAGCTTAAAAATCCCATTGGTCCATAGTCACCAGAGCTAAAATTCCCACTGATCCAAAGCCACCGTAGCTAAAAAAAATCCTGTTGATCTAAAGCCACCAGGGCTACAAAATCCCACAGGTCCAAAGCCACCATAGCTAAAAAAATCCTGTTGATCTAAAGCCACCAGGACTACAAAATCCCACAGGTCCAAAGCCACCATAGCTAAAAAAATCCTGTTGATCTAAAGCCACCAGGACTACAAAATCCCACAGGTCCAAAGCCACCATAGCTAAAAAATCCTGTTGATCCAAAGCCACCAGGGCTACAAAATCCCACAGGTCCAAAGCCACCATAGCTAAAAAAATCCTGTTGATCCAAAGCCACCAGAGCTAAAAAATCCCACAGGTCCAAAGCCACCATAGCTAAAAAAAATCCTGTTGATCTAAAGCCACCAGGGCTACAAAATCCCACAGGTCCAAAGCCACCATAGCTAAAAAAATCCTGTTGATCTAAAGCCACCAGGACTACAAAATCCCTCAGGTCCAAAGCCACCATAGCTAAAAAATTCACACTGATCCAAAGCCACCAGAGCTAAAAAATCCCTCATGTCCAAAGGCACAATAGCTAAAACAAATTCCACTAATCCAAAGCCACCAGAGCTACAAATTTCACAGGTCCAGAACTGCCATAGCTAAAATGTCCCACTAATCCAAAGCCACCATAGCTAAATAAAATCCCACTGATCCAAAGCCATCAGAGCTACAAAATCCCTCAGGTCAAAAGCCACCACAGATAAAACAAATTCCACTGATCCAAAGCCATCAGAGCTACAAAATCCCTCAGGTCAAAAGCCACCATAGATAAAACAAATTCCACTGATCCAAAGCCATCAGAGCTACAAAATCCCTCAGGTCAAAAGCCACCATAGATAAAACAAATTCCACTGATCCAAAGCCATCAGAGCTACAAAATCCCTCAGGTCAAAAGCCACCATAGATAAAACAAATTCCACTGATCCAAAGCCATCAGAGCTACAAAATCCCTCAGGTCAAAAGCCACCATAGATAAAACAAATTCCACTGATCCAAAGCCATCAGAGCTACAAAATCCCTCAGGTCAAAAGCCACCATAGATAAAACAAATTCCACTGATCCAAAGCCATCAGAGCTACAAAATCCCTCAGGTCAAAAGCCACCATAGATAAAACAAATTCCACTGATCCAAAGCCATCAGAGCTACAAAATCCCTCAGGTCAAAAGCCACCATAGATAAAACAAATTCCACTGATCCAAAGCCATCAGAGCTACAAAATCCCTCAGGTCAAAAGCCACCATAGATAAAACAAATTCCACTGATCCAAAGCCATCAGAGCTACAAAATCCCTCAGGTCAAAAGCCACCATAGATAAAACAAATTCCACTGATCCAAAGCCATCAGAGCTACAAAATCCCTCAGGTCATAAAACTCTGTAGCTAAAACAAAATTCACTGTTCAAAAGCCACTAGGCATTATAGGTATTAAAAGATTTTACTGGTCCAAAGTCACCAGAGTTATACAAAACATGAAATACTGTAGGTATCCTGAAAATAAAAGTATGGATAACACACACATTTAAGGCTACTTGTATATAGATTGAAAATTATTAGGAAGTCATAAACACTACTGGTGTCCTAAAATATCAATTTGTTGGTAACTTTTGAAGCATTTAGTAGCTTAAATTATATAATTTAAAGCAACATATAAAAATCAATGATATCTCAAATATGTTACTATGGGCAACCCATAAAGTTTACCGGTTCGGTATATTAAAATTATTAACGATTAGTAACTGGTAACGGTGACTTCTGATTTTTTCCAGGGGATTCATATATGATTTAAATTCAGTAGGTTTTAGTATTGCATGTACGTACTATTTTATTTTAGGGGCGTGAGAGATGATATTGATGAAGAAGATGATCAAGAATCATTTTTCCGTTACATGGAAGAAAATCCGATGGCTGGTGTTATCCAGGATGAGGATGATGATGTCGAGTATGATAGTGATGGCAATCCTATATATAATCAAAAGGTATGTTTCTTTAACATATACTTAATTTGAAAATTTACATTTAAAGAATATCTGCATGCATATCATCCTTGATAGTGTCTTGTATTTTGGGGAGACCAGCGGGACATACTTACAATCAGGCATCGGCGTCTAAATATCAGACACCTCTAAATATTGGGACACCCCATTTTTCCAAGTGTATAATTTTCATATTTCTTCTAAGTTTCCAGACACTTGAAAATGAAATTATTAAAATTCATCTGTATACATAGAAGGGTTACGGTATTATGGTATTGTTCAATTTATTTGTTACTGATGTACATTAATAAACTATGTATAATGTAAAAATGTATCTCCGATTATCAATTGTTAATTTTTGTCCGATCATAAATTACTAACTTAGGGATGGGTTACCTTGCCAGGATATTTAGGACTATGTTCTGTAATCTGCCAGGGTACATAAATCAATCAGTTAATCACACCTGTAAGTTATAGTGTAGCCACACTCAAATGTTTTTTGTCTAAAAAATATTCTTGATTGGGACGTATTTATTCAATAAAACTTAAAGTTTAATTATATTCATTATCCCCGGCCAAAATTCTTGTTTGTGCAAATTCTCCAAAACTACGAAGCACTTTATTATAAAACTTGGTGCAAAGCATCAACATTGATAGGAGATGCCTATATCGTTAACCTGAGTTGGTTTGCTTATTTTCCTGGGAGTTATTGCCCAATGAACATAAGTGCAAATCACAAAAAAGAGCCTGCTGGTGGGGTATCCTAATTCACTGAATTAACTTGTTTGTAAATTTGTTATTATTTCAGATCATTGATCCACTTCCTCCTATAGATCATTCAGAAATAGATTACTTACCATTTGTAAAGAATTTTTATGAAGAACATGAGAATATAGCAGCCTTAGATACAAATATGATAGACGAACTCAGAAAAAAACTGGGAATAAGAGTAGGTATTCAAAATATTTATATATGTGTACTATATTAATAGAAATCCTCACTGTTTTAATGTTTCTTGATGTCAAAGTAGAAAAAGCTCACTAAAGCTTGTTATGGACAGGAAAATATTCATGCTTATCTGAGATAGCTGTATGTTACACTGCTACTGGCATAGGATTCTATTTAATATTTATACCTGCTGATATTTCCACTTTATACAAAACAGTAAAACCTCATTATAATGCTCCTGGATAACTCTGCCACACTATTCAGAAGTCACAGAATCTATTTCTTCTATGTATATTTTTATAAGCCACTTATCACACTATATGCAATCTAAAATGAAACTACATTATATGACATAACAATTTTGCTGTTCCAGTTTTGACTCACTGGTGTAACCAGTCGGAACGCCAACCCCGTCGGCGTAGGGATTCATTAAAATTTGTGAACTTGCAAATGTGATGTAAAATTTGTCAAAAAATGGCGAACCTTTGAACGACACAAAATGAGGAACTGTGTTGAATGTATCACAGATTACCATAGATTGGGATGCAAAATAAAAAATTCAGAATATTTGAAAACCGACAAAACCTATTTTTTATAATTCCGGTTACAGTTTAATTTCGTAATTTATAGTGAAACGTGAGCCACAGGCTAAAACTCAAAATGTTATCCGTCACAAGATCCCTTCCCATTTCTCACACAGCTCGTGCTCAGAAACAATATTTATACCAAATGAAAGACCTTTTTACAAGGTACAATTCCATATATAATACATCAAATAATTTTCTGTACACAAAAAACGTCCAAGTTTTAAATGCGAAAAAAACGCCGCCGTCAATCCGGAATCTTGGATGGGGACGGTCCATTTTCCGTCTAATTTGACCTAGAAAGTTTGTTAGTACTGCTTCCTAACTATGTTCTATATATAGTTTGGACACGCAGAAGACGCAGAATGGTATTTACGGCTGAAATAAAGTAAGTTTTGGCGATTATTAGCATCTATTTCGTCAGATTTCTCAAGATTTATGCCGAATTTTAGGACCTACTTTCAGTCTCCATATTAAATTTGGCCATATGCCGCTTCGATTGTTCATTTCACAAATCTGAATTTCACAGGCCAATCTCGTGCACAAATATTGTGTTGGTTGACCCCTTACGGTGTACATTAAGTATCAGTGAATTGGTGGTACACTTAAAAACATGTGCAACCGTTTATTAAGCGTGTGCGAGTTAGGCCTAGGACTAGGATGCCAAAATGGCTTGTCATGTTTTCTGTAACTTTTGCCTTGAGATTTATCATTCTATGGTCTCAATATAATCACTCAGCTTGTGCCTTTCTGAAGATAGGCACAACTCCCCATATCTGTTAAAAAAACAGTGTCATTGCATGTCAACACACACACACACACACCATAGGCTGATAGGCCTAATGAAATTTAGAAATGTGCAACAGATATGGTTTTCAGTTGTTCTAAGCTTTATATAGTAATTGGTGTTGTTAAGAAATTTTGAACAGTCATATGGAACCTACATTTGATTAAAAACTTTTTGCTGAATGAGGCATTATCTTTTTCAGAAAATTAAATGCCAATTTGGTTTTATGTTTTACAATGCAGTTTCACTGTCCAAAGTGTAAGTAGAACAAATTGTTCAAAATAGCAAGAACCAAGCTGAAACTCAATAAGAACCAGTAGTGTCACATAACAAAACAGTATAACTAGAAGGGTGGTATATAAAATCCTCATCCATATTCACTAAAAGTTTGTTTTTATAAACAATCAACACCTGAGTTATGCTAAACACAAATATCTAAAATAAAACTTGCTGCTTCCAAAATCAACAAATTAATAATCAGTCAGATTACTGGTACTGAAAATTAGTAAATTCCATTAAATGGACATTTTATTTAAAGTGAGCATTCTTTAAATGTATAGTGTTTGATAAACATTATTTGGTTCCAGTTTTACAGTCATTCCTAAACTAAGATTTTCCTTAATTGAAATCTGACAACTTTTGAAACAATTTTATGCAACTTAAAATAAAGTTTCAACAAAATTCGAATATAAATGTAAACAAATCCTCAAGAATGGTCTTCAAAATGTCCCCTTAAATTTATGAACATCTTGAATACAGAAAAAAAGTATTTAGCTTTCAAATTTGCTAAATTCAAGTTAGAAAATCAGATTCAGAAAA
Organism: Anadara kagoshimensis; assembly: GCA_021292105.1. Lineage (NCBI taxonomy): Eukaryota > Metazoa > Mollusca > Bivalvia > Arcoida > Arcidae > Anadara > Anadara kagoshimensis. The sequence goes on along the minus strand of CM037872.1, from coordinate 38,466,456 downwards.
TCTCAAATAAGGAATGAATGTTAAACTGGAGTCAGCAGTCTTAAGACCATCACTTTTACAGAATATTCATATCTAAAGGCATAGTACCAGGCAATAATAACTACTACCATTTCTCAGGTCTTTGTGTTCAAACCCATAACCCATTTACAGAACAAATCCTCTCCCAAAGGAGCTACTTTAACTGGACAGGCTGTAATGTGTCACAAAATACCAGCATATATCATATGTATTTTATACAAAAAACATTGTATATAAATACCATGAAGAATAGGCCTACATATTGTGTGACAGTAAAATTATGGACCAATAATAAGGATGCAAATAATTTTAACAAAATTATGCACTGGGATAAAGATATTGACCTGCCTATATGCACACATCTTGAAGGGCCTGTACGTTTACAGTATAGCTTTGACAGGTCAGTATGTATACAGTATATATCTTGACGGGCCTGTATGTATACAGTATATGTCTTGACAGGCCAGTATGTATACAGTATATATCTTGACGGGCCTGTACGTTTACAGTATAGCTTTGACAGGTCAGTATGTATACAGTATATATCTTGACGGGCCTGTATGTATACAGTATATGTCTTGACAGGCCTGTATGTATACAGTATATATCTTGACGGGCATGTATGTATACAGTATAGCTTTGACAGGCCAGTATGTATACAGTATATATCTTGACGGGCCTGTATGTATACAGTATAGCTGTGATGGGCCAGTATGTATACAGTATATATCTTGACGGGCATGTATGTATACAGTATAGCTTTGACAGGTCAGTATGTATACAGTATATATCTTGACGGGCCTGTATGTATACAGTATATGTCTTGACAGGCCAGTATGTATACAGTATATATCTTGACGGGCATGTATGTATACAGTATAGCTTTGACAGGCCAGTATGTATACAGTATAGCTGTGATGGGCCAGTATGTATACAGTATATATCTTGATGGACCTGTATGTATACAGTATAGCTTTGACAGGCCAGTATGTATACAGTATATATCTTGACGGGCATGTATGTATACAGTATAGCTTTGACAGGCAAGTATGTATACAGTATATATCTTGACGGGCATGTATGTATACAGTATATATCTTGACGGGCATGTATGTATACAGTATAGCTTTGACAGGCCAGTATGTATACAGTATATATCTTGACGGGCATGTTTGTATACAGTATATATCTTGACGGGCATGATTGTATACAGTATATATCTTGACGGGCATGTATGTATACAGTATAGCTTTGACAGGCCAGTATGTATACAGTATATATCTTGACGGGCATGTATGTATACAGTATATATCTTGACGGGCCTGTATATATACAGTATATATCTTGACGGGCATGTATGTATACAGTATAGCTTTGACAGGTCAGTATGTATACAGTATAGCTGTGATGGGCCAGTATGTATACAGTATATATCTTGATGGACCTGTATGTATACAGTATAGCTTTGACAGGCCAGTATGTATACAGTATAAATCTTTATAGGCCTGTATGTATACAGTATAGCTGTGATGGGCCAGTGCACAATTGTGCATTGATCTTGATGGACAAGTGTAAATTTCACTAAATCTTGACAGAGAAGTGTCAGTATGGTTTAGCTTTATATTATACAGATGCTGTTAGGCTAGTGCAAGTTTTAAGAAATCTTGGTGGGGAGCAGTTGAGGTATGGTAAACATAAGTATAAGGCTACATAGATACTGCCATGCCAGAATAGGCTGGCTTGATGGGAATACAGGATATGTATGGTATAGCTTTTGACAGCCCAACATTGGTTTAACATGTGAAAACAACAATTATAAAATTCAAACAATCCATATACATGTAATGAATTTAAAGACATTAAGTGATGAGAATTCTTGCTGCATCTGTAACTGAAACACTACTCATGTAGTTATTTAATTATGAAAATGCAAAACAGAGTTTTCAACTTTTCTTCAAATGTTAATAGAAATCCAATATACAATGGCCATTCAGTTGTCCAAATCTATGTGTTCAAATGCCACAGTATATGTTATAAATATATTTGAAAATATAATATCCAATGAAATGCATGTTAGTAAGCTAAAAATGTAAAAATACACTTAGCATTCCTTATATTCACAAAAAATTACTTTAATTATAGCAATAAATGTCTCTTTTTCTTTTGTAAATCCATCTGATTCTGTAGTGAGATAAGCAAATAAATAAATAATTAATTAAATAAATAAATAATCAATTAAATAAATAAATAAATAAATTTATTTTTATAAATAAATAACCATCAAATCTAAAATGTGCCAATATTAATGCACATGAAATTGGTTTTTTCATTTCTTCAGTTTGTCAAACTGTGTCATATAGGCCTTGTCTTTGTTCACAATGCATAAAATCAATCCAATGTGTGACAATGGGCATTTTTTTTTGTCATCTCAGAGAGAGAGAGAGAGAGAGAGTATGGTGCTGAGAGAGAGAGCGAGTATATGGTGCTCAAGTCAGGACCAGGCATTGAACTGGAATACAGATTTTAAACAAATTGGTGGGGCTTCAGTTAGGCAAGGCAAAGACTTCTACAGACAGAAAATTCTATGCAAGACAAGAGAGATAACTCTCATTTTCGTAAATGGCTCTTTGACACTTACCAATGGAATACGTAAATTAACTGTTTAGTTCGTCGAATGATTTATCAACATACAGTAAAATTTGATTATGTGTATTTTTATGAAAGAATTTGAAATCGTTATCACGTGAGTGTTATTAAAATTAGTTGCAACGTCATTTGAAACTTGATATTGAAGCATCGATCATCGCGGGGGCAGCCATATTTGTTTTCATTGACAACTGAATGTACTACCCAGTCTTTCGGGTTTTTAAGATATTAACAGGTCATGCTCAGAAACCATTCTTAACTGAATTTAATTCTAATTGTGTGATGTCACATTCTACACAATATAAAGTGGTAATTTTGTGTACACAAAATTCGTCCAAGTTTTAAAGATTGTCGAAAATTTTGGGGCAATTGCGAGAAGAAATTGATTGTCATCAAGAAATCCGAAAAAATGTGTAAATAACAGTATCTTATCGCTAAATTGAAAATTAAATCTCAAACTGTTGTTTATTTGGCATATAATTCAAAAGTTTCATCCATAAACTTTACTTCATTATGTCCCAATATAGGTTTAAAAACGGGTGTCTTTTCGCCCCTCAGACACTTGTCAAAAAGTAATCCCAAATTTCCATACGGCGGAAGGATACAAAATTTGTAAAGCCGAAACACAATTTGTGGAAATTGCCGACTTGGCGTTCCGAGTGAACGTCTGGAAGGTTTTTGAAGGTTCTTTACTTGAATGTAGAATTATGAAAATTTAAGTGAGCAATTTTAATGGACCTATTTTTGTCAATTGAGGTTTAAGGTGGGCTAAGTTTTATTTTGACAACTTGTTGGCTATAGAATTTCAAAGGTAAAATTACTTTTGTATTTTGCACCAAGTAAGGACAGCAATGACGTATACCCATTGTAATTTTTGTTCCTGTCTTTTAGGTATCAGGATTTTCACCTCCAAAGCCTGTTTCAAGTTTTGGACATTTTGGTTTTGATGAGGCTCTCTTAGGGGCAATCAGAAAATCAGAGTTTTCACAGCCAACACCAATACAAGCTCAGGTATTTAGTGCCATTTAGTCTACATGTACATGTATGTGAAAAGAAACTGTAAACAATGTAAAGAATTAAACAATTTAATTTAGTTAGCTATCTTGTGATATATAAAATTTATGCATGTATGCCAATCATAACTTTATTGATGTAACAAGTACCTGTATGTAACTCATTTGATTTAACCACTTTTACTTCTGAAACTCAATTTTTAACTAAACAAATGCAGTACAATCAAACAGAGAATGACCAAAATATTACAGTAAAAAATAATTTGATTTATTTTAAAACTATTATAAAGACACATACAACTTGTGATTGATTTGATCAAAAGGAATTTTAAAATGTGGAGTATATCACCAAATTATTTATTTTCACAGTCACAATTTTCTATTTGTATACACAAATTTAAATGTCAACAACACAGTTACAAAATTACCTTAAAGAGAAACCACAAACTCAAGATTTTATCGCCCCATACAATTATATTCTCTTTTAATCACAAAATTGGGACACCATGAAAATAAAAGATTTCACATTATGTGATCTTAGTTTCAGAATCAAATGAAAAAACTTTGGTATTCAACAAGATGAACATTCTGTTTCATGGTGCAAAAATGCATTGACAATTTGACAGTATATAAGCAGCTTGAATAACTTATTAGGAGATTAAAGACACTGGAAATTTTGTTTAGCCTTGGTCTGTCTTTAATAACTCTGTTTATACATGTATATTTCAGGGTATACCTATAGCCATGAGTGGTAGAGATATCATTGGTATAGCTAAAACAGGGAGTGGTAAAACAGCAGCATATTTATGGCCAATGTTAATACATATAATGGATCAGGTATTGATGTTATATCAGGCATAGAAATAAAATATTGGTGTTATATTAGGCATAGAAATAAAATATTGGTGTTATATCAGGCATAGAAATATAATATTGGTGTTATATTAGGCATAGAAATAAAATATTGGTGTTATATCAGGAATAGAAATATAATATTGGTGTTATATCAGGCATAGAAATATAATATTGGTGCATAGAAATATAATATTGGTGTTATATCAGGCATAGAAATAAAATATTGGTGTTATATTAGGCATAGAAATATAATATTGGTGTTATATCAGGCATAGAAATATAATATTGGTGTTATATCAGGCATAGAAATAAGATATGCTTCTTTAATCACCCCTACAATGTTAACTTGGCTTTCAGTTTACTTTTCAAAAAATAAATCATTATGATTACTTTAGTATTATAAGTCTAAAATCAGCTCCTGTCCAGTATTCTTCATCTGTAAACTGTATATACAGTGGTACAAAATTTCCCAGGTCTGAACTATGGGACTTTCTCGGACCTGTTTGGTCAAGGTTAGATTTAAGCATGTTTTACTACATCAGTAAAACAAACTGTTGTTTATAATTGTAGAAGGAACTTGAACCAGGAGAAGGGCCTATAGGTCTGATATTGGAGCCAACAAGAGAATTGTCACAACAGGTATGTGTTGGTTATACCCTCGATACGAAGTAAGAGGCTTATGCTGGAATCGCCTTGTATGCCCTCTGTCTGTAGACACTATTTAGTTATGAATGATCCAATTTTTCTAAGATTATGCCCAGATGTTACTTGTGATAAAAACAAGCTGTGCTCCTGCTGTTATTAGTTTGATCAGATTTATTTTTGCAGAATTATTCTAACTTGAAGTTGTCTGATGATGATATTGGATTACAACGACCCAATGACAAAAACTAAACAGGGGTTTACGTCAGCTTCATCGACAGTTCTAGTTCAGCCTGTGGTACTTGGAACATTGATAAATGTATCTGTTTACTTAATATCCAAGTTAAAAAGATTTTTTATTTAACAGTATTCACTAAGCCAAAACCCAAAATTATTTTGTTTTTTTAGTGTTCACAATTGGCTGAATAAAGACTGGTACTTGTGCAAAGAGATAAATTATTATGTAGAACCTACTTCTTAAAACAACCATCTTTACAAAAACAAAAACTACTGACAAAACAAAATGCGAGAATTATGTATCTCATAAAAGTGACACCAATATGGTAGCTCAGTTGGTCGAGTGTTTGCCTCTTATGTGGGAGGTCCTGGGTTCAAACCCCATCCAGTGTCTGATCAAGACTTGAAAATAGGTAGTGACTGTTCTTCATTATGTACTCAGCAATTAGAAATGAAAAAATCACAGGGTCCTTCCAAAGAGACCTTAAAAACCGATACCCTGTGTCATGTTGAAGTTGCACATTGTCCTGAGTGTATGGCAAAGGTCAAAATTTCTACCATTTCACTTATTTGCTGGTAATGTCTGAATATGAGTGATATATTCTTGACTGAGATGTAAACCCTCATTCTATCAATCAATATTGACATTGTGATATGCTATTGTAGGTGTATCATGAAGCTAAGAAGTTTGGTAAAGTTTATAATATAAAAGTTGTCTGTGCCTATGGTGGAGGAAGTATGTGGGAACAAGTCAAAGCATGTGAAGAAGGAGCAGAAATAATTGTAGCCACACCTGTAAGTTTTGTGTGTAACCACACCCATAAGGTTATTGTTTGTAGCTAAAATCGTACGTCATTGTGTTTGGCACAGTATTTATTGAATGTAGTCACACTTGTCAAAATTATAATTTCAGTGGCCAAATAAATTGACAAAATATAGAGTTTTTAGTTTAAATATAGACTTAGTGATAAAATAAAAAACAAATAATGGTTATATGATTATTTATACATGTACATGTAATAAAAATAATTGTTTGAACTAAAATCACATACTCATGGTGGATTCAGCATCTATACCTAGCATAATGCCCTAATGGTATTTATTTTCACAAAATGCAATTCCACCAATTTACTCCTAAGAAACGACAAAATTCTAACCATACAAATATATTTCTACAGTATTTTCAAATGTGATATCTGTTAAACATCAGAGCAGACAAAACTGATAAAATATACATGCTGGTTATGTACCATATCATGTAAGATTGATGGTATAGGTACATTTTATATACTTTTAGGGTCGCCTGATAGATTTAATTTCATATACTTTTAGGGTCGCCTGATAGATTTAGTCAAGAAAAAAGCTACAAACTTAGCTCGAGTAACTTATATGGTATATGATGAAGCTGATAGAATGTTTGATATGGGTTTTGGTAAGTTATATTAACCCTTTCAACCAGTATATATTCGATGTTAATGTGTTGGAAGTTTGTTTTGATGTTTTTGAAGTCCCAGGGTCAGATGTTCAAAACAATTTCATCCAAAGGGTTAACTTTGCAGTGAATCCAATGGTTACTGTACACATTAGTTGCTTTTATTCACTGGTAACTGGAGATTTAGTTTCGCTATAATCGCAGTTTGACTTTACAGCGCGAAATCAAATACCAAGAGAATATTTTCATGTAGCATGCATTAAACATGTAGACTGAGATAATTCATACAGAAAATTGTTAATACTGGTCACTACGCCACGAAATATTATACCCGTGAATAAGTTTCTGGGGTCTCAACCATGAAATTTATTCCCTGCAGAATAAAACAACTATACAGTAAGTTGGAATCTTTGTCAGTTCGCTTGCAGAGGGTCTATGGTTTTTTGCAGGTACTCTGGTTTTCTCCTCAATCTCAAAACTGATTATGTCGAAATAAGTGAGCCTGACAGGGTGTAAAACTCTATTACCCTACTCCACTCCAAAGCTAAAAATTGGTTACCAGTATATATATACAATATGACTATTTAAGATATAGGTTAAAATTTATACAGACCTGTCTATAAAGGCCACATGAGAGAACCAGTAAGTGGCCTTTATGGGCAGGTACCCCTTATATAGAGGTTCAAATAACATAAATAAAGAGCATTTGGGACAAAATTTTATTAGCCTTTAAAAGCAGGTGGTTCTTATATAGCGTTGGCCTTTAAGGCAGGTTCAACTGTAAATTAAATTTTTTTACCAGGCAGACCCCTTACCTTGAAGAAAGATTATGAATTATAAACATAAAATAAAAAGCATGAAAAATAAACCATGTTAAAAATTATCTTATTTAATTTTCAGAACCACAAGTTAGATCCATAGCAAATCATGTACGACCAGACAGACAGAGTAAGTATAGGATACTTCAATTACTTTGACTACTTCAACTCTCTGCCAAACAGACATATTTGTTCTCTACTGACAGCTGACATATGGACACATAAAATTGACTTGACAACTCTTGGTTAAATGACAAAGAGATACTCATAATCTTTTGAAAAGTAAACAGAAATGCAAAATGTAGAATATTGAGATTATTAACTAATGATGCCATATGACTACAAACGCATCTGACGTCATAACTGATTGTTAACATCATATCATTTTGCATTGTGAACTTTCATTTGGCACTGCCAACATTGCATTGAAAATTAATTTGGCAGCAAGAGGTAAAAAATTGACTTAGTTCCACCTTGATTTTTAAACATATACATGTATTGCTTAACAAATCTTGGAATTTAGACATTCGTTAAACCTCTGGATAAAATGGAATAATCTGAAATTAAATGTTTTGCTTACCGGTACATTGCTTAGCTGGGGGCCGATCTCTTGTATCATGAGGCAGCAGTATTAACCACTAAGCCAGTAGTATCAACTGTTACACATACTGTAACTGGAATTATTTTCGTGGGGTGAAAATTTCACGATTTCTGAAATCTGGCATATCCTGTAAGTGGGTGTATATTCTATATATTATGATATATTAACCTGTATGGTACACATTTTTGGCTGTAATTTCTTTAGTATAAAATAAGTGAAAATTTGACCCACACAAAAATTTTCCTCTTTACAGTAGTTGTACAATCTTCTGATACACGTTTTTCTCCTAGTCTATATAAGCAGTAATTTTACATCTTTTTGTCTGTTTTCAGCTTTATTATTTAGTGCTACATTTAGGAAAAAAGTTGAAAAATTAGCCAGAGATATATTGATAGATCCTGTTAGAGTGGTACAAGGAGAGGCAGGGGAGGTAATTCAAAATGCAAACATAGCATCATTTCTCATGTTAGCCCAACTAATCAACCCACTAAACCCGGATTTTAATGTTTGTCTTATTGGGGGTTTGTGTCGCATAGATCCCATTTGTGTGGGACAGGAAGAGGCAGGGGAGGTAATTCAAAATACAAACATAGTATCATTTCTAATGTTAGCCCAACTAATCGGCCCACTAAATCTCCATTTTAATTTTTGTCTTATTGGGGGTTTGTGTCACATAGATCCCAGGAAGAAGCAGGGGAGGTAATCCATAATATAAACATAGTGTCATTTTTCATGTGTAAGTTGTTTTGTTAACTCACTTTTATCAGTCTGTATTCATCAATTTTAGTAGTATTGAGTTTTTGTAATCTCATTTGAAAGATCCTCTTTTAAGTGAGCTTTATACAGTTCTATACTGTTGACAGGAAGGGGAGGGGGGTCTTTAGGGGCTGAATGATCTAAAACTGGGGCTTACAGATCACAGTGCCTTTCATCACCTATGTTTCATCCCCACTTGGGACAGAAAGTAGTGTGAAAAAGTTTACTTGTTAAAGGTCTGGGGTTTTCTCCAGGCACTCTAGTTTTCTCCAACATCCGTGAAATGACAGCCTCAATATAAGTGGAAGAACTTTGATGGGGGAGATTACTTGTTTTCCTGTTGTTAGTGAGGTTTTTACAGCTCTGTATTTTTGACAGGAGATAAAAAAATTATCTAAGAAAATGTTCCCATCTCTTGCAAAGTTTGAGCTCACAACCTTTGACTTGACCACACAAAGAGCCAATTTAACAAAATTCTTATCAGTAATTCATCTGTATCAGTGGTTTCAATAAAGCCAGCAAGGCAACAGCAGTTTTCTGCTACTTTTTCAGATTTGGATGGAATTTGTCACCTACTTCCACTAAGTTCACATTTTGTGAAATGTTTTTGCAGTACATATTACTTCATACTTGTTGCCTACTTTAAGAAATTTGTCTTCTACTTTAAAATTAAGTGAAAGGGCTCTGTCTTTACATTGATTTTATGTTTGATTTGTGTTGCTATATATTTATTCTCAACTAGTTTAAATTTTGAATATTTTCCAGGCTAATGAAGACATTACCCAAACAGTTGAAGTTTTACCTGTAGGACCAGCAAAATGGACGTGGTTAATGAAAAACTTGGTCAAATTTACTACATGTATGTACATAATATAGATAATGAAATACTTTGTAAGACTTTGTATTTAGAAAAAGTAGGATTATCTTAGTAAAACATGGCAGGTCCAGACTTTTAGAGTTTAAATATCAAGGGCCCCAATGTAAAATAAAAAGGTCCCAGACCTTTGACCTTGGGAATTTTGAACCCCTGTCATATTTTACAAACCTTACAGTGGTTCAAAATTGTTTTGTAATGGAAGGTCCAGAACTTTTTGTGTATATATTTGTTAAGTAAATATGGCCCAGTTGATTTTCCTACAAGTATGTTCAGGTGAGCATTACAAACCTGTTAGGCCTCTTGTGTTACACAACATTAAGTTTTGTACTAGATATGTAATGTTTACTATTTCATTAGGTAGTGTATTAGTGTACCAGAGCACCTAGTCTCACTTTCCTGATAGAAGTTCCAGTGTTGAACTTAATTTGCCAGTTTTCAAGTTTTTACTTTGCTATTGGATTTATGATTTGAACACAGACCAGTATGTTTGTGAATAATGCATCATATTTTCGTTTTCAGTGGGTAGTGTTTTAATATTTGTAACAAGAAAAATCAACTCGGAAGAATTAACAACAAATTTGAAGGCTAGAGATTTTAAAGGTAAAATTTCATATATAGAAGAGGGATGAGGGGTGGGGACTCAGTTGCGGGGAGAGGGATACTTAGTGACCAAATGGTATAACTGATCACAGCACTTCTGGTAGCTTAGTTTGAATCATACTCTATCTTAGTGTGAGAAAGTTTGTCAGTTTGCTTGACAAAAATATATGTTTTTCTTGAGCACTTTATAAGAGAAATGTAATCCACACCACCAAATAGCTGATGGAGCAAACCAGAATGTGGTATGGAGAAAAGGTGCCAAAATATTAGCCAATTTTAAGATTTGGAGTCAATTTATATGATAATGAGCCAGTAATAAGTAAAACTAAAAAAAGTGACAAAATTGTCTCAAATGTAGTTCTTTTAATCTGCTATATACATGTATATTTTCTTAATTGTTGACAATTTGTAAAATTTGTATTAATTTACTTTTTCATACTTGTGGAAAAATAAAGAAAAAGTCAATGACATCCATCTGTCTCATAATGAAATTTATACAAATTTAGGTGCAAAAAATGTTAGCCAAAAGCTATTTTTTAGCCAGAAATTACAACAGGGTTCGTACAGGCCTTGAAAAGTCCTTAAATTTTGAAGTTTGCCCTAAAAAGACCCTAAAAACAAGTCTGGCCCTAAAAAGCCCTTAAATTTATCCTGAAGGCCCTAAAAAACCCTTGAATTTGGCCAGTTGGGTGTCTGTATTTCGATATAAAGTGGTTGCAAATAGACTGATATCCATAAATAATTAATTGATAAGTTATGTTGAAATGGGCAATTTAAACTTAAAGGTACCTGGCCCAACCGAACTCCCAACTTCAACCTCCACTTCAAGTGTCATTACTATGAACATGTAAATAATTGTTTTATTTATTTAATTGGCTTTGCACCAATATTTTTTTGCTAAAATTGTCCCTTTGATTAGGCCTTAAATTTGCAAATAAGACCCTAAAAAGACCCTAAAAAGTCCTTAAATTTGGAGTCCAAATGTCTGTACGAACCCTGTACAAAAATTAGCAATTGGCTAAATTGATGAATGACAGGGCTAACCTGGAGAAGGTTTTACTATTTATGTAACTGATGCACTTGTATTTGTATCACTTACAGTTGGATTATTACATGGTGACATGAATCAAACAGAAAGAAACGATATAATAACAGCATTTAAAAAGAAAGAAGTTCCTATATTAGTTGCAACAGATGTTGCAGGTACGTATGTGAAGATTTTTACACCCTCAGCAAACTATAGTTTGAAGGGGGTATATAGGAATCACCATGTCTGTGTGTAAAATTGTGTCTGGTCAGTAACTTTAACATTTAAGAATAGACCACTATGGTAACTCGGTAGAGTGGGAGGTCATGGGTTCGAACCCTGACTGGGTCTGACCCAAGACTTGAAAGTGGGTAGAGACTGTTCTTTCGCCAAGCACTTGGCATTACGAAATAAAAGTCATGGTTCTTTTGGATGGGAACTTAAAATAAATGCGGTCCTGTGTCACATTAGGCTTGGCAAGATAAAGGTCCCTGAAGTATAATGGCATCAGCGCAACACATAGGCAAAATTTCTGCACCTTTGCCTAAATGTGGCAACATCTCAATATAAGTGAATTATTCTTGACTGGGACATTAAACACCATTACTCAACTTAACTCAACTTCAGAATAGATTTTAGTCAGCACAAATGCATACAAACATTCGATAATGTGC